>JANAVB010022403.1:5000-75000 GCA_029216955.1 Iris pallida
TCTAGATGCCGAAAAAAAAACCAGTAGGTGCGCCATTGAGTAGAACCGCATATCGGGTATACGCCAGGAGACGATAAATAAGATCACAGAAGACCTCATTAAAACCAAATCTCCGAAGAACCCGCAGGAGGAAATGCCAATTGACTCTGTCATAGGCCTTCTGCATGTCCAGCTTAATAGCAATATTTCCACCATGGTTGGGTTCCCTCATAGAAGCCACCATATCCTGAGCAATAATGATGTTGTCCACAATCTCTCTCCCCTGAACAAAAGCACTTTGCTCCGGAGAAATAATTTTGGGAAGGTATTCCCGCAACCTGTAAGCAATAATCTTAGAAATAATTTTGTTACAGAAATTGCAAAGGCTAATAGGGCGAAAATCAGAAAGGCTCCTCGGGTGCTCGACTTTGGGGATAAGAAATAAGAAGGTATCCGAAATGGAATCCGGAAGGCGCGCACCCAAGAAAAATGAACCAACGGCTTCCTCCACATCAGCAGCAATAATGTCCCAACAAGCTGAAAAGAATCTCCCAGAAAAGCCATCCGGTCCTGCGCCACTAGCCGGGTCCATCCCCCGAACAATCTCCAACAGCTCCGCTATATCAGGGCAACGAACAAGGTCAGAATTGTCCTCCATAGAAATAATGCTAGGGATGACATCGAGGAAGGCATCCTCATCAGAAATAGGCTCAGCTCTAAACAACTTCGAGAAGTATAAAGACGCCTTCGTCGCTACCTCCTCAGAAGACCCAGTTTCAGAACCATCAGCCCGAATAATTTTCTGAATACCCGTCTTTCTTTGCCTGCTCCTGGTGCACTCATGGAAAAAACGAGTATTCTTATCTCCTTCCAGGTCCCATCTCAATCTGACTTTTTGTTTCCAGAATGACTCCTCAACCTGGACCTTTTGCTTCAATCTGGCAACAGCCTCCATCCAGGAAGCCCTCTCCCTTTCCGAAGAATGAAGCTCATAATCCTGCTCCGCCGCCAATACATCGTCCTCGGCCTGACGGACCTTCTGAAAAATGTCTCCAAAAGTAGCTCTGCTCCATCCAGCCAGAACATGCCCCGTCGTCCTCAAACGCATGCCCAGCCGCTCAAGCGCATCATAATGCCAACATGAATTCCACGCCCGAGCCACAATCGGAAGAAAATCCGGATGAGAAGTCCAAAATTCAAGAAAGCGGAAGCCTCTGCGTAGAAGGGAAGAAGCTGGCTGACAGGATATCAAAAGAGGAGAATGATCAGATTCTGTCCGATTAAGATGTTCACAAGAAACCTGGACACCATTCATTCAACTACCCGTCACGAGTAACCTATCAAGACGGGATCCCTGCCGATAAACCCCGTCTGCCCGTTCACCCAAGTATAGATGCTACCTCTGAAACCAATATCTGATAACCCGACAACCAACTGGAAATCAAGGAAGTCCGCAATGGCCCTCGTGTCAGAAGGTCGGCCTCCAAATTTTTTATCCGGAAAAGCAATGATATTGAAGTCCCCGCCCACCGCCCAGGGCAATGTAATGTCCCTGGCTTGGACGTCCAGAAGATGTCTCCACATAGTCCTCCTCCCCTGACGTGTCCCTGCACCATGAACAATCGACAACCGCACCGGCATCGAAAAATAGCTCAAAGAAAGCTGCACCGTTATAGCCTGATCGCAGGAGTCAATACAATTGATCCCAAGACCCGACTTACAGAAAACCCAAATATTGCCCTTATCATTACAAAAGCTATCATCAAAACCCAACCTCAGTTGATAAGAAAGAAGCTTAGAGGATATCACCTTGGGTTCAATAATGGCAAGAACCTGAATAGAATTGATCCGACACAAGGACCTGAGACGGGATAAAGTAGCACTGTTCGCCGTCCCCCGAACATTCCACATAAGGAATTTAACCATGGACCCTCTGGGGGTCCCGCCTAACCCGGGAAGCATGAGATCGAAGAAGCTGATCCGACTGAGGTGCCATCGACTTCCTTCGCCTACCAGCCGCCTTCTTAAAAGGAACCATCTGCCAGTCTTCTTCGCGTCCCTCGGAGATAGAGGTGGAAGGTCTAGCCTCGGGCAGAGAAACCACATCATCACCCGGAGCGGAGTCATAACCCGAGACGGATAAAGGGTCATGGCCGGCCTCCCCCCACACCACCAAGCTACGATCCTCAGTGTCCGAGTCAGCCGCTATAACTCCCTGTCCTAGCTGGCTATGGATAATAATAGGAAGATCCGAAACATCAATAGGCCCAATACCCCGCTCAGGGCCCAACTGCCCATCCAAGCAAGAGCCTGGATCGCTGCGTCCCTCCATCGTGGGCCGCCCGTCAACCGACCATAGCGCCAGCTGCCCCGAGGAAGACTCCCCCACGTGCCATGAAGGCGGAACGAAATTCGCGCGATTATCATTACTCCCGAGCAATCCGGGCTGCATGGTCCCAGTGCTATCATCACGCCCTCCGACGCGCCTCCACACCTGCCGTGTCCCCTTCCCTTTCTCGTGCCTAGATCGTCTCCTCCGACGACCCCTGCTAATCCCACGGCCACCCACCGAGCCGTCCTCCTCAACGCCTGGAGCAATGTCGACGGGGATGGGCGGACTATCGGCTACTCCTACGGAGGAAGGCTCCACCTGGGTTGCCCACAAGCACTCTCAACGTGACCATGATGGCCACAAGAGACACAGTAGAGAGGCCTTCGCTCATATACAACTGGCTGCGAACGAACACCATCAGGTAGTTGGAAGAACACCTCAGGTTGGAGTGGTTTGCTGATGTCCACTTCAACCAAAACCCTGGCCACCCCCGGCCTAGAGAAGGACGCCGTAGCCCGATCAGTACTGAGCAGAGTACCAAGACCAGATGCGATGGACAAAACCGCATTGGTATCAAACATGCAGTGGGGAAGCCCGGGGAAGGCCACCCAGATGGGAACCCGAGGGTCCTCTCTCATCGGCGAAAAGTCCATCGACGACCTGAATAACACCATCGAAACCCGACCAACGAACCAACAGTCCTTAGACCGCATCCGGAGAAAGTCACTCTCGACGTGAGGCCGTACAAGGACGTGTCGATCATCGATCGCCTTCACATCAATCAACCCCCTGAAACCCCTCGAATCAAAGGCCTTTCTAATAGCCTCAACCGGGATTATATATATATATATATATATATATATATATATATATATATATATATATATATATATATATATATATATATATATATATATATATATATATATATATATATACAGACAATAAATATTTTAAATATAATCAATATTTTTACTATATAAAAATCATAATTCTATATACATATAAAATTTATATAAATAAAGTTAGTTTATTTTTGTATATATATAAGCCTAATTCTCGTATTCTATACACCCATTTATCTATCTAAATAGATGTATATACATGTATATTTGTGTACCCATGTAGATACTTATATAACATATACCTATAATATATCCTAAAACCCAAAATCTAGTAAATTATTCTTAGCACCTTATCTATTATATGAAAACTCTTTTATATAAGAATACTTATTTATCCACTAAAATAATTACACTAATTAAACTACACCAACAATTATCTACATGGACATATTTTGGACGTACTACATGTCTACATGGGTTTGGGCTTGGTTCGGGTCCAGTTCGAGCTAAATCGGCACAACCGGATCTCCTAAAATTATAATCTTAATTAATATATAATTAGTTAATCTATAGGGGTTAAGTCGTAACTTAGCCTGATTTTCCTAGTTGGGCCACACTTATTGCTCGGCCTTCCTTGTCATGGCTAAAATACTAGTCAAGGCACACCACGGCACTATTTGGGAAGGGAAGCTACAGCTCATCTTTTCTTTATATATATATATATATATATATATATATATATATATATATATATATATATATATATATATATATATATATATATATATATTTTCTTATATATATATATATATATATATATATATATATAAAAAAAATATATATATATATATATATATATATAAAGGTCATTAGGGGGACACTTTCTTAGATTATTTTTGGTCAGATGACTATTATTCTAGTGCAAGTAGCAAGTTTCACTGAAGGACCCGAATTACCTGTGCTAGTACGACAACACTTATTATCCTTGTTCCCCCAAGGTCGAACATGTCCTAGTGTGCAGCGACCGTTCGAGGAACCAAACATTGTTCACAAGTTGTCCATAAACATGTATGCCTAAGAAACTTAGTTATTAAAACATAGCGTGCAAGATAACAAACTGTAACATAACTACGTAATATATATTCAGAGTGTATTCTACTTTCCTTGAGCCATGGCTCTAAATCCATACCAACGATTTACAAGCATTCTCCACAACTTTATTTCTATTAAAAATAGTACTACCATCCATATTTTAGTTTGCTACGTGAACAACATAATGATAAACCATATCTCTATATGATAAGCAAACAATATTATGATAATTCTCTTTTACCAGCATTCTGTTTATTAGGGTATCATTGATTGAAGGAAACAACAAAGAATAAGCAGAAATTCTTTTGTTAGAGTGTGAAAATAAGAAAAAAAATGGTCAAAGTCACTCACTATGGAGAATTGTTGAACTCCAATGCTTGGATCAAGCTTCGCATAGGCGGTCACCTAACAGAGGATCAATAATCTTCTTCTCTCTTTCTCCTACAATTCGATATGAATGCAAAAATCGATAAAGACAAACAAAAAAATCCACCGAAAGCATCCATTAAAATATATACATAAAACCAACAATAAAAGCAACAACAAAAATGAATAGTAAAAATGTTTAAAAATGAGACTCTTATATAGAGTTATTCTCCAAGACACGACTCAATTCCAAAGAAGTCAATCCATACAGAAAGAATCTTAATTCAATATGTCCCGATCAAACGATATCGATAGGATCTCATACACTGGTTCTCCGACTGGGAGTGGGACACTACAGTCGGTACTCGAGATGTGTATGTGACACAAAGCTCCTCATGTGGTCCATCTTGAAATCCTAAACTGATATTTGTAACTTTAAAATATACACCAAAATCAGATTTAAACACAAATATGCCCATTGAAACTCCTATGATAATTGATTATACTGGCAACACATTTCTTACTTGGGCCAACCCAATTAATGGATAACTTAACCTAAACTGATAAACTGATAGGTAAATTATATTAGTGCAAGTCATGGTAATATTTGTATATAGTAAGAAATATATTGTATTTAGTACTTACTATATAAGAATACCATTATATATGGTAGTACTAGAAATATATTATATTTAGTAATTACCATATAAGAATACAATTATATATGATAATACAAACCCGTTCATATAGCCTCCACTGTGAAAAGAATAAACAGCTAACAATTTTTTTCACTCAAATACTTTTCCAAGCTCTATATTTGACTAATCATAACATCCCTATTCATATTGATCTAGTAATTGGGTTGTATTTATAATTTTCATATTCTTATTAATCTAGTAATAGTTTGTCACATTTTGTATTAATATATGATATTTTTAGATTATAAATATGCTTACTATAACTTATTATTTGTTAAACTTATTATTTCTTAATAGTAAGTGTGCACTCTTTAAAATTCTAATTAAAGCCACTGTGTATACCTAATGCAATGTAAGAGCAATGGCCAAGGTTAGAATCCTTGCATTATTGGTATTTACTTATCTAGTACCACATGATCATGCCCAGAGCCAATGATCGTTCGTTTGCTCAAGATCATCATCGGGATGAACAACTATTAGATATCAAATTACAATGTAGATGTTATTTGCATCAAATACCCCATGCCAATAGCATATTTGTGTTTAAAATCATTATTGCCTATAATCCTACTTCGGTCTGACATCATCAACCGATCCTACGAATGTATATTTGTGTGTATGCCTCTAGTCATAGGGCCTAAAAGATACTTGAATCATGTGTCATCTTGTCTTAAACTTAATCGTGTTGAATTCGTGCTCGTGCAACATAGTTCACTTGCATTACAACCTGGTTTTCTGTAAAGGAATTAGTTGGGCTGAAGCTTAATTTGAAAATCGAGTCAAATGCACTTGATTCGGCCTGGTAGGAGTGTGTACATATAAAAGCTCCAATGGACATTATTTCTAAATACATGGATCATTTTTTTTTTAATCATTTTGTCCCTAAAGCAAATCTTTAGGATATATATGGTAAATTGTAAGTGGGAGAGGATTTGAATTTATATTCAATATATGAAAAATCATGCACTTTCTTATCTCTTACTAGGAGGCAAATTAATGTCTTTAGTTAGGATAATAAATTTAGAAAATAAAAAGTTAGAGAGTATTTAATAATAATAATAATAAATTATTTAAAAATAGAGGTAAATAATAATTACAATAAATTAATATTAGTAAATAATTTGTCATTACTAATTAATTATTCTAGTTGTATAACAAAATAAATAAATCATCTCAAATATTATTATTTATCTTGTTTACTTATTACTAATAGTTATATAGTGCAAATTAAAATCCAAACAAGTCAGTTTTGAATTTCGGTCCAAAACTGAAAACCGAATTAGACATGAAATTTATGTGCATTATAATTAGAAAATGTGTGTATTTTTGGGTATATTTTGAAAACAAGTCTTTGTATTTTTTCGAAGCACATTATTCTAGATTTTTTCTTTCTTTTCCTTTTTTTTTCCTGAAATCCTAATCGTGTAGGCCTCACATGACCCAACACATGCTCTTTAGCCTTTTCTTACTACCGTCTTCAACCTCACACCTATTTTCTAACTCAACCTTAAACCTACACCTAACAACCTATTTCTCCATTTTCATGTTGTTGCCCTCACCCTCCCCTCTCCAATTTAGAAACATTATACTGTTAGAAATTTTATTGTGCCCTGTCGATTCATGAGATGAAGAACATAAATTAAATTACGGAAGCGTACCTGAATCCATTGCTAGACTTGATGGATCTTGAAGCGAACGTCTCTTTATTGGGTTCGATCTTCCAACTTGCTACGACCCTTAATGACAAAGAAGAATTCGAATCCTTTGTCTCTCTCTTTCTGTTGATGGGGATGCAGAAGAGAAAAATGAAAAAACCTCTCTTTTGGTGGCCGTATAAGTTGGGGACCATAACCCTAATGAATAAACATATTTATATATGTCTTGATATTTCTAATTTGGCCCCTCATCAAATTAGAATTATCTCCGGTATCTACACATTAATTCCATGACAATTATACCCTTAAGCCAATTTCCAAATAGACCACTTTAATTTGGCTTAATTATTTAGATATCCCAACACAATTAATTTTATATGTGTGGCCCATATTATTGAATAATTTCAACAATCTTCCACTGGGCCACATATGTAACCTTATAATTGTGTCAACCTTAGTGAGCTCATAAATTACTATCTTAATCCTTAGGGTATATCCGGACAATCTCGTCCATTAACCATATCGACATAGGATCAAAGCGACATTCGTCACATATAGCGTAACTAAACCATCAATGGTCACATATACCAATATAGCTAAACAACATAGATCAATCATGGATGCGTAGCATGAAAATTACACGCAATGTGATCAATACATGTATATTTCCAACTGGTCCTCCTTAACTTTAATGAGATCAATACTTTAACATAATAAAAATAGAATGAACTGATATCAGATAAATATCCAAAATACTTTAATACATAAATGTGTCCAAAATCAAATAGCACCCAAATACATAAAATATAAACTCCCACTAAACTGACATATCATCAAATGAGATAACACCCATATGAGCAGTGTGCTCATGAAAGACCTTGGATGGTAACCCTTTTGTGAGCGGATCCGCTAACATGGAGTTTGTCCCAATGTGCTTTATGGACATATCACCATTCTGAATTCTCTCCTTCACAACTCGAAACTTTATGTCAATATGCTTTGACTTATACGAGCTCATGTTGTTATTAGAATATAGAACTGCTGATTTATTGTCACAATATAATTTGAGTGGTCTTTCAATACCCTCCAGAATGCGCAGCCCAGTGACAAAATTTTGCAACCATGATTAGATGCCTCAAAACATGTTATAAACTCTGCTGCAATAGTGGACGAAGCTATGAGTGTTTGTTTGACACTCTTCCAAGATATAGCTCCTCCAGCTAAAATGTAAACATAACCTGACGTGGATCTCCTACTGTCTTGGCATCCAGCAAAATTGGAGTCGGAATACCCTATGATCTCCAGCTGATCCGATCTCCTATAAGTGAGCATGTAATCCTTTGTTCTCTGTAACTATCTCATGACCCGTTTGGCTGCTTCCAATGATCCATCCCAGGGTTACTTAAATATCTGTCTAGAATTTCAACTATGTACGCAATATCCGGACGCATACATACCTGAGCATACATTAGACTCCCCACAGCTGATGAATAGGGGATCAATTACATTTCCTTAATTTCAAGGCTATTCTTAGGGCACTGATTGAGACTGAACTTGTCTCCTTTAGCGACTAGGATGTCACCTGGTTTGCATCCTTGCATGCCAAATATTTTAAGCACTTTATCAATATAGTTTTTTTGTGATAATCCAAGAATACCTCGAGAACGATCTCGATGTATTTGAATTCCTAATACAAAAGAGGCGTCACCAAGATCTTTCATCTCAAAGTTATTTGATAGAAATTTCTTAGTGTCATGCAATATGCCTATATCATTTGTGGCAAGCAGTATGTCATCAACATACAAAATCAGAAAAATAATTTTACTCCCACTGAATTTGTGATACACACAATCTTCAACAACATTAACATCAAAACCAAACGAGGTAACAACTTGGTGAAATTTATAGTACCACTGATGAGAAGCTTGCTTGAGTCCATAAATGGATTTTGTCAATTTACAAACCATATTCTTTGGACCTCCCGACACAAAGTTTTCTGGCTGCACCATATAAATAGTTTCGTCAATGTTACCATTGAGAAATGTCGTTTTGACATCCATTTGATGTAACTCAAGATCAAAATGTGCAACAAGTGTCATGATTGTTCTAAAAGAGTCTTTCGAAGAAACCGGAGAGAAAGGCTCTTTAAAATCAATCCCTTCCTTTTAAGTAAAGCTTTTAGCTATAAGACGTGCTTTATACTTTTCCACATTACCCTTCGAATCTTTCTTGGTTTTAAATATCCATTTACAACCAATGGGCTTCTTGGTAATGGGACAAGTTTCCAAACTTTATTGTCTTGCATGGACTTATACTCCTCATTCATTGCATCAATCCACTTTTGAGAATTGAAACTTTCCATGGCCTGACGGAAGTTGATTGGATCATCTTCTAATATTCCACAGTCTTTCTCATGTTCTTGGAGAAATATGATAAAATCATCCGAAATTACATTTCTCCTTTCTCTAGTGGACCGTCTTAATGGCAACAATTCTTGAGGTTGTTGAGTTTGTTCCTCAGGAACAACTGCCTCATCTTGAATGAGGGGTGCCTCTATGTTGTCTTGTTGAGGTAGCTCAACATCGACTTGTAGAGGTAAATCAACATTGTCTTGTTGAGGTTCCGAATCAATTCTTGATCAATGACATGTACAGAAACCTGCACATCGTCAAAAGTGATAGTAGGGTTCGTAACCGATTCCTCCTCAAATACAATGTCCCTAACTTTATTTTTTTCCTCCAAACTCAGCAATTTCAAAAAATATAGCAGTTCCCGTCTCTAAAATTATCCTTTTTGTGGGATCGTAAAATTTATAACCTCTTGATCGCTTCGCATAGCCAATAAAGTAGCTGCTTACAGTTTTGGGGTCCAATATCTTTTTATATGGCCTATAAGGCCTTGCCTCAGCTGGACAACTCCAAATATGTAAATGCTTCAAACTAGATTTTCTGCCTGTCCAAAGCTCATAAGGTATTTTTTCGGCCGCTTTAGTTGGCACTCTATTCAGAATGTAAGCTGCTATTTTAAGTGCTTCACCCCAGAGTGACTCTGGTAAGGTAGAATGACTAATCATACTCCTCACCATATCCTTAAGAGTCCTATTTCGTCTTTCAGCTACACCATTCATGTTAGGTAATCCTGACATGGTGTACTGTGGGACGATTCCACATTCCTCTAGGAATTTAGCAAACGGTCCTGGACGTTGTTCACCTAATCCATCAGATCTACCATAGTATTCTCCACCACGGTCAGACCTGACGACTTTTATTCTTCTGTTGAGTTGGTTCTCAACTTCAGCTTTAAATGATTTGAATACGTCTAAAGACTGTGATTTCTCATGAATGAGATATAGGTAGCCATATCTAGAATAGTCGTCTATGAATGATATAAAATATTCTTGACCATTCCAAGAAGTCGAAGGAAATGGTCCACAGATATCAGTATGAATCAATTCTAAGACTTCTGTAGACCTATTGGCACCTAATCTCTTTGTTTTGGTCTATTTTCCCTTTACACATTCAACAGAGACATTAAAGTCTATGAAATCAAGAGAATCCAAAATCCCATCAGACACAAGTCGTTCAACTCTATTTCTAGATATGTGACCTAATCGCTTGTGCCATAATGATGATGAATTTTTATTATTAATTTTACGTTTAGTACCACGTGACTCCACATGCAAGGTTTCATTATAAGATGCAATAATGTCAAGTGAATATAGGTTATCATAAACATTAAGGGAACCACTACCAACAATATTTGAATTTATAGATAGACTAAACTTATTATTTCCAAATGAACAATGATAATCAGATTTGTCCAGTAAGGAAACTGAAACTAAATTCCGTCTAAAAGACGGTACAATAAAAGTGTCTATCAAATCCAAATAATAACCGGTTCCCAATAATAACCTAAAATGTTCTATTGCTTCCACTTCTACCGACTTGCCGTCACCCACATAGATGTATCTTTCACCATCAATTGGCTTTCGGTATCTCACACAATCTTGTTTAGAAACACTAATGTGGGTAGCAGCACCAGAATTTAACCACTATATGTTTCTAGGTACTGAAGCTAAATTAATCTCAGAACAGACCAAATTGAAAATTGTATTTTTCCTTATGTGTCCTGACTTGTCACAAAAGATTTGTTGTTTCTTTTGAGCCAGGCCCTCAGCAGCTTCTGTATTTCTTTTCTTTTTGCCCTTAAAATTTATCCCACTAAGCATGGAAATTGAATTCTTATTGGCAGATATTATAGCAACATTAACTGAAAAGAGAACAAAAAATAAATAAACAAATATGCTCTAATTAATAACCAAAGAATAAAAGATAGTCAAACAAATTCAAATAATGGTGAACCCCATCTCAAGATACCTAGTGCATCATTAATATCAAGCCTTTGGACAGTGATGTTAACTGCAAGTGGTACTCTTGGTGTAGTGATCAAACGTTGACAATAAGTCATTCAAATAATAAGCCTATCTTTGGATCGGGTTATTATTCACATGTAAACCGTATAATTGTCACACATTTATCACCACAAGTATGTGTGCAATTAGACCAAGTATTAACTTTTCTTTGGGCCGGCTAATACCCGCATGAATATACACACACAAACATTCGACATCCCTCATAGGCTATCTATGCAAGAGAGGTTACTTTGGCGACATAATTGTTTCAATGAGCCTACTTAGAATATTAGACAACTATTGCTAGTCACAAAAGGTACCAAAATTTTTGAATGTTGACTAAATTTTACAAAACTGAATCATGTCCAAAACTTTATGTACATGTATATTTAAAATAACTACATTGAATCTTGTTGTACAAGGATAAAGCTCATGACCACAATGAATCTTGTGTAGTGCATAGACAAGTGAAATACAAGATATTAAGATGAGGGCTTAATTCTCTCCAACCAGACCCTACCAAATTCACCAAAATCCGCGAATCCTAACACCGCAGGAACTGCACAAAAATATACAAACCACATCTGCGATAATTCCGGATTCCAAATCCTGACTAGAAGAATTTTTATCAACTCAATATAGGCTCAAAACTACTTAAGGTCTTGTTTGGCTATGCACCAGCAGCTTTTGATGAATTAATAATTTATCAAAAATCAGTTGTTACCAAACAACTTTTTAAACAATAAGCAAAAGTTAGCTAGATGAGCAAAATAATTGCATTAGAACTAAACTAGTAATCCAAATAATAGCAAACTTCATCAAATTGCTGCTTGGTCCTGTCTCTTTGAAAGCAAAATAATACTAAACCCAGGCCTAAATTGCCACACGTCATTGACATCTCGACCACTAGGTAGCACAAATAATTAAAGTGATCAACCAAACAGGAAGTGTTGATTTTGTCAATATCATTGAGCAAACTAGTGGAGCTTAATCTAGTACAGAAGTTAACAAAAAAGCCTGAATCCATTGCTTGCAAAGTAAGCCACGTTAGATCTTACGATCTAGGGTTCCTAAACAACAACAACAAAAATTAAATCTAAACCTTCAATCTCATAAATCAAACAAGGAGGCTCTGATACCACTTGTTAGAAATTTTATTGTGTCCTGTCGATTCATGAGATGAAGAACATAAATTAAATTGCGGAAGCGTACCTGAATCCATTGCTAGACTTGATGGACCTTGAAGCGAACGTCTCTTTATTGGGTTCGATCTTCCAACTTGCTACGACCCTTAATGACAAAGAAGAATCTGAATCCTTTGTCTCTCTCTTTCTGTTGATGGGGATGCAGAAGAGAAAAAAGAGAAAACCTCTCTTTTGGTGGCCGTATAAGTTGGGGACCATAACCCTAATGAATACACATATTTATATATGTGTTGATATTTCTAATTTGGCCCCTCATCAAATTAGAATTATCTCCGGTATCTACACATTAATTCCATGACAATTATACCTTTAAGCCAATTTCCAAATAGACCACTTTAATTTGGCTTAATTATTTAGATAGCCCAACACAATTAATTTTACATGTGTGGCCCATATTATTGAATAATTTCAACATATACCTCTCTCTATAGAATTGGAAGGGGAATAAACTTTTTTAATGATTTTTCGTTTAGTGAACTTTTTTAACACCATCCATTCTTTAATTATTATTTTGCATTCATCAAATTAGAAATGGATTAATATCAAAATCCAAAAAAATACTTGTCAAGTTTAAAATTTTAAGTATTATCCTTCACTTGCAATGGTTTTTTTTTCGCAAAATATAGTACTTTGGGTCAAAATAAATTGTTGTTCGGTCGTATAAAAAATATGGGACAAATGGTCGTTTGCCGCATTGTTTTTAACAGTGTTAAGCAATTTAAAAATAAGTAAAAATATAAGAAAGTAATTTTAACTTTTAAGTAAGAAAAGACCACAATTTGGTGGATATTTTAGTGTAAATTATTCCATATAAAGAAATATAGAAGAATGTAATTGGAGAAACATTTTACATGTTCCCTCGGTCTTTCTTTCTCCTTTCTTGTCGAAAAAAAGTCTTTCGTAGAATTGTTTAGTGCATGGCACACATGGTGAGACAACTATTAGCAAATATTAGAATCATAAGTAGTAATTTAGTTGCAAGCTTTTGTTGAGAAAAAAAATATCTTCCTGTCACACCAACTTCTCTAAACAATTTGAAAGTGCTGTCATATTCATGTTCCCAAGAGGAATGTTGGTTTATAATGTTTTGTTTGTTACTCTCCAGGTTGGTTCCAGCCCCTGCAGGCTCAATTAGATGTCCGCAAAATCAATCAATCAAATCTATTGTTTTATTCAAATAATTCCAATCCGTTGATGATCTTTCCGAAGCATGGGACTCTGTAAAAAGCTGTAGATTGCGTGTGGAATCATCAAGGAAGATTGCTGACTATACCTAATAGTCTTCATTGACGAGCTCCACAAAGCCACAGGGTGTGTTAGTCTCTCCCATATAGAGACATGTAAACAATAATTAGGGGGTTAATCTCATGGTCTATAGAATGCCAAGAATTATCATGTCCACATAGTAGCACCAGTTCACAAGAGGGGTACGTATGCTACGATGATGACAATTCTTATAAAGAATTTGATACATCTGAAGAAGAAAATGCTTGTATTCGTTATGTTGGCTTCATTCAGATGTTTTGATCAAAATACTAATTATATATAGAGTAATGCTACATGGATCGCCGTCCTGATCCGCAGCCTGCACGTGTCGCCCTCCGTTGGAGGGGAGCCAGAATTTCGAAGGATGGACCCCGAAACGTGACCAATGGGAGGAGGACACAGCAGCAGTCACCCTCCGGACTGTTTAGCATTTTCATTATATATACTATGTTGGCATCATTCCCGGTGCTGAAACATATAAGTTCTCATATTGAAAAATACTAGAAATAATTCATTTATATATCTATTAAATAGACTAGTTTTCGTTTAAATATCCTAACGTTTTATTAAGTTGATAACATGTCACTCCCCGTTCCCGGAATACGTATTTTTATACGTATACCGTTTGCCCGAATTTATTTAGTATCTGTCATACATTTATTTTGTATTTAATTCTTTTAATTGCATGCTAATTATTTTTCTGTATTTTATTTTATATTTTTTTCTTGGCTCTTGGTTCATTTCGGCTCATGGTAAACCAACTTGGTTCGGTTTGGTTCAACATGGAGAGGAATGGATGGCTTGGATTTGGTGGGGAGAATGAATGGTGGAGATCCACTTGACCTTGATATAAAACTTCTTCTTTCATTCTCTCTCTTCATTCATTCACATTTACTCCTCCACCAAACCCTAATCCACTTGTGAGAGGCAAGTACATCTTGCACATCATGGAGGATTTCATGCATCCCCATTTATTTTTAGTCCATTGTGTTTGTCTCTTCTTTCTCTACATGTTTAGGTCTTGTAGTTTTTGTTTTCCATGGTTAGTTTTGTGTAGATCTAGGTTTTTCTCCTTTTTAGATTTTTTTGGATTTTGATCTATCAAACTTCATCATTTTCATGTTTTGATTGTTCTATGTTGTAATTCAATTCTACTTAATTTTGGCTTTTGAAAAGTTAGATTTCGACTTGATTTGAGGAAGTTATGGCCAAAACAATTTTGGTCAAACTTCTATGTTCATCTGTCCTGATTCTGGTAGGGACGATGAATAGTGTCTGGCCGCATGAGCATTTTTGAGCCGCATAAGCATTTTGGGCCGCATGAGCATTTTTGAGCCGCATAAGCATTTTTGGGCCGCATGAGCATTTCTGGCCGCATGAGCATTTTTGAGCCGAATAAGTATTTCTGGCCGCATGAGCATTTTTGAGCCGCATAAGCATTTTTGGGCCGCATGAGCTGCATAGTGTTGAGCCGCATGAGGCTGATTTTGGCTGATTTTGATTGTTTGAGGCTCTTTTTGACTGTTTTCTGGCTCGAATTTCTCCTAACTTTCAACATGAAAGTTGTAGATCTTTTCCTTGGCTTCAAGAATGTGTTACCAACCATTTTATGCAAGTTTCTCTTATTCTTGATATAGAACTTTTGACTACCATGTCTTGTCACGAATTGACAACGATTGTTATTCTGACTTACTATTGATCATGCGTTCCTATGTCTGGAACTAAAAGATTGGCTAGTCGTCTTATTGTACTGAATGGGACACGTTCATGTATGAACCATTGAGAACGACTGGCTGATCCCGATCATTGACAATGTACCCGTGTTGATTCCCAACTTATAATTATGTACATGAATTTACATAATATTGAGTAGGTGCTATGGCACCGATAATTAATTTCGTATTTTAAAAGCAGCACGTGTATCCTACTGTCAAGGCATAATTATCCTGTGGATAGGTTTGATTGTTGCATTACGATATGCAGGACCTACAACCTAACCGCACTGGCATCGTTGTAGAGTTACGCATAGCGTGCCTTGTACGAAAGTACTCATGCGAAATACTCATGGTCCCCGGCATGAGATTTCAATTAACATAGGGCCAACTAAGCTAAATAAAATAATTACTGCATGGAGAGAATGGATTTTTGAGTTCTTACATGACGGCCGTCCTTGGGACAATTAGTGTCCCGACACGCCGGCTGGTTCCCACGGATACTGTATATCTACCACACGGGCAGGGAGTGGTATCCGGTTTACTTTTTCCCGATCGACGAGCGTCCCGCTGGGACTCGTTTCTCCGCATGGCGCAACTGATTATTGGATCGACCAGCCTTGTTTGTCTATAGTAAGAACTGAAAAATTCCCTAATACATGGTTCCATGGTAACTTGGAGCCCACAAGTAGTAAGCCGTAATAATTGCTTGGCCGCTTAAACTGTTTTGATTGTGGGTTGTATCCTACTTTGCCAACTATTGAGGTAAGCTGAACGTCCTGACATGACGGGCCAACTTCTGTCCTTGTTTGGTTGGGAAGTTGGTTTGGAGTGTCAAGAAGCTAGGCGTACCTTAGTAAAAGGCAAAGATTTGTTTATCTCATTTCTACTCTTAACCCTTATTACTGGTTTTAATCCTTCATATCGTGCTTTCTTTGTGGTACTCGCTATCTGAGGTCTAATCTAACCTCTCTGGTTTTGCATGACCAGATCTAGAGCCAGCTCTCGAGGACTCAGCTTACTTCTACCTTCAAGATGGTCAATACTAGAAGGATGACCGCAGGAGGCCACGAGTGGGTTCCTTGACTCCCTACTCGTCTTGTTCTTTACTTTACTTTTGCCGTTTTGGCACCGACCTGTTAGTCGGACTGTCTAGCACTTGCTTTTGCATAATTGTAATTAATTCAGACTGCAGCTGATAGCGATTGTGTATACCTTATCATATCATCTGGCTATGTTTTGTAAAGCCAGATCTCAAGAACATTTTGACCGAGCGTTTGGGACGCCTTACTGCTTTATCATATATGCTCTTTATTTACTGCTTCTTGATTCATTGATTGAGACAATAGATGTCATATGACCCTAGCGAGACTTGTATATAGTATGCACCCCCTTGTCTAGTTTACAGCATTGATCGTATTATTCGGTATTTCTTCTACCCGTAATACGTAGCTGGCCAAGTCCGTCCCCGACCCCCGGTATTTCGAGTCTGGGGCGTGACATAACATGAATTTTTTTTCTCATTAAAAAACTGGACGTAAGAAGGAGGGGATAATACATTTTTTAAGATTACTTTTTTTTTTATTTCCACGCTTAAGGGTAAAAATGCCATGAGTAATTGTGTGTTATACACATAGTTGTTAAGTGGAGCAGCGTATCTCTAGCTATTAATATTGGAGGCATCCGTCCCACACTTCCAATTCGAGTTGAGATGGAAGCATATTATTCTATCTATTTAATAATTAAATTGAGTGGAAATGGTGGACCCCATGGATGATAGTGGTCTACAATCCGATCCCAGATGGAGCCTGGAGGGCCTACAGATTATGGGTTGACGGTCATTGGAGTCGAGTTGACAGTCGGTGATAACAATTCTAAATATTTACTTTTATATGATAGAAAACAAAGTTCGAGATATTAAAGTTAAAAATGAACCAGTCCTCTATTGTATAATTATGCTTCTAGATAATTTGTTATTTTTATATATTTATTTAATCAATCATGCTATATGGCTCGTACAGTATTCGCATATATTCGAACGAGCCGGTGGAGTGGGTTGCACGCGTCCCAGTGGAGCAGAAGGGAGGAGGATGATGACTGCTACTCCATGTATTATACATCAGCGGTGGATCCAGGCTTCCATTAGGATGAGCTCCAGCCCATCCAAAATAAAATTTTCCTTAATATTGCTTCAAATTGTCCATACTCAATATTTTGCTTCTCTTTGTAGCCATGTAACTAATAATCAGGATTAGCTCGTTATTTGCAAATCAAACGTTCATATCCAAGTTGTTTGAGCTCCAATTCATGAACTCAAATAGTTGTCCTATTCATGTATTTCCTTAATCTCTTCTACTAATATTATATGGCCTCTACTAATATAATACGGCTTAAACCAACAAATAAATGAGGTGTATAATTGTATGTATATCCTCCACTAATTAATCAAAAAAAAAACCTTTAACTATTGCGTATGCCTCTGCTAATGTAGTTTAAAAATTCTATAATTTTTCATAATAAATCATATATTATATTTTATATTTAAATAATTTAAATTAGGGTTAATTATACCGATCTTTTCTATATTTTATGAGTATTACAGGGACTATCCTTATTCTTAAAATAATTACACTAACCACTCCTCTCCGTTATAAATTATATTAACCATAAGGATGGTAAGTTTTATTAATAGAAACTATAGGAGAGGTCCGTTTAATTAGTTTAAAGGGATAATCCGTGTAATAAGTATAAAACATAGGAATAGTTAATGTAATTAACCATTTAAACTAAATACATGATATTATTTAACTAAATACATATCCAAAATTTTAAAAATATATCTAAAAAAAATAATTAAAATATACTCAAATTATATTTAAAATATTTTAACATAATTTAATTTTTTATTGAATTTTTAATAATATATAGAATTTTTTTGGGTACATACAAGAATAAGACACATGAATAGTGACTAGGACTAGTAGGTTAATTATAACCATGCAAAAAATATCTGCATAAAACTTGGCATCAAAGCTTCTGCCAGGAGTGAAACGTCTCATCCTATATAGTTGGAGAAATTCAGAATTATGTCAACATGAATAGTGACTAGGACTAGTAGGTTAATTATAACCATGCAAAAAATATCTGCATAAAACTTGGCATCAAAGCTTCTGCCAGGAGTGAAACGTCTCATCCTATATAGTTGGAGAAATTCAGAATTATGTCAACAGCCACCGGAAGTAACGGGGAAAGTACGTTCACCGGCCCACCACTTTTCATGCACATGCACGCACGTAGCAGATTCCTCCTCCCTAAACACATGGTCTCCACCCACCCTCTCCAAAACAAACCCTAATTTTACACTATAACCTCCTAAAAATAACCATTCACCACGCCTAACCCCTCCTATATAAACCCCCATTTCCCCTCTTTCTTCCTCAGGGCTTCAAATAAGAAGAAGAGTGCTCAATAACAATCCTTCCTCTCTCTCTCCATCTCCTCCGAGTTTATTTCGGTTCCCGACGATCGCGATGGAGATGAGAAAGATTGCCTGTGCCGTCCTCGTCGCTGCCGCCTCTGCCACAGCCGCACTGGCTGCAGAGGCCCCCGCTCCTGCCCCCACCAGCGCCTCCTTCGCGGTCACCCCGACCGTCGGGGCGCTGATCGGGGCCTCCGCCCTGTCCTTATTCGCCTACTACTTGCAGTAAACCTCATCAGGGAGAAAGGAGGAGGAGAAGACACCCTATTTGGATGAATGTGATGTATTGATCTACTTGGCTTGCTTGAGGACTTTTTTCTCCTTGTTCTTTCCTCCTCCTGTGTTTCAATTGTTATTCTTTCTGCCTGGATTTGTTTGAAATTACATGCTTTGATTTGTTATGACTATCTTTTATTAATGGAGGAAAAAGGTATTACTTATTGTTAAGTATCTTGTCATGGTTCATTCAAGATTCATGAGATCGATGCTCTTTGAGAAAGGGATAGAAAAAAGCGAATTGATGACATACATTCCTAAAATAAAGGGACACTGCTATTTTGATGGCAGTTTTGGTTTCCCCAGGTAGCCAGCCGCCACATGGTGGCTTCCCATTAGCCCTTCGCCCAGATTTTAAGGAGGTGCCATCCCTTGCTAGCAAGGGCCAATAATTGGTTGCCATGTGGACCTGCGGTCATGCTTGTGATGACAAAGCACGGATTAACTCGAAATAAAAATCTAGTACGAATTTATATCCCATTTCTTGTGTACATATCATCTGTGTTTCTTTCCTTATAATTATTAGCAAAAGTATTTCTTCAATTTTCCATACAATATATGCTTCTTTAGTGAATTATGGCTCTTATCTTCTACTATATAATTAATGTGGCTTCACAGTGGCTCAAAAATAAGCCGTCTAATCCGTGATGTATATCATCAACCATTTAATTTAAAAATTAAGAAAAATTATAATTTAAAACTTTCTCTCCTTTCTTTCGCATAACGGAATACCCACTTTTTTTTTCTTTCGTCCGCATAATCGAACACCCCCCCCCCTCTTTTACAACCCCCCCCCCCCCCCCCCCCCCCCCCCCCCCCCCCTCTTCTCTTTCATTCACATACATCCGTAACAAATTATAATTAAATTTCTATAAATCTTAATTTATTATATATATATATATATATATATATATATATATATATATATATATATATATATATATATATATATATATATATATATATATATACATTATATTTTGATAATATTAAAAAGAAAAAAATATTTTACGTGCAACGCACGTGATTTTACTAGTAAGTTATACTAAATCTATAATACTACGTAAATAGATCTCGTCCTCGTCATTATTCTCCACTTCCTGCTCATACCTTCACTTTCTCCATGTCCTTCTCCTTCGCCTCTACTTTTGTCCTTTATTTGTATAATTAAATTTTATGATAAATATAAGCTAATCAAATATTGTCTATTTTGACATAAACCTCACTATCATGCATGTGAGAACGCAAGGAGCAGGATTAAAATATTGGGGAGGCCATGGTACTTACATATTTGAAAAAGTTAATTGTCACGTTAATTGAACTTCAATAACAAAATAAAAAGTGGAAGCAAAAAATAAAATTTTCAACAAATGTGAGAATCGATGTGAGAAACGAACTCACGTCTTTCATTTAAAAGCCAAAAATGCTAACATTAGAGCCAACTTATCCTTTGGGAGATAGAGGGTCAAACTAATATATATGTTAATATTGCAAAAAAAAGTCTATATAATAATTAACATTTAAAAGGGGGGGGGGGGGGGGGGGGGGGGGGGGGGGGGGGCTGTGGCACCCCCTTGGACTTTGTAGATCCGTCCTTGTGAGAACGATCGAATTTTGTGCGTAACTGTGACGTGATTGAACCTCAACCATAGCTTTACTCTAGTGCAATCATTTTCACTTAGGAAATGACCCCAAAGAGCTCTCATTCTCATTTCATTCGGCTTGATACATAGTCATCCCCATTTTCGCTCGGGACACAACCCCAACACCTCTCAGTCAGCCTGACTCTTATCATTTTCCTCATCTCATTTAGTTCGACTCTCGATCATCGATCTCATTTTCTTTCTGTCTAATACATAGTTATCGATCTTATTTTCACTCGAGGCACGACCCAAAAGGGCTTTCAATCGTCGTTGTCTCATTCAGCTTGACTCTAGGTCATCGACCCCATCTCATTATGCCTAACACACATGGGCAAAACTAGGATTCTGTATTGGGGTGGGCTATATTAGGTTGGGGTAGACTGGCTATAAACAAACTCATAAAAAAATTAACAAAAAAAAAACATATGAAAAAAATTGAGGGGGGGGGGGGGGGGGGGGGGGAGGATGGAGCCCACCCCAGCCATCAGGTATAGCTCTGCCTCATATAGTCATCGTCCATATTTTTGCTTTAGAACGATCCCAAATTGCTCTTGTTCGACCTGACACCTATTTGGTCGACATCGCTCATTCTAACTTGATATTCAGCCATGATCCTTTTTTTCGTATGGGATACTACCCCGAAGGATTCCTATTCATTCTGAATCTCGATCATATGCCCCATTTTCATCTGGGCAATAACCCAAAGAGCTCTTATACGGTCGGACTCCCAGTTAATGACCTCATCTCTTTCGACTTAGCATTTAATCATTCAGTCCCATTTTTGTTCGAAGACCCCTAAGATCACTCATTCAGTATGACTCTCAATCATTGGGCTCATTTTATTAAACCTGCCACTTAGTCATCGATTTCATGTTCGCTTGAGGGATGACCTTGAAGAGGTTATCATTCGTCCAAGTACTGAATCATAAACTCATATTTTTTCAACATTATAGCATTAAATCCAGAAAGACCTGGTACACAAGAGCTAATCTTGACCATATGAATGTCATTTTAAAACACCCACAATGGTCATAACTAACAGACAACTATCTATCCACAAAGCATGTTCTTGACAAAACCTAATGGTAAGGACGAGGACATGGGGCAACTTATGTGGATATGTAGCCTAATCCCAAAGAGGCCCAAGCCCACAAAATTTTAGGAGCACCCATCCCAAGATCATGAGGGCACAATAGTTATTTCCACAAGTCCCTTTTACTCTATTAATACCCCCCTTCAAAGGAAGAGCCTGGTAAGGCCATTGGGACCACTCTTCTTATTTGTTCCCCCCAACTCTGGTCTGGGATCTCCCTATTTTCTTTCTTGTCATTTGTTTCTACCTCTCCTTCGACCTCCAGGTAAGCCTCCATACTCTTCCTCCCTCCTACCCCTCCTCATCTCTGGTTTAGTCATCACCTAATTAATTTGGCATACAGTCTCAATATAATGTGTTGGAGGTTTAATGATCGATATCGATACCAAACTACATATACTAGTGTTGATCATTATATTAATTTTGTTGGTCATTTTACTTTTTCCATATATGTTATATTTATGTGCATATTCTATCATCATGTTTGGTTAGCAGGTATGACAGGATGACGCATTTCGTTCTCATAGCAATGAGCCATAGTACCTCCGGTACATGGGGGTCACTCGTCTAGAGTACCTTCGATACTGTATGATGTGTCGGTACCCTCATCTCGGATGACTCCAGTATATTGGCATGCCACACCATATACTACGTCATTCCGACGTAGCACTACTCCTGAGACGAGCAATTCCAGATCTAGCACTAGTCCAACGTCTAGCGTTCCTTCCGCTACCACAAAGCTAGATGAGCCAGTAGTCTTTTTCTGAGAGGAGATGGATGAGGTCTAGCCCGGTTGATGAGATCCTTCATGCAATCCGCATAACGAGCAACAAATGTGGCCCGACGGACCTATGAAGTAAGTTAAATAAATTATAATTTTTTCAAGTTACATATATAGCTACTTATATTTGCTTTTATTTTCATATATATTTACTTTTTATTGAATGATCGATCTTTGTATAATTATTGGCCTTCGGCGGTACAGAGGACGTTGGGCCTCTTTCTGAGTGATGGTCCTTAGATCAACTATAGTGATGCACCATATGAGAGGAAGACTTTTTGGTTCCAACAATTCAAGGTATAAGTAAAATAGTTTCCATTTTTATAGTATGTAACATAGCATATTATGTTGTATTGTTTTGTAGAAAATGTATTATTGGTCACCACACCTGTAGAAGCATGGAAAAGAATAAAGAAGGATCCATGCGGCCAGAGAGCCCCATGCGGCTCAGAGAGTTCATGCGGCTCAAGTATCCATGTGGCTCGAGCGTCTATGCGGCTCAAATAAGTACTATGCGTCTCAGAGAGAAGCCACGTGGCCTGTAAACCGCTCTTCCCTTTTGTCCATTACTACATTAAATGCCTTGACGGCTGACAGCTCTGACAAGATGACAGTTCTGACACAAAGATATCGTTATGACTCCCTCATAATGACGGACTCCTAGTGAAGCGAAGAAAATCTCTGACACAATCCCCCGAGATTCAGAAACTGTCATGCTGTCTTGACACGTGGACAGTCGTATGCGGCTCAAGAAGAGACCATCCTATGCGACCCAAGCGGAGGCTCCTCCATGCGGCTCACGAAGACTAGCCCCATGCGGCTCACGAAGACTATCTTCATGTGGCTCACGAGGACTATCTCCATGCGGTTCACTCACGCGGTCATCCACACTCATGCGGCTCAAATCATTATCATGCGGTCCAAATGGTCAGGGGGCCAATCTCAGGCAGCCTTGACACGTGGCCAGCCTTATATGGCCCAATGAGGAGTAACTTTCCTGCGGCTCAGATTTCTGCTGTTATGACACGTGGCATTATAGCAGGGCACGTGGTATCAGATTGATCAAAATCACTCAACAAATCCCAATAAAATATTGGGATCAAATCAGATCATTTGCAAATAAGCAAATTAAAGACACGTGTCGAGAAATCCGAGGTTGGTATGACAAATCAGGAGGATTTAAATTAATTATCCACAAAAGATTTGATGCAATCACATTTATTGCTCAAATCTCGATGAACGGCCCAGATCCAATGATCCTTAGCCGCCGTCTTTCAAGAATGGGCAATCATTGTAAACCCTAATGAGGCCCCCCACTCTTATAAATTGCAGGGTGACATTCCCTTGCAAAAGGATACACATAGAGACATATACAGAGACAGAGAGACACATACATACACAGAGAGAGATATACAGAGCGACATACACAGAGAGAGCCAGAGAGCCAAAGAGAGAGCCTGAAGAGAGAGCATTTCTTCGCCAACGCCAAGCAGATCTTCTGCAGAGCCAAGGCTGCACCCGATCGTCCAAGGAGTAAGGCAGAGCTGCCGTTGCTTTCTCGAGCCTCTACCGTCACCCCCAGAATCTAAAATAAATAATTGTACTTAGATTGTTGTACCTAGGTTTTCGTTCCTAGGCTTTCTTTGTACAAACGAGTTTGTATTGTGAAGTAAAAGTCCAGTCCTCCGATAATTGTTCTGTTCTTTTATATTTTATGGCAAACACGATGGAGACTCTACCGGGGACAAACTTCTCCATGGCTGAAGAGTTGGTGACGCAATCGGATGCAGCCAAACTTGGCTCCACGCAACAGAAGATGGTTGTCCGCTTCGACCAACAGGCATTTGAAGAAATGCTTTCTGAAGGAAGTGCTGGCCCGGTCCAGAAGCGAACTCGCACAAAGAAAGCTCGCTGCGAGTGGAGGCCAAAATCATTTTCTCCTCCACAAGCTCTGGACGGGGTACTCTCTGCTATCCAAGACGGCGAAGGCGACTCTCATACGGCTCCACTTTGAGCCGTAGAGGACTCTGCTGTCCCCAAGTCCGGCAAAGAAAAGCACTACGATGCTGGACTTGCAGGGACAAAGAGTGATTCTACGCGCCCTAAGAAGAAGCCGAACGCTCATATGGCCAAGTCTGCCAACTGCGTGCGGGATGCTCATGCGGCTGAGTCTCCCAGCCGCATGAAGGAGGTCTATGCGGCCAGATCATCCAGCCGCATGAAGGAAACTCATGCGGCCGAGACTTCCAGCCGCATGAAGAAAGTCTATGCGGCTACGCCCGCCAGCCGCATGAAGATTATTGATGATAGCCGCGTAACGTCTACCCCACGTAGCTCTGTCTTCGACCGCCTCTCCTATGGTCCTGATCTCTTGTGCTCTCAAGAAGATATGTCTGACTCTCTCCAGTACCACTTAGACTCTTCCTACTATGTGCCCTCACGCACAAAAGTGAAGAAGTCTAAGGCAGCGCGAGCTTGGCAAGCTCGGTCCGTTGATCCGATCTCTGACCATCCGAGCGTCCCACATACTGTTATGCGAGCCTCAGATGGGAAGTTGTACAGAACCACTCGAGTCCATCCCTCGGCGGCAAACGGACAGAGAGGTTCCCAAAAGTCTCCCAAAATCTAGGGAGTAAACATGGTCGATCCAGACCCATCTGACTTGCGTGAGGCCATCCTCCACAAATGCAAGGAAAGAGAAGGTGCATCAGGGTGCGAAGAGTCCTCCCACGGACGTCACTGCACCCAAGTCATCGTCGACTGCTGTTACAACAACACGACGGTACGAAAAGACCGGTAATCCGTCTTTCAAAGACTACAATAGCCGTCTTCAGAAGACGAGGCACTTCCCGTTGTCTCCTGCAACTCTGCTCAGAAAGTCCCCGCCGATGGGAGAGAGAAGAAGGCGAACGTTCCCAGCCCGAAGATCTCAACCACTATGACTAAGAGACTGTCGTCTAAGCGGGTGCCCACCACCGGAGTTTTCCAAGGTACCCGTTCTAAGATGAAATCTGCTACAGTGGGAGATTCGTCGTCCACACCACTGGGGGTTGCTGGGACTGGGGGTAGCACCCCTCCGAACCTCTACGATAATCCGATGTTCCAAGAAGACGAGCCGGAGGAAACAACTCTCCCATCAGATGCAGCAAACCCCGACGTCCCCGAGGACGTCCACAACTCCCAAGACGATATGAACTCGGAAACTGGGGGTACTATTCCTTCTGAGTCCGAACCAGAGGAAGACATTCCCACATACCCCGATGATTTCTCATTACAGGGGTATGACTCGAAAGACACATCCTCCACCGTGCCATCCATCTCTCCTCACGTAAGGACGGTATTCATGACGGATAGCAACTAAGGTGGTTCCAGTGATCGCCAACGCATCGACACTCTGGAGGCCATACTGCTTGCCTTGGTCAAGTCTGTGGACGAGATCAAAGCGGCCCTTCCAACTCTGCAAGGAGGGATGCCTTGTCACGCCCCGATCCGGGAAATCGCTCGTCCTCGCTAGATTTAACCCAAATCATCGTCCTCGCTGGGACGTGATGCCGCACGAGCCTGGAGTTGCGCTCGTGTAAGGCAAGATAACAGGTTCACATAGAACTATCTCAAATCGATAACATAAGCAGCGGAAGGAAACAAGGTAAAACATAAGAATCTCTTTTTATTCATATTGAACTGAAGGTTACAAAGGCTCTGAATAGCCCAACATAAAATGCCAATTGGCTACAACGCTCATGATCTCTCTTAGCTCACAAAGGATTACATTGTTCCATACATCATGCCTCTTTATAGCCACCAAGTTGTCTTCGGCTGAACATCTCCATGTCGCAAGTCCGAACGCATATGCGGAAGCTCCTCTTGAACGCCAAGGACTCCATGCCTCGGCACGTCCAAGCCAAGCTCCGCCCCGAACCGATCATAACCTGAGCCTGCACATAAACTAGTGGGGGTTTAGTGCTTTCGTCCTCGCTTCGCACTGATCAAAACCCGCTCGCACCCAAACCAAACACTTAATCATTTAGTGAGCATGCATCTTATTTTGTGGTCTTTCTATTTAGCCTTAGGATCAGTTTCATAGCAAAACTTATACATAGCACCTTTTCATAAATGTGTTCCACGTCGTATTCCTGCAGCAGATACAGTTAGCCATAATATGAACATAAACATAGTGCTCGTGCTCATCTCGTCCCATTTTCCTTAGCCTGCAGTGGTTAGAACTTAACATAAGCAAACCTACGATTCGCACAACCGACCAATCATAAACGTAAACATATACATAATGGGTGACAGGCCCTGTGCCTGTACCCAACTCTCATACTCAGCCCACCGGCCCTATCTATATGAAGGTTACGGTGTTTCGCACCGTAATGGACTTGGCATCTCTTATGTGTAAGCCTACAATCACTTCGATACGGGTTTCTAGCCCAGTATCCGAAGGATCCCAAACTTACGGATATCATAGCTTATCACAGCACTGGACGGTCGCAATCCGCCCGAATGTTGTGCACCATAAATACCACACATAATTCCCTCCTAAGCCGAACGGTCCCGGCGCCCCGGCGTAACCGTTCGAGGGAAGCCGCACCCGTGCACGGGCAATCCGAGTCCATTGACCATACAATACGTTCCATATCATACAATCCATAGCATACCAACCGATCTCGTATTCCATAAACATAGTCTCGCACATAAACGGTTTCCCGTGCCATAAACATAATCCACCATTCATATGGGGAGCTCCGTCGGCGTTATGCCCCAACACATCCATATTGATGCACGACGCCCAACGGCTTAGTCGTCTCGTACTCATAATCACGCGTCTCGTTCGTATTGTTATTCGCATAGCCTACTTCCGTATTTACTTTGTCATTTCATAGCATAAGTGCCCGAGGGCACGCTCAGCACCGTATGCAATGTTCTACGCCTAGTGTTCAATGTTCTCGGAGCCGTGCACATGATGCACATCTCAATATCATCTTTCAATGTTCTACCATCATTGCCCTACCGCGACCTGTGCACTCGATGCACGTCGCTTCAATGTTTCGATTGTTCAATGTTCTATCTTAGTGTTCAACGCATACTTAGACACTTACTCGCCGAGCCACGCTCGCTAACTCGATAACATATTATGCAACCATAACGTATTTTATTAGACGTGAAGGAATAGGAAGAGAGTGTCAAGAACCCGCCCACCTTAAGCCGATACGCCTTGCCGTTTCGTCGATTGAAGCGTCTCGCTTCCATAACTCGATCGCATAGCTAACTCTTGGACTTAGCCATTCCTTTGCTCTACTCGGTCGATTTGGCCTATCGCGCCCATGCCACAATCCGTTGCAGGGCCTCGATTTGGTTTCGCAGACACTTCATTGCATAAGGCAAAATGCCGACCTCTTATCGTCCAGCGTAAAAGCATAGCCTGCACACCAGATCAACCAAAGTTAGCACTTGCTCAAACGGGACTTATCCTTTGCATCGATTCGATTCATAGATTCCAACCGACTCAAAGCTTACCTTTGGCCAACGCAACACTTGCATCGATTCGCATCGATACCTCGTCGGGTCAACGTAACTCTTCGAGTCAACGACTCATCGTAATGCACCGATGCGGAGCGGGGCATTACATAATATACCACTCAAAATCAGGTTCGTCCTCGAACCGAAACCAACACTTAATCCAAGTGCCTCGCCTAGATCGCTTCACGATCTCGTGCTACTATCGTTGGAATCATACAACTCAGTCTGGATCATACACATATTTTAGGCGTCCCACCAATATATGCATTTCAGCCAAGCTCAGTTGTAGGATATCGGGACAACTAACAAGTTCAACTTGAATCCTCAAGCATCCATCGATCCGTACTCAACTTAGTCAAAATCTTAGCGCCTATTCTTAAAATACTTCTCGTATGCATCATCCCATAACATGCGATCCTCTTCCAAACATCTATGCACATACTTGATTCAAACTATAATTTTGATCTCATAAGTTTCTCGACGGCCATCTAACGCATGCATTGCAGCAAGCCGTTGCGCATCCGATCGCAACAATTTTATACAATGCCTACTCGCCCAACCGTTTCCTATCTCTCACATAACTCAAGTCTTTCATCCAATCATTCATAACACTTGGCCTTAATGACATGGACTACGTCCACATGTCATAAATCTTTTTTGCCTACCATCCGTACTAAGTCTCGCACACAACTATCCCAACACGATTCACGTTCTCGAACTACCCGCACATCGAGTCTGGGGCTACCCCCGCTAGGTAACTTATCCAGACATCGTGCTTAATCTTTCCCGACACACAAGAGGTCAACTAGAGTCTACGATGCTCAAAGGCAACAATCTTTCCGACCCAAGGTCTCTTATGATACGCTCATCTTCGATGCTCGACCGAGTACGAATCTTTTACTCAATTCTCAAATCAATCCTAACCCGTTCATTTCGTAACATAAATCGTGCGCTTAAGACACATAGCCTAACCGTTGTTTCAAACCGATCTATGACACAACTCTTAGGGTCGTTCTACTATCCGTTGCTCTTGCGCATTACAGAACCCTTGCAATCGCCTTACCACGTCACTAAGCTAAGCACGTTCCTCAACATCTATTCGATCCAACATAACTTTTCTGACCATATCGATTCTAGTACTCGCTAACTTTTGAGACACGATACTCACTCGCTTAGACTTATCCTCGACATGCACTACCTCATTCCTTATACTTCTTACGCGACTTCTTTAGGGTCATCCTATGGGACTCCAACATTCACTTGATTTGGCGGTCAAGTCTTCTAGGGTCATCTGCCCCGGAACTACGCTCGATAATTGAAGATCATCAACGAGGGACTGTTACAACGAACCATGCTATATCCTATCGCAGAGCCAAATCAATTCCCGACACTTCCTATGGGACTTTACCCAATCCGACATACCAATTCGTAATTTCTCTACCCCCGCGCAACTGATGCGCCGTTGCTACTCGAATGACTCATATACTACCGTCAACAATATCGCACAATCCTTAATTTCACCTTCGCATCAAACCACAAGTCCATATCGAATTTGCCACGCCTTGCGAGTTCAATCATCCCTGCTGGATGAATCACCATACCAGCGCTCATGCGGAATGATCGTCCTAATTTGACGTGACGCATGTGCGAGGCTGGTGTTGCGCTCGCTCAAGACAAGAATGTCAACATAGTGGTGATCCGCGAAGCAATCCAGACACTTTCATTTTCGTCCAAGCAGTATCCATCGACTCTCAATTTCTCCGAAGCATCCCTACCGTTATCATCCAACTCGACATCAACTTAACTTGCATCTTATTCATCCAACAACAATGCTCAACATAATTCTCGTTCATTCGATCAGAGTATCCCCGAGTTATTGCATATCGTCTTTGATACGCCTCAATACCATCGTCGATATGCATAACTTGAACATCTTCCTTTCTCATAAGCTTAAATTCGTTGCTATCACTGCCGTTATCCGAATTCGAATACGAATCAAGTCTCGCACTTATCAAGATCCATTCCGTTGTAACTACTTAACATCGTCGCGACACAATTTTGATTTCACATATCCATTCTCATATCCCTAACTCGTACTTCCAAATCGTGCTACCGATTTATCGCGTTAACCCAAATTCGTTCGCACAATTTCTCCGTACTTACTCAACATGTTCCGAAGAAGTCTCCGTACTAACTTAACATAAGTTCGACCGGGTCGACTATTTCCTCTACGTAATATTCTTCGCATATGCTCGGTCTATCGTTCAACTTATACTTAACGAATCCTTGTCCGACATATCATCCGTAGGTACGACTTCGTACATAATCGTTCAACTCAATTCATCGAAGTATATTGGCACCGACTTCTATCAAGTCATTCCCACTCGAATCTCGGTACTACTCCATCCGTTGCGGACAACATATCATAACAACATAATCGTCTCGACGAAACCTATCGTAAGTCTCCAACCGGCTTAACATAGATATCGCTAAGTGGTATTCCATATACCACTCAGGATCGAGCCTATCGTTATCGACAAAATACTTCGCTATACTTGCTCGCATAATTGGTATTGCATATACCACTCGAAATCGAGTCATTACTCGATATCATACTTCGCATAGGTCCGACTTCTATCTCAACTTAACCATCCCGTATGGCGATCCTTCCGATCCCAGCTCTAACGTTAGCTCAAGTTTGACATACATTCAATCTAACCGTGTCATGGCGATCATCTCGATCACACCCGCAACATTCGCTTATTCAAAGCTCAACGCGACATATAGCCAACATACACGTTCGCCTACTCAACTCAACTTAGCGACCAACCCGATTCGTACTATCGCATCCACGATCTTCGAATCCTGCTCGTTGCAGCTCGTGCAACAACTTAGTCTCGATACTTAAGGTCTTTACTCAATCTCGCACAACATATCGCTATCCATCCGCATAGCCATACAACGCACATCATACCGTATCGACTCGTTGCACCGATGCAACGAACGATCCACGACTTGCTGCACTCCGTGTAACCGACAACACATAATCCTTCGCATAGCCACATAATACACATTGCCTCACATATCGACCCGTTGCACTTCGTGCAACCAACAACACATATCTCTCGTACTTCGTGCGACCAACAACACATAGCTCATCGCACTGCGTGCGACCAACAATACGCATATCATTACACTTCATGCAACCAACATCGCCATATTCGTTGCACTTCGTACGACCAGCATTCCATAACTCGTTGCACTTCGTGCAGCCAACATCCCATAACCCATTGCACTTCGTGCAACCAACATTCTCTGACGGTACTCGAAGATAACGTAATAGTCACGACATACTTGTGGCAGACGTACGCAACTTAATATAGACTTATTGTATGGAACATCCAATGTAGCGTCGAGCAGATCCATGAGCCATGCGGTTGCGGAAACAACTTAGAGTCAACTGAATTCGATAACGAAGCAACTGAGGGTCAAAGAGATTCACGCACGGTCCAAAGGATGGAACCGCTCTGATACCAACTTGTCACGCCCCGATCCGGGAAATCGCTCGTCCTCGCTAGATTTAACCCAAATCATCGTCCTCGCTGGGGCGTGATGCCGCACGAGCCTGGAGTTGCGCTCGTGCAAGACAAGATAACAGGTTCACATAGAACTATCTCAAATCGATAACATAAGCAGCGGAAGGAAACAAGGTAAAACATAAGAATCTCTTTTTATTCATATTGAACTGAAGGTTACAAAGGCTCTGAATAGCCCAACATAAAATGCCAATTGGCTACAACGCTCATGATCTCTCTTAGCTCACAAAGGATTACATTGTTCCATACATCATGTCTCTTTATAGCCACCAAGTTGTCTTCGGCTGAACATCTCCATGTCGCAAGTCCGAACGCATATGCGGAAGCTCCTCTTGAACGCCTAGGACTCCATGCCTCGGCACGTCCAAGCCAAGCTCCGCCCCGAATCGATCATAACCTGAGCCTGCACATAAACTAGTGGGGGTTTAGTGCTTTCGTCCTCGCTTCGCACTGATCAAAACCCGCTCGCACCCAAACCAAACACTTAATCATTTAGTGAGCATGCATCTTATTTTATGGTCTTTCTATTTAGCCTTAGGATCAGTTTCATGGCAAAACTTATACATAGCACCTTTTCATAAATGTGTTCCACGCCGTGTTCCTGCAGCAGATACAGTTAGCCATAATATGAACATAAACATAGTGCTCGTGCTCATCTCGTCCCATTTTCCTTAGCCTGCAGTGGTTAGAACTTAACATAAGCAAACCTATGATTCGCACAACCAACCAATCATAAACGTAAACATATGCATAATGGGTGACAGGCCCTGTGCCTGTACCCAGCTCTCATACTCAGCCCACCGGCCCTATCTATATGAAGGTCACGGTGTTTCGCACCGTAATGGACTTGGCATCTCTTATGTGTAAGCCTACAATCGCTTCGATACGGGTTGCTAGCCCAGTATCCGAAGGATCCCAAACTTACGGATATCATAGCTTATCACAGCACTGGACGGTCGTAATCCGCCCGAATGTTGTGCACCATAAATACCACACATAATTCCCTCCTAGGCCGAACGGTCCCGGCGCCCCGGCGTAACCGTTCGAGGGAAGCCGCACCCGTGCACGGGCAATCCGAGTCCATTGACCATGCAATACGTTCCATATTATATAATCCATAGCATACCAACCGATCTCGTATTCCATAAACATAGTCTCGCACATAAACGGTTTCCCGTGCCATAAACATAATCCACCATTCATATGGGGAGCTCCGTCGGCGTTATGCCCCAACACATCCATATTGATGCATGACGCCCAACGGCTTAGTCGTCTCGTACTCATAATCATGCGTCTCGTTCGTATTGTTATTCGCATAGCCTACTTCCGTATTTACTTAGTCATTTCATAGCATAAGTGCCCGAGGACACGCTCAGCACCGTATTCAATGTTCTACGCCTAGTGTTCAATGTTCTCGGAGCCGTGCACATGATGCACATCTCAATATCATCTTTCAATGTTCTACCATCATTGCCCTACCGCGACCTGTGCACTCGATGCACGTCGCTTCAATGTTTCGATTGTTCAATGTTCTATCTTAGTGTTCAACGCATACTTAGACACTTACTCGCCAAGCCACGCTCGCTAACTCGATAACATATTATGCAACCATAACGTATTTTATTAGACGTGAAGGAATAGGGAGAGAGAGTCAAGAACCCGCCCACCTTAAGCCGATACGTCTTGCCGTTTCGTCGATTGAAGCGTCTCACTTCCATAACTCGATCGCATAGCTAACTCTTAGACTTAGCCATTCCTTTGCTCTACTCGGTCGATTTGGCCTATCGCGCCCATGCCACAATCCGTTGCAGGGCCTCGATTTGGTTTCGCGGACACTTCATTGCATAAGGCAAAATGCCGACCTCTTATCGTCCAGCGTAAAAGCAAAGCCTGCACACCAGATCAACCAAAGTTAGCACTTGCTCAAACGGGACTTATCCTTTGCATCGATTCGATTCATAGATTCCAACCGACTCAAAGCTTACCTTTGGCCAACGCAACACTTGCATCAATTCGCATCGATACCTCGTCGGGTCAACGTAACTCTTCGAGTCAACGACTCATCGTAATACACCGATGCGGAGCGGGGCGTTACATGCCTGGCCAAACAAGCGCGGGTCCCGCGGTCAATGCGGACTCGAATTCAACAACACCGAATCCGGGCAACAATCCTCCTGAAGTAATGGCCCCCACCGCTGTGGATGAGGCCCGAGAAGCGAGAAGAAAGGTCCAGGAGTTCCGAGCCATGTTTCACGCTCGAGAAAACTCTCAAGACCTCAGAATACGGCAACCATACTCTGCTGCATGAAGGGATGTCCCCTTCCCGCCAAGATATAAGCCGTTCAACATCAACCCGTATGATGGCAAGACCTCTGCAAGTCGGTACATCACTTACTTCGAGGTCACCATCGACCATCTGCCCCATGACGATGCCATCCTCACACGATTATTCATTGGGGCATTGGAAGGAGTCGCCTTTGACTGGTATCATAACCTACCAGACAACTGCATCCACTCCTTCGCCGGCTTCAAACGCATGTTCTTGGAGAGGTTCTATGAGGTAGGGCAGGACGTCACGTTGTCCATCCTCATGGACGTCGTTCAAGGGGAGAAAGAGCTGACGAGGAACTATATTGAGCGATTCTGCCAAACCGCAATGAAGTTGCCGTTTGGAATTCCGGATTCCTTCCTGATTAAAATTTTCCAAAAGAGATTGCTTCCAACAATCAGTCTTTGGATGGGCGAAAGTCAATTCAAGGACTGGAAGACGTTTATCATCAGTGCTACAAGCGCCGAAGAACGACTAAAGAAGGCTCGCCAATTAGGATTGCACATCTCGGACGGAGAGAACAAGGGCAAGCGTCCTGACACCAACAACGACAATGGGGGTAGCCCTTCCAACAATCGGGACAGCAGGGATAAGCAGGCTATGGTGGCCGATACAGCCTAGAAACCCGAGTCAAAACCGGCAGACAAACAATGGCCGCAAATCACATACTCCTTCGAAGACGGTCACGTCAAGCCCATCTTGGACATGCTCATACAAGGAGACAGAATTTATTTTCCTCCACCAAGATGGGAACCTCGGCCGGAAGACATGGAGAACCCAAAGTACTGCCATTACCACCGCTACGTCCACCATGCCACACACGACTGCTACCAACTAAAACGGTACATCCAAAATCTCATCGATTCGAACGCTCTGGCCATCGACTTCGAAGAGGTAACTGTGGCAGCCAATATGGTGTCAGTACAATTTGGCAGCTTCCCTCCAATGGAAACTCAAGACGATGTGGTCCCCATCCTCCTGGCGACAATGGAAATTGCTAATCTTCTACCTCCCCGAGATCAGGCTGTTGGTCTAGTGCCCCTCACCACATCACGAGGGGAGGTCATGTGGATCCATCCAGACTTGGTATCAGAAGTGACTCGACACACATCATCTTCCATCTGCAAGAAGAAGAGTGGAAAAGTCAGGTCCTGCCACACAATCTCGGCAGATATCGAAGAAGCTACAGCCGTCGTTACTCGGTCTGGGGCACAATCCCAACCCGTGGCTGATAACTCGGCTGAAGATCATCAGCCCGCTACAACTGACGCTCCGGGACCGGCTCAGCCTCCGACGACCGACAAGCCTAGGCCGAAGGAGACTCGCTTTGACAAATCCCTCCGAAAAGAGGCACCGCAGGGGCTGGAGAAGCCCTACAACTTCGACATCTTGGCACAATTGGCCAACACACTGGCCAAGTTGTCATTATACGAACTTCTGAGACTCTCAAAGGATGTTCGCGCGGCTTTGAGCGATACACTCCAAAATGCCGACATGTACCTGGCTCAGGTCAACCTCACGGGAGAGAATCCGCCTGCAGATCTCTAAGACAGCGCTTGCACGGGACCGATGCCCAACATTGTCTTCACTCCACAGGACATGCTCATCAAAACCAACCTGCACGATCGCCCGCTATACTACACTGGATACATCGGCGATGTAAAGGTGGATCGGATGCACATCGATCCTGTCTCTTCCATAAGCATTATCCCGAAGGGTCTGTTACATCATCTCCGCATCCCTATGCATCGCCTGACACCTACAAGCACCGCCATCAGCGATTTCAATTCGGACAGGAGCTACCCAATTGGAAAGATTCGTCTGAAGTATCAGATTGGCGATCTCCAATCAGAAGTCACCTGCTACGTCATAGATGTAGACACTTCTTACAACATCCTCTTGGGGTGCCCTTGGATACACGATTATATGATCGTACCTTCTACACTGCACCAATGCTTCAAGTATGTCGACAAACACGGCTTCGTGAGGACAGAATTTGCTGATATCGATCCCTTCAAAGGGGTCGAATCCTACTACTCAGACTCCTGCCTGTATGAAAAGTCGAAGAGGCACCTTGGTGAAGGAGATGGACAAGCTCGTACCGAGACGGCCGTAGGATCAGAAGAACCTCGGACGATCCACATCCAAGCTCGCAAACCTGGCAAGTCCGCACCCCTTACCGCCACTCTGCGTAAGGACGCAATCAGCCTCTCGGCACAAGAAGAGCATATGATAATCCGGCTGCCAAGGTCTGGCCAAGTGCCAAGACCCACAACGGAGCCACTGACAATCAGGCTACAAAGAGTCGGCCAGCCACAAACGGAGAAGCTCAATCCCTCCGACAAGCCAATGACGATATGCCTTCCCAAGAAGAGTTGTCACCCCGATGCAAGGTTTGGGTCTTCTAGCGAACCAACCACTCCCCGCCTAGCATCAAGCACCAAACTGGGGGTCGCCAGTCTGCCAACAACTCCACGTTCTGCTCCACCAGCTGAACCTCTGACGAAGAGGAACCGGAGCTAGCCAAGTATGTGGCTGCCCACACTGATGTTCCCTCCGCAGATGATGTAATCCCCCTAGAAAAGATACCTTACTTCATCAATAAAGGGCTATCTTTGAACTACCTCGAGCTTAATAAGCTTTGTACAGTGTATGCTATGGAACACGGTATAGGCACTCACCTACACACACAGGTGACAAATGTGTACACCACAATCCAGCTTACTCCAGTGGAAGACGCTTATCGCATAATCGAGAGAGGGGACCATACAATCATCTTCGGCCGGAAGGACGATCTGCAGCCCTTCACCATAGAAGAAGTCGACCCTGAATCAGATGCCGGGAGACTGCCTCTGTATCTTTATAGCCCCCAATCCAAATATCTCATGCAAAAACAGGGGTATGATCTAGAGACTACGCCAGGCTTGAACTATGGCACCGGGCGACGACTACCTCTAAAGCCACCAGTCCCGGCTGGCAAACCACGAGACTACTATAGCAAAACTCGATGTGGGTTAGGGTATGTTACACCCACAACGACCCCTGAAAGTTCAGATGAAGAATATGACTGGCATTCACATTCAACCGGGTCACCAACTTCTGATTCGGATGCCAGCATCGGAGATATATTCAGACAAGTCATGTCAGTCAACATGGCATTCATCGACGCTTACGAAAAAGATGAAGACATTCCTGAAATCCTCGAGTTAGAGTCGTGGGCCCAACAGTTGGATGCACAATAGGAAAAGCGGTTCGAACAAAGAAAACCTCCTACTGAAGATGAAGTTATACAAGTAGATCTCGGTTGCAAATCTTCTCCAAAACCAATCTTCGTCAGTAAAAGTCTAACAGACGAAGAGCGAGAATCGCTACTGGAGCTTGTCAAAGAATATATCGATGCGTTCGCCTGGAGCTATGAAGACATATCGGGGTTAAATTTCGATATTGCTCTTCACAAACTCAACATTCGGTCAGATGCAAAGCCAGTCAAGCAACAACAACGACGCTTTCGTCCAGGCATCATGGACGCGATCGAAGCCGAAGTCAACAAACTAATAGCCAGCGGCTTCATTCGTGAGGAACGACATCCAGACTGGGTCGCCAACATAGTACCCGTCCTCAAGAAGAATGGGAATATTCGAATCTGCATCGACTTCCACAATCTGAAGGAGGCATACCCCAAAGATGAATTCCCCCTCCCTATTATAGACATCATGATTGACAACACCTGCGGCTTCGAACGTATGTCATTCATGGATGGCTTCTCGGGGTACAACCAAATCAAGATGTCTCCTGACGACGAAAAGCATACATCATTCCGAATACCGATTGGCACATACTGTTACACAGTCATGACTTTCGGTCTGAAGAATGCCGGCGCCACATATCAAAGAGCCATGAGCATCATATTCAGAGACCACTTACGCAAGACGGTAGAGTGCTATATTAATGACATCGTCGTCAAGAGTCGTTGTAAGGGAGACCATCTGCAGGATCTGAGGACGGTATTCGACCTGATGCGAGCGCACAATCTGAAGATGAATCCCACAAAATCCTTTCTGGGCGTATCCAACGGGAAGTTCTTGGGTTTTATCATCACCGCCCAGGTTATCCATGTAGACCATGAGAAGACAAAGGCAATCATGGAGATGGGTCCTCCGAGAAATCTTTGCGAACTCAGAGGCCTTCAAGGGAGGCTAGCTTACATCAGGAGGTTCATTTCTAACCTCTCCGGGAGATGTCGACCATTTATCCATGTCATGAAGAAAGGCGTCTCATTCGTATGGGACGAAGAATGTCAGCACGCCTTCGACAGCATCAAAGAATATTTATCGAACCCTCCAGTCCTGGTGGCCCCGGTCACTGGAAAACTATTCCTGCTCTACGTACGAGCAGTGGAACATTCCCTCGGTGCTCTGCTGGCACAAAACAACGATACAGGCCATGAACAAACCATATATTACCTCAGTCGAATGATGATTGGGCCAGAGCACCGATACACCGCTGCGGAAAAGGAATGCCTCGTCCTGGTGTTCGCCATTCAGAAGACGCGGCACTATGTCACAGGACAAACCATACATGTGATCTCATGAGTCAACCCTCTCAGGGTCCTCATGACTAAACCAGGGGCACTCAGCTCTCGCCTCGCTACATGGACAATATTGCTGTCCCCTTATCATATGATCTTCGTCCCATAAAAGGCTGTTAAAGGTCAAGCCCTGGCAGACTTTTTGGCAGCCCATCCGGGCTCGGAGTCGTCCAAAATATATAAAGAAATCCCAGATAAGGTCGTCGACTCGCATGCAACCTCTCACGATGGTATATGGCGAATGTTTTTCGACGGTGCTTCGAGAACTGGACCCAAGGGAAACATCGTCGTCGGAGTCGGGGTGGTGCTGGTTTCTCCTTCCGGATTGGTGATCAATCGTGCTTACTCTCTCACAGAACCATGCTCCAACAATGTGGCCGAGTACAACGCTTTGGTCATTGGCCTCCAACTTGCAAGAGAACTGGGGGTAGAATATCTTGAAGCATACGGCGATTCTCAGTTAATCGTCAATCAGATCCGGGGCTCATACGAAGTCCGCCACGAAGACATGATCCCCTATCACCAAATAGCGATCAACAACATCTCGTCATTCGAGGGGTTCTTCTTCGAGCATGTTCCCAGACTCCGAAATATTGAAGCCGATGCCTTAGCCGGCCTGGCCGCTTCTCTAGCAGTGCCAAATCATACTCATCAATCAGTAGATATGATAGGCCACAAACTGGTCTGCCCCAAGAACAACGTTCAATTCGTGGCGAGTTATTTCGCTCAGACGATCGACGAAGTCCCAGATTGGAGACAACCATTCATTGAATTCGTAGTCTACGACATCCTGCCCGAGAACCCAAAAGAAGCCACCTCCATCAGACAGCGTTCTCTCAGATTCTTCTACGATACAGAGACGAAAATGGTGTATCGTCGATCCTATGATGGATTATTGCTTCGGTGTCTGTCAAATACAGAAGCCAAAGAAGCCGTACGCGAAGCTCATGACGGTGTCTGTGGGGCCCATCAGCCTGGCCCTAAATTGCAAGACCGCCTTCGCCGAATGGGCTACTACTGGCCCACGATGGTAGCAGATGCGATAGACTATGCGAGAAAGTGCAAAGCCTGCCAAGTCTACGCGGACTTCATCCACCAACCATCCGAGTTTCTACAACCGACAGTGGCGTCCTGGCCGTTCGAAGCATGGTGAATGGATATCATCGGTCCGATTACTCCACCTTCCTCCCGAGGACATCGCTTCATACTCGCTATCACAGATTACTTCTCCAAATTGGCGGAAGCTGTCCCGCTTGCAGAAGTAAAGACTTCAAACGTGATCAGCTTCCTTAAGCATCATGTCATCTATCGCTTTGGACTACCCCGAAGGATCATCCACGATAATGGTCCGCAGTTTGCAAGCCATGCCTTCTATCGGTTCTGCGACAAGTACCGCATCCAGAATATTGCTTCGACACCATATAATCCAGCAGCAAATGGGTTGGCAGAAGCATTCAACAAAACCATCATCAAGTTACTCAAGAAGTTCGTATCGTCCAATAAACGCGACTGGAACGAGAAGCTTGGTGAATGCTTATGGGCGTACCATACCACAGTCCGAACAGCCACATGGAACATACTATTCTCTCTGGTGTACGGCAGTGAGGCAGTCCTCCCATTGGAGACTCAAATACCCTCACTCCGTGTCGCCCTCACTTATCAATTGACGACGGACGATAACTACCGTCGCCGACTACAAGAGTTAGAGGCCTTAGATGAAAAGCGCCTCCTGGTTCAGCAACGAATCGAGCTTTACCAAGCACGCATCTCTGGAGCCTTCAACAAGAAGGTTAACATCAGAATATTCCAGGTGGGCGATCTCGTTCTGGCAGTCCGGAGGCCAATGGTCATGACTCACAAGACCGCCGAAAAGTTTCAGCCAAAATGGGAAGGTCCATTTATCATCGAGGCTGTATTCTCCAACGGTGCTTACCGCCTCACAAAATAAAATAGAGATTTGCTTATGTTGCCCGTCAACGGTAAGTTCCTGAAAAAAATATTATGTCTAAATGTCATATTCCAGATTATCGAGTCATGTACCCGCTGGTGCCGCTGAACTCACACCCACAATATTCTAGATTATCGAGTCATGTACCCGCTGGTGCTACTGAACTCACATCCACAACATTCCAAATTATCGAGTCATGTACCCGCTGGTGCCGCTGAACTCACTTTCACAATATTCCAAATTATCGAGTCATGTACCCGCTGGTGCCTCTGAACTCACATTTCGGTCACACTTTCAGATAGTAAGTCATGTATGACCATACCACTGAACTTTCTTCTTGGAAGAGATCCTCCCTCATGATCCACTACCCACACTCCCAGTGCACAAAAAGCGTAACCGATCCACAAATTTCTAAAACGGCCATGTCCTCATTACCTCTGAGTCGTTTCACTTCCGCCAAAAACAAATCACCCCTTTACATAGAACTTCCATGTCCTCATTACCTTTGAGTAGTTCTATGTACCCTCCTTCATTGAGCCCACTCCTGCCATGTCCTCATTACCTCTGAGTGGGAAGGCTCCGTCGAAGAAACCTTCATGCTTGCCATGTCCTCATTACCTCTGAGTAAGTATGATGACTCCCTTTCGACTTATTATCTGTACCCACAACCGGAGTATGCCAAGGATAATAGGTCCACAAAATTTCCCCGCTGAGTCCACTCCTGCCATGTCCTCATTACCTCTGAGTAGAAAGACTCCACGGTAAAACCTCCGTACTTATCATATTCTCATTATCTCTGAGTAAGTATGTCGGTCTTCTCTCGTCTTATTATTCGTACCCTGAATCAGGGTACGCCAAGGGTAATAGGCCCACAAATATCCTCTGTTGACCACAAATATCCTCCGTTGAGTCCACTCCTGCCATGTCCTCATTACCTCTGAGTAGGAAGACTCCACGGTAAAACCCTCATACTTGCCATGTCCTCATAACCTCTGAGTAAGTATGTCGGTTTTCCTTCATCCTATTATCCGTATCCTAAGTCGGGGTACGCCAAGGATAATAGGCCCACAAATGTCCTTTGCTAAGTCTTTTAGTACAGGCCCATCATTCCTCATCATGCCCCGGGAGCCCAGCTGCTCCATGGCATTCTATCTCCCGATACCCCGAACACCCATGACCACCTTGCCGTGGAACTGTTCTAGGTATCCCCAATCAAACTTGTTATCCGTACCTAAAACCAAGGTATGCCAGGGGTAACAGGTCCACAAACAAGTCTCCTATGCGGGGCAAACATCACCACAATACCACAGGCACAAACAAGCAATACAAATGAAGGGTAGAATGGAAAGTACTCTTTATTTGAAAGACAAAAAAAGCATTACATGTTTTGGGACCACGTCCCTCTCAAAAAGAAAAGAAGATGAAGACGGAAATAAGAAAAGGCCGACTATAGCTCGGCATTACACAACTCCAAAAGGCGGTTTCTCACCAAGGTAGTCCCTCGCTCAAGCCGCTACCTAGCTCGGTGTTCGGCCTCCTGGGACAACTGCTCCGCATCATTCAAGTACATATATGCCTGCCAATCATTTTTCATCTTCTTCAAAGCAAGTTCCAGATTGGCAGAAGCTCTACTAAATTTGTCAGCCTCCTGAATAGCAACCCCTTTCTCAGTACGAGCAGCTTCGAGCTCGGACTCCAGAAAGGCCAACTTTCTCTGGAGCTCGAGAATCTGCTCCCGGGTGTCAGTTACCCTGCGGGAGGCAGTCGCTTCCCGAGCCGCACAATCTTCTGTACGACGGCTCCATTGATCGTACAACTGAGTCAGGTCCGGGCGATCCTTCAATATAGCTGTCTTGAGCGATTCTCGAGTAATCCTCACCTTCTCTACCGCAGTTGTAAGGAAAGTACGCTCTTGATCTATTGCCACTGATAGATCAGCTTGTCGCAGTATGCGAAACTGGGCCACAAGACGATCGGCCTCTAACAGCTTAGGCTCCAGAAGCGCCGCTAGTCCCGCCCCACCGGGAAGTGTTCTAAGGATATTAATTTGGCCACCGACGCATTGACGGGCCATAGCAAAGGGAGTCCCCCTCTCCACAGCTGCCTCAATCCCCCTCTTCAGGTGGCGGTGGAAACTGTTGACCATATCTTGGGACACTTCATCCAAAACTTCTGTAGAGGACGGCGTCAAAGGGAGAGTAGCAGGCAGTACCGAAGGAGTAGCCTCAGAACTTGTCGTCCCTGCCACCAGGGAAACGAATTCTGTGCGAAAAGATGCATGAATGGCAGCTAGCTCCTCTTTCGCCGCCCGAAGAGCCTGGATACTTGGCAGAGCAGAAAGGTTAACTCCCGAAACCCTATTCGCAGAGGAGGGCACGGAAAGCGTCGTCCCTTGCCCCAGCTGTGCTATCACCAGGGCTCCCGAACTTGACTCAGATGAAGGCCCCTCAGTATAGGTTGGAAAAGAAGGAGGCACATGTGGTTCCATCAGATCCCTCCCGGTAAAGTCCGCCCCGACAATGTCCGTCACCGACAATAAAGGGGTGGGACCTGCACGTCCAAAGCAATCATTTATCCGCGAAGGACAGGATGATAGAGCAAATAGGCCTCCTCACAAGTTAAGAAGCTGGTTTATCTTACCAGGAGAAGAACACGGAGGCTGCAGCTCATTCGAAGCTGGCATGGTCTCCCCACCCGCGGCTTCCAACTCAAATTCAACTGGTTTCTCTGCCCCAGCCACCCCTGGAAGGGAGCCAGCCAGGTCAGTGTCATCCTGTTGAAATTCGACTGTCTCAGGGACAGGTGCAGTAGAGCCCCTGCCCCATGGGTTGAGGTCTCAGCAAGGTGAGATTCTCCGGCCGCCTCCGGAAGAACCCCAACAGAAGTGATAGCAGTGCACATGTCATTGATCGAAGTGGACAAGGCCGGATCGACCTCAGCAATCGAGTCCCGTGAAGCAGACTCCCATGACGCCTACAAAGAGCAAAAAAAATGATTAGGCCATAACTTAGAAAAAGAAGGAAAAGGCAGTTGAAATTACAATCACCTCAGAAACAGCATCAACATCAATAAATAGCTGGCGACGTCTTACCGCAGCCCGCTTCGTAGAATAGGTCCTACCATCGTCAGTGGACAAACGCCTGCCTCGTTGGCGCGAAGCACCAGGCACAACAGGTAGATGATCCCCCACCTCTTGTTCGGCACAGTAGGAAGCTGGTCCCCCACCTCCTCGTCCGAAGAATGCGATGAGTCATCGACGTCCTGTTCGTCATCCTCTTCGTACGCCGCAGTGGACTCCGAGTCTGGCACATGAACCCTATTCGCCCCTCTTTTTCTCTTCCTGGAGCCCTCGGGCTTTTCTGCCAAGCCGGTCCCGACAATGAAGCTGGTGTTCATGTCAAAATTCATGGAAGATTTGCTCGCCGCAACATGATAAAGAGCCGCCATGTACAGAATATCCCCTTGCATATTAGCGTCAGGGACTGAGAAGCTAGCCCGAGTATGAATGGCATTGTAATAATGCCACGCCCGGATGCCGTCAAGGACACTGCCCTCGAAGCCCAGGCAAGCACTGGGGCAGTCAAGGAACAGCTGACTATACCCGAATTGACGAGAAAACCTGCTAGGCAAATAAGGCTCCAAGTATACGTTATTTCGGTAACGATATACTAGGTGCGCGGGGCGAATGTTGCGCAGCCATAGAAGCATCTTCTCAGATAAGAGCTGGGGAGGTTCAATGCCATCAACGTGTACCCCCCTCACTTCTCTGGGGATAAACTGAGGAAGAGACATAAAGAAGTCGGGACCGTCAACTCTCGCCAACGCCCTTCGACAAGCCGGCATGGTGTCATACTCCCAAGATTGATGGCGGTATCGAAAAAGGAAGGCGTCATCAGCGGTAACATCCTCCTCTGTTCCGGGCCTCATTAATGACCGGTAATGCATCAATAACCACCCCATGAGATAGTGGTATGGTAGCTCTATCCGTTCAAAGTCCAACGTCGTCTCGCGAGCAATGACTTTAGACAAAAAGGCACGGAGGCCATAGTGTATGCTACACACCATAGCCGGAAGAAAGGCCAGTCTTACTTTGAAGACCAGCTTCACAGCCGGAAGAATGAAGTGGCGGCTGATCCTTTCAGTAGAACCTACCCCTCCCGAGACTACGCAAAATTTCGTAGCCATACCATCAAGAACCCGGCCAAGATTGCTTTCTCGGACATCTGCCGGGTACCGTAGTGGAAATAACTGAAGGAGTCAGTGTGGCTCCCAAATCTATCGCGGGTGGACCTCGACCTTTTTGCATTCAACATCAGGGCCTTTACCTCCGCCTGAGTTTGGGGACCTCGAGAAGAAACCCGACCGGAAGGACGTAATTTGAAAAGATACGCGACCCAGGCCGTAGTATGGGGGCGTTCCCTTCTGAACTATTATTCTTTTTGATAGCAGTCTGACGACAGATGCTATGGTGGCTGTAGTGCCCCGTCCCGCAAAGTCAATCGGAGGAATCGAAATGCCGACGGCGTTCGGTCTTAGCCTTGCAACGGCTTGCTCGGAGACATCGCTCAGGTGGGGTAGTTTCGGTGAACTCTCCTCATCTTTGCCTTCACATAATAAATCGTGTTTTCAACTTGCACAAGTTAGGCTTGATAATAAAAGCTACGCATCCACATAGCTAAGGGAATAATCCCGACGGTTTGAATCGAGTTAGAACATGGAAAATGTCCCACTGTCGGCTTAGAGTTGGTGCACGTCGTGCTTTGAAAATGACACTCGGTCCTTCGTCCCGTGGCTTGGGAGAAGGAAAGTTGGTCTTCGGTGCAAAAGCTGAGAGTTAGCCTAAGTCATAGGCGTCGCCGCACAAATGCTTGCTAAAGCATGCACGGTCCTGTCCCGCAAGGCTTGGCATAGCCTTTGCTCGTCCCTTGGGTTAAGTTGTAGGCTGAGTGAGTTAGGCAAATGTTATGCCGGTCGACCTAAGTTATTCTACGTGTTGTCCCGCTCATTCTGCGGTTGTCAAGATAAATAGTCCCACGACCCCAAGGCCCGTCATATGAAGTATGACTTGGGCGACAGCGTTGCGTCGAACACGAGTCGGTTTAGAGCCACGAGCCACGGTTGGTTCAGTGGAAAGTTATCCACGGTCGGTCGACACTTAAAGGAAACACGCTATGTTCAAGTTAAGTTGGAAGGCTATGCAGTAGCCGTTCCCTGAGTTCAAAGAATGTTAAGTCCAAGCTATGGTTAGTCGCCGAGGCAACCCTGGTTAGGGGCTCTGCAAAGGAAGTATGAAAAATGGAAAGAGTAAAACAACCAAGTAAAAGAATTGATCACATAACAAGCCCAAACTGTATTCTAAAACACTCCATGTAACCCTTATGAACTTGGACACTTGTCGACAAGGGGTGGTTTCTTCGAGCGGAGACCCGCGGCCACGGGACCGTCTCGGCCTAGGAAGAAACAAGTTGTAGCCGAGCTGGATAATAGGCAACGCTGGTTAGGCGATCGGTATGTCGGGGACTTTCATCGGGGCTCGCTACTTGCGTTGAAAGGGTCCCGAGTACCAGGCTACGTCCAAGGCGGCTGGTTAGGCCAATCCCATAACAAACACTTAATAATAATTGTTGTTTTCAACTAATATGGTGAGTTTGGTGTCGGCACGGGCGGCAATCCGTGTGTGTGTGACGGTGGATTGAGTTGAATATGTATGAGTTAAATAGACACAATGTCGGAGCCTAAGATTTGGCTACAGCGAAGGCGACGTGCTTCGGCACGAGATGTGGCGTCGAGTGTTAAGTTGCGAGTTAAGTCAAAAAGGGCCGTAGGGCTAGTTGTATGAAGTTATGTCGAGTTATTGGGCTCGGCCTCGAAATACGAGGCACGGCCGCGTTGTCACAACATAAGTATAGGCAAGACTAAGCGAGGAGGCGTTGCCTCAGAGTTATCGATGCACGAATCGAGTTCATGGCACGACCGAGTCGTTACGTCCCAGAGTTTGGCACGAAAGATAAGTATAAGTCGGTGCGTCGACAATGCAAGCACGAGAAAGGTCTAGAGGCAAGGAAATGGAGTCCTTCGTGTAGTTGCGTCTCTGATTATGGCCGTAAGGCGAACACGACTTGATAGGTTAACGTTGTCGGCACGAGAAGTGGTCTAGCGACAAGGTATGAGTTAACGTTGACATTACAAGCACGGGATGGTTCTGATACACAAGTTGCGCTAAGGCGCCGGTCCTAAAACTGATCCTAAGGTAAGACTAGAAAGACAATCGAAAGGGATTTAAGCTGCACAAAGTAAATGAACGTGTAGGTTTTGTATGGGTGGGCGAGAAGCTCACTCCACCAGTACAGTGGTACTGACACCCACACAGTGTTTCATGTGCAGGCACAGGTAGAAGCTCGTGGTGCGGAGCTCGCTTGGATGCGTCGAGGCACGGAGTTCCTTGGCGAGTCGAAGCGTGCGGCCGCGTGATCTGAAGACTTATACAGGACATAATGTATGGACATCGCCTTCCGAAGCTTCCGCTGGATTCAAGTATTGTATCGAGAGATGAGAGAGTGCAGAGTGACTTGTAAATGAGAGAAAAGTGAGACTTGAGAGACTTGTAATTGGCCTTGCGCCCACAATGTAATCCTTGTATTCAATATCAATAAAAGAGATTCTTTTGAATGACTTGTGTTCATGTGTTCTTCTTTAATTCCGCTGCTATAAATCAATGTCTCTGTACGGGACTTCTGTGCGACGACCCCGTCGCAGCCGCTGTAATCGGCCGTTATGGAACCCGCCTTGCACGAGCGCAATCTAGGCTCGTGCGGCATCACGCCTTAGCGAGGACGATCGCTCCTACGGGAGCGGGGCGTGACATAGTGGTATCAGAGCACGGCTTTACGTCCTTGGACCGTCGATTGAATTCTTTAACTTTGATGTTTTCGCAAGACTCTGTTGCTTCCGCAAGTTGTTATCGTTGGTGCGCTCTCTCTCAAATGTCCCTCGGCATGTCCATACAATAAGTCTAAATATTTTCGAAAGCTCGTACAAGCGTTCAATCTAACGCATCGGTAGGCCGTTGCCAAATGCGTCGATAGGGCCTTTGTGCCGAATGTTGCAAACTTGACTCGATAGAAAATATGTGCTAATGTTAGCAAGTCGCGTGCATGCCTAATTAGTCCAACGTTGACCCTAGCAATTGAGCGTGCAAACTCGGAATGTAGTCCGCACAGGATGGCTATGCACACGGCCTTTTTGGCTAAGTTGTGTTTCGCGTCGCGCACCTTGACCCTTGGTGCAAACGAGTTGCGAGCGATATCAAGTATCGTTCGGTCGGGAACGGAGATGCACTTAGAGTGTCTATCGACAGGAACGCTATCGGACTAACGCTTAGGCGTACACGGAAGATTGATTTGGATTTTGAGAAAATAGTGCGAACGACTTAGTGCGTCGATACGACGCGAGCGACTACGTTAGCGATTCGTCGAACGAATCTGAAGGATATCTTAGCGCATGACGCGAACGTGATTGAGGACTAGATCTTATGGCTTGAATCCGAGTGGTGTATGCGATAGGTTTGAAGAAGAAAAAGAATGAGTGTCGACGACTAGTCGAGTGGCTCGAACCCGAGTGGTGTATAGTTTGTCTTGAAAATTGTTCGAGTGAATATTGAGGATTTCGAGTATGTCGGCGAGGCGATGCGATCGCGCAAAGCGTTAGAATGCGTCACGCTTAGTTGGTCGTGACTTCGAATGTCCCGAACGAGCATTTCGTTCGGACAACTTGTGAATGAGCAATGCGAGTTAGAAAACGATTCGGAACGATGAATGAAAATGAATGGTCTTGATCGAGGAAACTTAGAGGAGCGTACGTGCGATATCGGATTGATACAACTGAAATGCGACTTGAGTTTTGAATAATGATCTTGAAACGAGCTTGAGGAAAAGCGACGGAACTTGATCTTGAGTATTGAGAAAATTGAGGAGTATCCAACTCGGACAACAGCATCAACGCACGACTCGAAATTGGTTGCAAAGGAAGATCGTCAGGTTACGCATATCGTCGATGGTATTGAGGCGTATCAAAGATCGATATGCGATAACTCGGGGGCACTCTGACTCGGCGAATGACGGTCGTGCAAATGTCATTGTTCCGTTGGACGCTATACTTGAAATATTAAAAATGTGTCGAGGAAAGGATAGACTTGGCTCGAGGACTTTCTAAGTTGAACGAATGACGATCGAACTATCGAACTTGGCTTGGATGAAAACTGGAATGTTTGGATTTGCTTCATCGACAACCACAATGTTGATGTTCTTGTCTTATGCGAGCGCTACTCCAGCCTCGCACATGCGTCACACCGATTAGGGCGATCACTCTGCGTGAGCGCTGGTATGGTGATTCATACAGCGGGAGTGGTCGAACTTGTACGGTGCGACAGATTGTGCTTTGACTTGTGGCTTGACACGAAGTTAGACTCGAGATTGAATTGGTGTGCTTGTCGATCGAACTTGAGGATTGAGTAGGTCCAATCCGCGTATCGAGAATGAATGAGTCTAAACTCAAACAAGAGTTACGCCCCGATGAGAATGATTATTCCGCGGGAGCGTTGCGTGGTGATTCATGAACCGCCGTGGATAATCGGACTCGCGTGAGATTGGGGTACAACGTATTGTCGAGCGAGACGACCTCGTGATCGAATACATGAATTGGTTAGAATTGGTGATTGAAAGAATTTGAAATTCTGCGCAATGAACGCATTGATGCGAATAGGTGATCGTGCTCGATGTTTAGAAATTTGAGTGACGCGAGCTTGGGTAGAAAACCCCGTACTATCGACTTTGGTTTGACCCTAGGATTGGGGTCAGTGTTGGCATTATTGTTTGGGAACTATGATTCCAATCCTGACATTGACTTAGCCTCGAAAAGAAATAGCCTAGCGGTTAGGCAAGACGCCCTGTTTCAAGTGTTAGCAATCGGAATGATTGATCTGAGGATTGGCATGGATGGATGGCATGGATCACGAATATAGGAAACCCTGCTCACGAGATTCGGCTGACATGCATATATTTCAGGGACGCCTGGGTATGTGCACGATGCGACTCGAGTGAGAATGACAAATTTTCTATCATGCGGCTTGGCTGAATGCATGTATTTTAGGGACGCTTGGAATGCGTGCACGATCCAGCCAAGTGAAACGACGAGTTCAAGCAAGGCTTGAAAGATGGGAGTGTGTCGAGATCTTGAAATCGTGTTAAAGTAAAGATTGATAATAGTGCGAGCGTGGCTCGGAATCGAAGGAACGCGTAGGTGTATACGTACGATTAAGTCTTGGCCATAGAATTGAAAGGATAGCTTGCCTTCAGGAAAGTCTCGAGGACGAGACTTGTTCTGAGTGGTGTATGATGTAGTGCCCCGTCCCGCAAAGTCAATCGGAGGAATCGAAATGCCGACGGCGTTCGGTCTTAGCCTTGCAACGGCTTGCTCGGAGACATCGCTCAGGTGGGGTAGTTTCGGTGAACTCTCCTCATCTTTGCCTTCACATAATAAATCGTGTTTTCAACTTGCACAAGTTAGGCTTGATAATAAAAGCTACGCATCCACATAGCTAAGGGAATAATCCCGACGGTTTGAATCGAGTTAGAACATGGAAAATGTCCCACTGTCGGCTTAGAGTTGGTGCACGTCGTGCTTTGAAAATGACACTCGGTCCTTCGTCCCGTGGCTTGGGAGAAGGAAAGTTGGTCTTCGGTGCAAAAGCTGAGAGTTAGCCTAAGTCATAGGCGTCGCCGCACAAATGCTTGCTAAAGCATGCACGGTCCTGTCCCGCAAGGCTTGGCATAGCCTTTGCTCGTCCCTTGGGTTAAGTTGTAGGCTGAGTGAGTTAGGCAAATGTTATGCCGGTCGACCTAAGTTATTCTACGTGTTGTCCCGCTCATTCTGCGGTTGTCAAGATAAATAGTCCCACGACCCCAAGGCCCGTCATATGAAGTATGACTTGGGCGACAGCGTTGCGTCGAACACGAGTCGGTTTAGAGCCACGAGCCACGGTTGGTTCAGTGGAAAGTTATCCACGGTCGGTCGACACTTAAAGGAAACACGCTATGTTCAAGTTAAGTTGGAAGGCTATGCAGTAGCCGTTCCCTGAGTTCAAAGAATGTTAAGTCCAAGCTATGGTTAGTCGCCGAGGCAACCCTGGTTAGGGGCTCTGCAAAGGAAGTATGAAAAATGGAAAGAGTAAAACAACCAAGTAAAAGAATTGATCACATAACAAGCCCAAACTGTATTCTAAAACACTCCATGTAACCCTTATGAACTTGGACACTTGTCGACAAGGGGTGGTTTCTTCGAGCGGAGACCCGCGGCCACGGGACCGTCTCGGCCTAGGAAGAAACAAGTTGTAGCCGAGCTGGATAATAGGCAACGCTGGTTAGGCGATCGGTATGTCGGGGACTTTCATCGGGGCTCGCTACTTGCGTTGAAAGGGTCCCGAGTACCAGGCTACGTCCAAGGCGGCTGGTTAGGCCAATCCCATAACAAACACTTAATAATAATTGTTGTTTTCAACTAATATGGTGAGTTTGGTGTCGGCACGGGCGGCAATCCGTGTGTGTGTGACGGTGGATTGAGTTGAATATGTATGAGTTAAATAGACACAATGTCGGAGCCTAAGATTTGGCTACAGCGAAGGCGACGTGCTTCGGCACGAGATGTGGCGTCGAGTGTTAAGTTGCGAGTTAAGTCAAAAAGGGCCGTAGGGCTAGTTGTATGAAGTTATGTCGAGTTATTGGGCTCGGCCTCGAAATACGAGGCACGGCCGCGTTGTCACAACATAAGTATAGGCAAGACTAAGCGAGGAGGCGTTGCCTCAGAGTTATCGATGCACGAATCGAGTTCATGGCACGACCGAGTCGTTACGTCCCAGAGTTTGGCACGAAAGATAAGTATAAGTCGGTGCGTCGACAATGCAAGCACGAGAAAGGTCTAGAGGCAAGGAAATGGAGTCCTTCGTGTAGTTGCGTCTCTGATTATGGCCGTAAGGCGAACACGACTTGATAGGTTAACGTTGTCGGCACGAGAAGTGGTCTAGCGACAAGGTATGAGTTAACGTTGACATTACAAGCACGGGATGGTTCTGATACACAAGTTGCGCTAAGGCGCCGGTCCTAAAACTGATCCTAAGGTAAGACTAGAAAGACAATCGAAAGGGATTTAAGCTGCACAAAGTAAATGAACGTGTAGGTTTTGTATGGGTGGGCGAGAAGCTCACTCCACCAGTACAGTGGTACTGACACCCACACAGTGTTTCATGTGCAGGCACAGGTAGAAGCTCGTGGTGCGGAGCTCGCTTGGATGCGTCGAGGCACGGAGTTCCTTGGCGAGTCGAAGCGTGCGGCCGCGTGATCTGAAGACTTATACAGGACATAATGTATGGACATCGCCTTCCGAAGCTTCCGCTGGATTCAAGTATTGTATCGAGAGATGAGAGAGTGCAGAGTGACTTGTAAATGAGAGAAAAGTGAGACTTGAGAGACTTGTAATTGGCCTTGCGCCCACAATGTAATCCTTGTATTCAATATCAATAAAAGAGATTCTTTTGAATGACTTGTGTTCATGTGTTCTTCTTTAATTCCGCTGCTATAAATCAATGTCTCTGTACGGGACTTCTGTGCGACGACCCCGTCGCAGCCGCTGTAATCGGCCGTTATGGAACCCGCCTTGCACGAGCGCAATCTAGGCTCGTGCGGCATCACGCCTTAGCGAGGACGATCGCTCCTACGGGAGCGGGGCGTGACAGTGGCACAGCAATTCCCGGTACACAGCGACGAAACCAGGAAATTATCGATCCAGATCATCGAATTCCTCATTCGTCGGGGTGTATACTTCATAGGCCTCGCCTCCCCACGGTAGCTTAGAAACAGCATGCATTTCATGGAGGGCAAGTCCCAACTCCCCTCCGGGCGCGAAGAAAGTCCCCGTACGCCTGCTATACATCTCCAAAAGGGCCATGAACAGCGGCTTGTTAATGGACAATCCGTAACAGGTGCCCCGGATGGCGTAGTAAAGGCCAATCTCCCGAAGGAGTTCCTCGTAGTTCCTCAGGATCCATGAGAAAAGATTGGCCCATGTAGGAATGGGGTTTATCCAATTCAGCAGCGATAACCTGTCCACGGGATAAGACCCCTTGCGAGCGAGCTGATTCAGGAAGGTATCAGCTCGAGTAAAAGTGAAGTTGGGACCAAACACGTTTATAAAAGTACCAGGAATCACCCCATCACAGTCCGGCTGACTGACTCCCTACTTGCACATGCTGACCTAATACTCATATTATAGTAGATGTTGTCCACGAACATCCCCTTTTGGGTTGGAGTTAGAGAGCCCGCCATTTTCCGGCTCAACGACACCATATTAAACCACGAGAGGGGAAAATGCCGCTCCATCTCGGGAACATGGATATCCACCCCGTCCACAGTGAAGTCCCAGTTCTCAGAAATGTCCAGCATTCGGGAGTTCTTTATGGATAAAGCGTTTCCAAAGAGAAAAGCTGGTTTCAGATATTCTTCGTCCAGTTTCTCCGAATTCATCATAGTGCAAAGAAAATGGAAAGGCTGGTTATTGATGGCAGCCACCCTCTCCAAAGGCTCATTAGGGGGAAGTTGATCTGTCATATGTCGAATTAGGCCGTCAAGCCGCATACCCACGACAAACTGAGTTGAACCCACAAGAAGCTCTCCGGCCGGGTTGGTTGGGAGGTTCACTGGAAAAGGACAAAAGAAACATGATTAAAAGATAGGTTAAAACGAAACCACGTAAAGTTTCACAAAAAGAAGTTTCTATGAGCCTATGCGGCTCGGATCGACGAAGCCTTATGCGTCCCAATTCAGCCAGGTTTCATGCGGCACGGCTTTGATAGAGCCTATGCGGCTCGGGTCAACACAACTTCATGCGGCCCAATTCAGTTGGGAGTTCCATGAGACACTGATTCGATAGCTTATGCGGCTCGGATTAAAACTTATGCGGTTCTATCTCGCAGAGGAGTTTATGTGGCGCGACTCAGCAAAATTCTATACGGGCCAGTTTGTCAGGAACATATGCGGTTCCGTTCAAAGAAGGTTCCATGCGGTTCAAATCCAGAAGCACTCATGCGGCTCAAATCTTTCTCAATGTGGCTCAAACATAGGGCATGACCTATGCGGCTCGAATATGAGAGGGTCATGCAGCCCATACAATATATGCGGCTCCATCATGGTCGAGCTTGGGCGGTTCAATGAAAACGAAGGATGGAGGCTTGTGCATATGTTATGCAACAGAGCTATGGGTCTTTGGGGTTCAAAGTATTCAAATCCATTTTTTACCCTTGAAAGCAGGGCGACCATCAGGGTGCACTTTGGGCACGGCGGCCGACGAGGAAGCCGTTTTCTTGCCTTTTGCAGCAGCAGAGGCGATCTTGGAAAACTTGGGGGCCATTTTCGACGGTCGAAGAAGGAAAGAAAGTAGAGACTGCAAGAGTTGGAGACGAAAGAGAAAGTAAAGAAATCCCTCCCACTGAATTCGTCCCTATTTATAAACAAAAGCGGGGCGTTTCGATTCTCGTATAAACACAAAAAACCGACCTTTCGGTTATCGAGGCGAGCTGCCTAAAATGAAGGCCAAACTCCTGGGATCCTCCCCCGAAAAGTAGCCTTAAAACTGACAGCAGATCAACAGCATTTAATGCAAAAGATCTTCGCACGTGGCAGGATGACGTGGCGAGAAGCTCATGCGGCCCAAAAGTCCCTGCGACTGATTGACTCAATGCGGCTGAGACATCCATGCGGTCGAGACATCCATGCGGCCAGGACATCATATGCGGCCAGGAGAATTGATACATGGCCATGCTTCTTATTCAAAGTATTTCAATTTTGCAAATTGAAAACTTTGAAGGGGGTCTTGTAGAAGCATGAAAAAGAATAAAGAAGGATCCATGCGGCCAGAGAGCCCCATGCGGCTCAGAGAGTTCATGCGGCTCAAGTATCCATGCGGCTCGAGCATCTATGCGGCTCAAATAAGTACTATGCGGCTCAGAGAGAAGCCACGTGGCCTGCAAACCGCTCTTCCCTTTTGTCCATTACTACATTAAATGCCTTGACGGCTGACAGCTCTGACAAGATGACAGTTCTGACACAAAGATATCGTTATGACTCCCTCATAATGACGGACTCCTAGAGAAGCGAAGAAAATCTCTGACACAATCCCCTGAGATTCAGAAACTATCATGCTGTCTTGACACGTGGACAGTCGTATGCGGCTCAATAAGAGACCATCCTATGTGGCCCAAGCGGAGGCTCCTCCATGCGGCTCACGAAGACTAGACCCATGTGGCTCACGAAGACTATCTTCATGCGGCTCACGAGGACTATCTCCATGCGGTTCACTTACGCGGTCATCCACACTCATACGGCTCAAATCATTATCATGCGGTCCAAATGGTCAGGGGACCACTCTCAGGCAGCCTTGACACGTGGCCAGTCTTATGCGGCCCAATGAGGAGTAACTTTCCTGTGGCTCAGATTTCTGCTGTTATGACACGTGGCATGATAGCAGGGCACGTGGCATCAGATTGATCGAAATCTCTCAATAAATCCCAATGAAATATTGGAATCAAATCAGATCATTTGCAAATAAGCAAATTAAAGACATGTGTCAAAAAATTTGAGGTTGGCATGACAAATTAGGAGGATTTATGTTAATCAGCATTAATTACCAACAAAAGATTTGATGCAATCATATTTATTGCTCAAATCTCGATGAACGGCCCAGATCCAATGATCCTTAGCCGCCGTCTTTCAAGAATGGGCAATCATTGTAAACCCTAATGAGGCCCCCCACTCTTATAAATAGCAGGGTGCCATTCCCTTGCAAAAGGATACACATAGAGACATATACAGAGACAGAGAGACACATACATACACAGAGAGAGATATACAGAGCGACATATACAGAGAGAGCCAAAGAGCCAAAGAGAGAGCCTGAAGAGAGAGCATTTCTTCGCCAACGCCAAGCAGATCTTCTACAGAGCCAAGGCTGCACCCGGTCGTCCAAGGAGTAAGGCAGAGCTGTCGTCGCTTTCCCGAGCCTCTACCGTCACCCCTCAGAATCGAAAATAAACAATTGTACTTAGATTGCTGTACCTAGGTTTTCGTCCCTAGGCTTTCTTTGTACAAGCAAGTTTGTATTATGAAGTAAAAGTCCAGTCCTCCGATAATTGTTCTGTTCTTTTATATTTCATGGCAAACAACACCGGGTCAAGAAGATCGAAAGATGTTTCCTACGGTCAAACTGATCAAGGATGCGATTGATGATTAGAAGGATCGTCATCGATTGGGACAACAAATCCAATGATGGATCACCTATGAGAAGTGGAATGCTATGAGGGTTAGATTTGATGATGATAGATATAAGGAAAGATCGAAGATACGAAGGCACTTATTGTCACGTCCCAGAACAAAAATACTAGAGAGCGGAGGACAGACATAGCCAGCTATGTACATTGAAGTGCAATACACCTCACAATACGATCATGGCTGTCTAGATGCATGAGGGTTTATCTATAAGTCATCAGTCTCTTATGGTCAAGAACAAGCCTAGTGTCTCAATCTCAAGCAAGCAAATAAATGTTACGATATGATAGATCATCAAACATACAAAGTAAGGCATCCCAAACATTACATATTCAGATGACCATGAAGATAGCCATATAAAATACGAAGATTAGCAGGAGTTAAGTCATACATGATCAACCCTAGGATTTGCCAATCATATAACAGCCCTTAGGTAGACAGAAATTAAAATTTCAATACGAGCTAAAACTTGCTCGGCGGCTAAATGCATCAAAAGAATAATTTATAATAGAGTGGGAGAGCAAATAAGAAATCCACTCGCGGCCACGGTTATGTCTAATATTCACCATCTGGCTGGAAGACAGGTACATGCTTGGTTGCTACTCTGAAATCTGGCCACACAAAACCAGCTAGATCAAAATCCAGAAGAGCAAGTAACACAAGGAAGGCTCCACTTATGATCTAAAACCAGCATAAAAATGAATAGAAGAAATGATAAAAGAACATAATTAAATAATATGAAAGACAGAGTTAAAAGAACACACTAGCTTGCATTAGAAAAACAAGAGGTGGAATATAATTCTCATATTAATCATGAGACAATCATTCAGGCATGGCCAATCAAGTCCTATGGCTTGTTATTATTAGCTAACTGGGTTATCACAGGCCTAGTTACTAACAAGATGCAGTTGAGATGTTTCCGCAGTCACAAGTCCTGCAGACTATCCAGGTTATCCAAGCGGGGGTTATAAGAGTTTATCAAGATTTAAGAGTACTTTTAGTTTACATGGAGGGCAACACAGGACAGTGTGCTGAAAATGCGTCCTACTCAATGGCAGGCTACAAGTCTACAGGTGTGATCGGGATAACGGGATCGCCTGTAACTAGAAAATCTCTTTATATAAACTACTTGATCAATCTAGTCGTTAACCTAGTCAGATTCATTATGAATTCCTGACCGTGATAACCAGGAATCCATGTTCTAGACATAATACAAGACGAGACAGTTAGCTTGTACACTCACAATCAAAAAAAATCAACCACGGAGTCAAGACAAGGGTTACACTTAACAAGATAGGAATAATTGTCGCAATAACAATCAAGATTTCACATGTCATGTCAAGTTTACTTATCATGTCAAGAGTACACCTCGACGGGCCACTATCAAGATTATCAAGATGGAATCATGTTGTCATGTTCAAGTTCGAGTTCAAGTTCATCAAGTCGGATCGTCACAATTTAGGCCAAGCACAGAAAACATGTAAAGAAGATCAAGAACATCCATGGGTGATTGAAAGTATCAGTCACATATGAACTCCAGTTAAGGTAGGACAGAAAGATTCTTGAAGCCAAGACAATGATCAACAACTTTCATGTTTTGACTTTTTCAAAATTTTAGCTACAAAACAGCTTAAACAGGAAAAAAATAGTTATTAGAGATGTATTCGCGAGCGGGCGCGCTGCACGCGAGGGCTTAACTGGCCACGGTGCACGGAGTGCGAGAGCACGACGCATAGACGACCGACAAGTAAATCGTGCGGGCGTACGGTACGTGCGGACCAAATTGTCCATGGCACGCAAAGCGCGAGATCACAACGTGCAGGAGCGCGACAAACGAAATACGCAGGCGCACGACAAAAGAATCGTGCAGGCGCCAGGCGCACAAAACACGCAGCACGCCCAGACCAAATCGGCCATGATGCACGAAGCTCGAGAGCACGATACGCAGGCGTGCGACACACAAAAAGCGTAGCGTGCGTAGACCAAATCGGCTACGGCGTACGAAGCACAAGAGCATGGCACACAGGCGCGGCAAACGAATCACGCAGGCGAGCAATGCGTGAAATGTGCAGCGCACGGATGCACGACATACGGGGCGTGGATGCACGGCGCACGAAACACGCAGCGTGCAAATGCACGACGCTTGGGGGCGCAGATGCACGGTGCACGGGCGCACGGCACGGTTCATCATCCCGACAGCACCGAAGGTGTAGAAAACTCATGAACACAAGAAATGCCTAACTTTCTCAAAATAAATTGAAATCAAGTAGTTCAAAGGCCAAAATTGGGTAGAATTGAATTTCCCACAACATGGAACCATTATTTTTCGAAAATAACAAAGTTTAAGAGATCAAAACCAAAAAAAAGAAAATTCTTAAAACTTAGATCTACAAAAATGTAACCATCGAAACCAAAAACTTCAAGTGCTAAAGATGCTTAGAATCATGCGAGGAAGAGAATATAACAAACAAAAATGAAGATCCATCAGGTTCTCCATGGAGCAAGTTGCACTTGTCTTGGGTTACTGGGAGGAGTAATGGAGAAGAAGAAGGATGAGAAGTAAATAATAATAATGGAGGAGAGCGAGAAGTTGGTTTATATACCAACCCTTCTCATCTCCAGCCGACAAAATCAATCAAGCCAAGCCAAGACAAAGAGAACCAAACCAAAACTAAACCAAGTTAAGATTAAACCAAGACAAGGTTAAGCAAGATAAGTCAAAGCATAGGTCACCTGAAAATGTCATAATTTTGTACACGTATATACTGAAATTACGTATAACGAAAAACTGGAGTGACAACTCTGCCCACCTTAAAATAATTCTGTCCTCAAAATTTAATCAAGAGGCTAGAGCTGTCGGGGTAAGCTATACTAACTGCATGCAACCTACGATTAGCAGTTAATCAAGCAATCATTTATGCAAGCAAGGAATTAAAAGCATAAGACATAAGGAAGACATTATACCTTATGAGTCAAATAGGTGTGGATATCGCGATTGGATATTATCCTCACGTTTCCAAGTTAACTTAACCAAAGAGTGATGACCCCAAGCAACATGCACTAAACTACTAGTCTTATTCTTGAGTATCTTCTTCCTTCGGTCCAATATAGATACGGGCATTTCCTCATACGAAAGGTTAGTACCAACAATCAATTCCGAATAATCAAGGATACGGCTCGAATTCGGCATATACCGTCGCAATTGGGATACATGGAATACGTTATGTACCTCATGTAACAACGACGGAAGAACGAGACTATAGGACACATCACCTACTCGCTCGAAAATATCAAACGGCCCTATATACCTAGGACTAAGCTTTTTCCATCCGTAGAATCGAATGACGTCGCGGATAGATAAGATCTTAAGGAATACATGGTCGCCGATAGAAAACTCAAGAGGACGTCAATGAGAATCGGCTCAATTGCGCCGACGATCTTGTGTAACCCGAAGATGATCTCTAACTTGTCTGACCACCTCAATAGTCATGAGTAACCATTTCTGGACCAAGCATCTGCTTTTTGCCTACATCATCCCAGGCTAAAAGTGATCTGTACTTCCTGCCATATAGTACCTCAAATGGTGCCATTGGGATACTGGCCTAAAAATTGTTGTTGCAGGAGAACTCCATTAAGTGTAGGTAATCTTTCCATAAACCACCTGTAAAGCCCCAGTCATAAAATACGTAGGACCATTAATACGAATACATGCCAGCAGCACTTCACTAATGGGCCAAGCTACACAACAAGCCCATTAGCGAAATACTTAAGCTGTAAATCATTAAATCATGATAACACCCAGATATACAACACAGTCCACAGGTATATACACCTAATCACATCCACAGAGTCTACAAAGAGATCAAGAATAAATAAAAAAATGTCTCAAATATCCAATAATAAAAGTAATAAAGTCTGTGCGGGTAAAACATCACAAAACCACAGAAATAGAAACAAAGTACAAATAAACTACAAGTCTGATGAAAAGAAAAGGAAATAATGTAGCAAGACTAAGTATGAAGTTAACATGATCACGAGAAGTCCTCTGGCACAATCTCGTCCTCCAGTGCCGGTACGCCTCCGGTCTCAGCTCCCGAACCGTAAACCTTCGGGTAGTCTTCAGCTTCGTCTAAGCCTGGAAAATAGCCAGGTCCTTAGAGGACTAGTAAGGTGCATAATATACATGCCAATGTACAAAAATAGAAATATGAACTAAGGCAATCTACTGTATCCGTCAATGTGCTATGCAAATGAGATACTTTTCTAGAATACCAGACCCCTTCCACTAAGGCTCACTAGCACCTCCGTAGGGTATTGTCCCCAGTACTTGTGTCGTGGCACCAAGGACAATCAATTTTTGACAGTGATAATCCTTTACTCTGTTACAGAGATAAAGGTCACTAAATAATGGGTCACACAATAATAGGTCTGATATTGTAGTCAAGTTCTTCCCAATTTCTATGTCTAGAATCTAGCAATGTCAAGTCTGTACAGTCATCTTGAAAGTACTAGCAATACTGATAAAAAATATAGAATGCTAACACGAGGTCAATACCACGAATAGTCATGTAAATCTCGTATTACGAATGTGTCGATGTCATGTGGTCAAACGTGTGTCAATGGATACATCAGTATGTACGTAATGATTAATGTCAATACTCGATGTCACCATCATGATATCGACATCCATCTATAAGAAGACACTTAATATCGATGTCCTACGTCATGCAATGCTAAAAAAACGACAAGACAGAAAAGAAAGATCTGTAACGATGGCAAGGTACACTTGCATGTAACTGCTGTCTACTGGTAGGCCTGACCAAATCTGGTGTCCTTTATCAATCCCTCCAAGCTCACCTATAACAATACATGTATTCAATATTCTATACAATCATATCATATGTCTACTAGTTGCCATAATCGATGATATACACTATATTTAATATATAAGTACATATAAGTACCAAATTCTCTCGTAAATACTTTACAATTATAACAAAATAATATATTTAAATTCTAGAATTTCTCTATAAATAATTATATATTGCTATAATTATATTTTCAACATGGGAACCCTTTCACAAGAGGTCCTATGTCAATGCCACATATGACTTCCTCAATTCGACCCATTAATTTAGTCCCAAAACAATAATTAAATAAAAATAATAAATTTTGTAAAAATCCCAAAAATTAGTTAAAATAGTATTAATAATGTTAAATCTTTCACAACATAAAGTTTAATATGGATTCATGGAGTTTTGACACTTTTGGATACAAGGAAAGTAAAAAATTTCGGAGTTTGGTGATACGATAAATGTCATGAATTTTTAAAAATAGTAAACTGATGTGAAACCTAACTTTCAGATATGCGTCGGAAAGGTATCGATGTCTATATTATGAATAAAAATACAAAAAGATTATAAATTGACATTATACAGGCAAAAAATGGCCTGCAATAGAATTTATTAGTTCTAGACACCCTGTCGTTGAATCGATGCCACGGGCAAACCGCTTGGAACTAGGGGATCCGGAGACCAGAGGTTGGAGTAGACACACAAAGTTAACTCTTAGATTTGGTTTGAGGATAAACGGATGATAAAAGTGGGTGAAACATCATCTACAAGTCGACTAACCTGCTGTGACGTTTCAGACTTCGATTCGGCGAAGTTTTGACCCAAGTAGCGCATCGTGCACCTCTCTAACTGCCGCAAGGTTTCTCCTATAGTTACTAGGATGGAAGAGAATATCGAGGGTGTCGCAACAATGGTGGTGGTTGGCGGAGAATCGAGGAAAAATCATATTTTGTGAAGAAATGGGGGTCGGCTAGGCTTTCGGGTTGGGAGGTTGTGGCCGCATGCAAGTAGGGGCTACGTCGGGTGTTGGTGGTTATGAAGAGAGTGGAAAAGGTAAGGGTTGGGTTAATATTTATATTATTAGGGCATGGGCTTTGTTGATATAATTTGGAAATGATTTGGTTCCCCAAATCATACTATTATTGATAGGTTTCCTATTTTGGTTAGATATTTGACCAAGCCAAATATATAAGGGAATATTGCATATGACTGCAATTAAATCTCTAAAATTCTCTTAATTATATGTATACTTGGTTTTGGTACTCTTAGTAAAGCTCAAACTAGTAGGGTTTACTAGGTTAGGGTCCGAGTAGCATTACTAATTAAATTGGACCCGAAAATCAATTTAATGAGTCTCATGTGCCATTTGCAAATAAGTAGCACATGGGAACTCAATTGGATGGTGCACCCTAGGCATATGCATTGTAGACTCAAAATGGGTCAAAACTATATATTGGGTCATACGGTTTCGATCTATGACAAGTCCCAAAAGCAAATTAGGCTTAAAATTACGTCAATGGCTCAAATTGGCCTAAGTTGGCCCGAAGTTGCGCGAAGTCAAAAGAATGTTGAAAAGCAAATTTGGATGGGACATGATATATCAAACTGAAGGTGGACGAGTCTAGAATTCAATAATAGAATTGGATTCAAGAAAACAATATTTGTTGTGCTTCAAAAATCAAAGCTACAGTAAACTACTAACATAGTCATTATTGACTTTAATATTTAAAATATCCATATAAAATAATATAAAATAATTAAAAATAAAATCCAAAAATTAGGGGGCTTACAACCTACCCTCCCTTAGAAAATTTTGTCCTCAAAATTAAAAATAACACAATTATATATAAAAATCTTATCATATGAATAATTAGGCTGAGACTTATCAGCATCTAAGAATAAGTGGGGATATCGCTCACGCATAGTATCTTCACGCTCCCAAGTTGATTCTTCCGGAGAATGGTACCTCTATGCAACTCAAACCAGTCTAATAGTCTTTCCTCTAAGCGCCTTCTCACTCGTATCTACGATACCTACCGGCTGCTCCTCGTATGATAAACTGGGTCCCACCGTGATCTCAGAGTGAACGACTACATGACTGGAATCAGTCACATACCTCCTCAGCTGTGAGTGTCACGACCCGCACCAGTGTAGGGGCACGAAAAATGGGTACGTCCAGCCTACGTCACAGTGTCGGCGGCAGAATGCTGTTCTAGGTCACTATATAATCGACAACTCACGTAATTATATAATGTACCTGTCACAAACTCAACTCCGAATGGAGGACAAGTATAAGATACGATAATACTCAATCGCAATCTAAGCACGATAAGATAACACAGGAGTCTAACAACTATATAAAACTCAAACAACAACAACTTAAATAAACTTCTAAATGACAACATCTCAAACAATCTCAAATACAACTAAATCTCCACTTATTACAAATAAGTTCTAAAAGTGAAACTAAACCATAAACTAGTAATCTACTCCAAGCTCTACTGGTCCTCTAGGCTAGCTGTGAATCTCCAGGTTACATATAATATTTTCAACAGGTCCAGTCTGGACAGGAATGAGCACAATACATCTCACGCAGTTCATATCATGACAGGAAATATAAGCATGACATAGTGTAAGATACATAAAACGCTGAAGAATATACATGAAGTAAAAGAGATAACTGTAAGGAAATATCTACGATAAGTAAAGAACTATCAGTGACTAGTGATTTAGAGTACAAGATATACATATGAACAGCTGAAAATGATTCATTGCTATACTACAGAGTTGATTCATGGTTACACTACTTTGGAATTATTCACATGACTATTTCTACTTCTCCATCCCCAATCAATACACAAATCGAGACAAGTTATGTTAAGATTCATGATTTTACTGCCTCATAAATGAGAGCACGTGAAATTGATTCATGAGGGCTCTGTGAACATGAGAGTACATGAATCACAAGAGTATACATGAATAGTGAAAGCATAGAGATACATGATGTAAGTGAAACACATATGACATAAAATATCTGATGCTCCCGAGGGGGATAATATCTCATGAAAAAGATCCATATAGTACCAATCCGTGTTACCAACGTGACAGCATCACATAAAGTAATCTGGAGCATAAATATAAATCCTAGCAGGTATGAAACGGTCAGAGAATGTACTCGCCTACGATCTGAATGTCTGTGAGAATGTACTGTCTGAAACGAGGTATCTGAGTCCTATTTAGAGCAACACAAGTCATGATTTATACAAAGGGGTTATAATGAAGTGTACATTGCGTCTACATGACTTCTAGGTCAATCTAGGTCAAAGTCAACTCCAGTCAAGCTACAACCTATAAGGTCACTCTATATACTAGGCCTACTATAATACAGATACAATATATTCATTCATACATGGATTACATTACCTACTTACATACCCTCATGCATATCATTATGTCTCATGTATACATATAATTCATAAAAACAAAAGAAAAGGGAAGGGTAAAAGGAAGGGAAAACTGGAAAACGGTGAAGGGAATTACATTATCATACATGTATTCATACATTTCATATTCATATCATGCATTCATTCAGTCATGCCTTCAACCATATATGCATTTATGTAAATATGTACATATCATTTTTGTATACATTCATATATACCAATGCATTTGATAGTGCATTACATTATTCATATATGCATAACATGCTCACAGTTCAGTTAAGATACCTACATGCTTCATTAGTTAGGATACCTGCATGCTTCATTATTACATTCAATTTTTAAAGAGGAAAAAGTGGGACTGTAATGAAAAGGGACTGCAAATCGAGATTTTAGTTATGCATTCTATTCATTCAGTTGCATTCAAATATACCTTAGGATACCTTCATGCATGTATACATTGTGTATTACATATCTTATTCATCTAGACATACATATTACACTACATGCTCATAGTTCAGTTCAAGCATTCAACATTACTGCTTACAAAGAGGGAAAAGACTGAAATGAATAGGGAAGGAAAATGGGACTGAAACAGAGGAAAAAAGAAAACAGTTTTCAGCATTTAATTTGGTATCATACATGCATTTATTCCTCTCAGTTTCAATATATTCAATTCCTATATAAATTCAAAACCAATATTCAAATCCTAATATCAGGTTTCCTATTAACATGACAAAACCAAATCAGTTCTCAGTTTTACATCAAAGTTAACATATCAAGGTTAATCTCAGTTTTTGCCAAATCCCCATTCACAGTGTACATCAAGGTTAACATGTAAACCTATATTAAAGTTAACATGTCGAACTTAGTTTAAACATGTTCTCAGTTTTTATTCAACAATTAACTAAGTTATACTTTAACAGTAAATATGTACTGCAAACTCGAATTCTCATTTAAAACCAAAATCCCAGTTTTTCAGTAAACTTTCGAAAACCAATTTTTCAAACCTCAACATGGAAATGAGTTATCAGTGAAAAACCAATTCGAAAGCAATTTGATAATCAAACTTGAAAACAAGTAGTAAAACATGTGTACAGCAAGGGGGAATCATTCTCAGGTTTTACATATAAGTTCAGTTTGTGTACATGGCAGCTCTGTGTGTGTGTGGGTATATATAAGAGGGTTCGAAAAGCCAAACTCAAAACAAAACTATATCACAGTCGAACCCAGCATGTAAACATACACCCCAGATATATATATATGTTAAAACATTATAATTTACTTTTAATTATCATTTAATTCTCATTTAAAACTATGAAAATACTCAGACTGAACATAGTATCAAAAATTATGGGGAAATCCTAAATTATAACTCAAAACCAATTAAGATCATAAATTAGCAAGTGGTAATCGTTCGTGCACATGAGAGGGTGTCACCTGAGTCGTATCGTGCCCATAAAATAGGACACGAGGTGTTCAAACATGCATAAAGCTCACAGACATGAACACTGCACAAAGCAGTCTTGTGCGGCCAGTACGTGGGCTCGTGGATACGACACGAGTCACAACACATCTCGTGCTCGTGTCCACACGTAGCCCAGCACTAGGGCTACAAAATCGATACACTACTTTGTGTCCACGTCGTGTCTACGTGGGATACGAAGCACGTATCAGAGCTTGATTTTCGTGTGTAACAGTGCAGTACAAATTTAGTGCACTCGTGCTTTCGTGTCAGACACGACATAAGGTGTCGCCAAACTCAAAGGGGGTCTGTCAGTGATGGCCCCCACCTCTGTGCCAAGTGGCACGAGTCTACGTGGTGTGTCGTGTCCAGAAACAGGGTCGTGTAGCAGGGCAGTTAACCGTAGCCTCGTGTACGTGTTCGTGTCCAGATTTGGACACAAAAAGGGACACGAAGTGTGCTCAGTCAAATAAGAAATCAAAGCCTACGTATAGGGCTACAAATCTGATAAACTAGTTTTCGAAAATATGAACAAAAGTTTTATTGAATCATTTCATCAAATACATAAGCAAGGACACTGATACGTGTCTGATACGGACACCAAACTAATTCTGATTCCTACCAAACTACACCTACAGCTAAGGGACACCTAGATGGATGCATCTATGGAAAGAAAACAAAATTTTAATAGGATTTATGGGCATTTACCTATTGGGAGCAAATCTCAAGAATAGCTCTAAAGGAAGGTGTCCTCCTCTAAGTGCTATGGCCAAGTGAGCTCCAAACCTTAGCTAGCTAGCCTCCAAGACCTTCTTCAACAGCAAGGGATCCCAATGCTAGGGATTAGGCTCAATTTGGGGGTAATTTGGATGAATGGTGAAGATTTGGGGATGAACACTAAACTAGGCTTAATGTGAAATGAAAGGAGGCAAGCATTAATAAAGAGATATTATATAGGGGGTGTGCCTCTCTTGGCCAGCCACACTAGGAAATTAGGGTTAGGTTTAGTGTAGAAGTGTGGTTAAGGCTTCTCCACATGATTCCAAGTTCAATCAATGGTTTAAAATGATCCTAAGGCTTTCTTTCTACAAATATCTTAAGCAGAAAGTATCATACTTAGAAATATCTAGATATTAATCTAACTTAGCCATTAAGTCTCTAACTTTCTAACTAAGCCTCCGTGAACATCATTAACATCTAGGTTAGGTCAAAACTAGGTTAGTCTCTAATGAAAAGATTAGCACTATAATAATCAATCAAAATTTATTTTTTTTATTACTAAGTCGAAAATGACCAAAATACTCTTAGGCTAAAAAGTTGTAATTAATCATCCAAATCACATGGTTAGTCACCGTGGTCATGGTTAGTCTCTAGATCATGCAGTCTCTAGGGTTATACTAGCAAAACATCAAAATCACAAGTCACTGATTTAAATAGTTTTAAATTGATTAAAATTTATTATAAATCATAACATGATTTAAATCTCATCATTAAATGATTAAAACCACAAAAGTTTAAAATTATCCTCATTTTAGAAAACTGGGTGTTATAAGTCTACCCTCCTTAGAAGAATTTCGTTCTCGAAATTAAGAGCGGTCGTACTCCTTCTAGGTCAAACCTCCAACAGTCAAGGTCGAAGCCTCTTCCTAGCAGCACACAAGATCAACAAGTAAAATATGGGTAGTAGGCTTAAAATAGGTCATGTCCAAAATTTGGCTCAGTAGGTTTAGGTCAAAAATGTGTCCCCAATTTGAGTCAAAAATAAGCGACTCCGTGGGGTAAACCAAGATGGGGTCTTGTGTCAGGAAAGTCGTGTGATAATGATGAAGCATAAGATAGTGTGTCTGAGTAGGACACGAAGGTCATGGGTGTAGGGTGTCATGTGTAGGTCATGCATGTGAAGTTGGTTTTGAGAAAATAACTAATCTTGTGCTCCTAAATTTAAAAGTCATGGCAATGTGCATATGATAACCATAATTAAAGTGGGAATGGTCAAATGGCCTAAATTAGACCGAAAGCTGCGATACAAAAGTAGTACAATGGAACAAGTTTGAGTGGAACATAATATATTAAAGTGAAGATAATCGTGTCTACTACAAACTTATGAAGAAAGTTTCCAAAGATTTATATCTCCGACGTTCCAGAAATCAAAGTCACAAAAAGAATATTCGTCTACCTAGAATTCTCTCTAGGGTTCCCATCTAGCCATTCTAGTCATACTACAGTACAAAGCAATCACAAGGTATCAAAACATACAAGCAATGTTGGGTGTATCAATTATCTCAAAAAATATGCTAAGGTCTAGGCTGGAAATCTGGGTACTTCTGAGGCTCTAGGTGGAACTGGATACTGCTCCCTCAACATCTCAGTCTGAACTCTCTGTGTCTCTAACACGTCCCGGAGAAGTGCGAATATCTAAGCTCCATCAGGAAACAACCCTCCCGAGCATATGGTATGGGGTACTACTATAGGAGGCAGAGAAAGACTCTCAGTCTCAGGCGAAGCTACAGCTACACTCAAGGACAGGCTCTGGTCATGGGTGCCTACTGGAAAGGATAAAGAAAAATAATAAATCATCAAGGCTGTAAGGTAGACTAACATCCTATATGAAAACTGGTAGGTATTATAAATAACAGAGGAATCATCTACAATGGGTTACTATTCTAATACCAATGCTAACTATCATCTCTAGGATACAGACCCTCTACAGGTCATCATATCATTATACTATGAAAGAACTACATATGAATAAGCTCTACAAAACTAAAAATATCCCTACTCTTAAGTTATTTGATGATAGAATACAATTTTATAACAACAGAAGGGTACGATAGAGATGATATGTTTAAAAACATTTGATAATCATATGCGTCTGTCCAAAAACATGTTACTTAGAATCCTCACCATCTAGTAAGCAAGGGTGCGGTAAATGGTAGATTCCATAACTGGAGTGTAGGACCGATTGTAGGGACGAGTTGTAAAGCGCAATACTCTAGGGGGTGAATAGAGTAGGCAGCGGAAATTAACTATTTAAAAACTTGTTAGTAACAAGATCACATAATATATATCACAGATATGTAAATAAAAAGTAGAGAGTAGAGAATAAACACAAACACAAGGATGTATACTGGTTTTCCTCTTGTGAGGACTAGTCCAGTCGGAAGAACTCCAGCTTCCAGTTGAATCCACTATGGAAAATCATCACAAGTTTTCATTCGAAGTTCTTACAACTTCTATAACGCGAGCTTTGATCCGAAGTACTCGACCAACTTCAATTGTGAAGTGTCTATCTTCAATCAACCCTCTGATTACAATCACTCTGAAACTTCTAGACCGTACCGCACTGACAAATTGACTAGAGGATTGTAACTAGCTTGGGATTTGAAAATGAATAGCTCAGAATACTTTGGAAGAAGTAGTAGGCTTATAGAGAAGAGATATGAAAGTGAATAGGTGTTTGAGTGAATTGAAATGATCGAAATCCTTTTCTATTTATAGTTTTTCCAAAGGTAGAATTCGGGAAGAATTCGGGCAGAACTCTATGAGAAAATCTCGTTGGGATCCGTAACTGTAGGAAGACCAAGTTCAAAAAGCAACGTTCACTAACCGAACTCTGGCCGAATTCTGTTGGAGTTCTGTCAGGATTTTTGCAAATTGGTTTTGGACTTTTTGAAAAGTCAAGCAGTTAGGAAGTAGTTTGGGCTTTTGTAAGTGGGCTTGTTTTCAAAATGAAAGGGTATTTTGAAAACGTTTCTTGGATAGCCTATTTGCCAGTACGATGTAGTTTACATCGTATTCCTAGACTCAATAAATATGAAAAATACATTGATCAAATAGGAAAACCAATAGCCCTTTGATGACGCCTTTCTTCAGATATTTGAGCAAACATGAAGACGTCTTTTTTCTTGACGGCGGTCGTCCAAAGATAAACAGATCTGGAAATCTGATTACCTTTCGAAGGCTTCGCCCCCGAACCCCCACGGGGGTGCTGCCCCCTCGACCCCTGTACGCTGACCGGGCAGCGAAACCCCCGATGCGAGGCCCCGGATAGGTCGTTAGGC
>JANAVB010022403.1:80000-139892 GCA_029216955.1 Iris pallida
TGGAGGTCTCGCAAACAGACCTTAGTGGCTACTTCAACGAACCACTCTGAGCTACTCGCGCTTTATGAGGCGACTAGAGAGTGTGTATGGCTTCGAGCTGTTATTGGCCATATTCGAAGTACATGTGATCTTTCATATGATCCAGATGAACCTGTTGTCGTCTATGAGGACAATACCGCTGTTATTGATCAAGCGAAACATGGTTACATCAAAGGGGATGCTACCAAGCACATATCGCCCAAGTTGTTGTTTACATATGAACAACAAGCGCTTCAGAAGATTGAAGTGCAACATATTGGATCGAAGAATAATCGTGCAGACTTGTTCACCAAGTCACTGCCAAAACACTCGTTCTAGAAATATGTCAGAGCGATTGGACTTAGGAAGCTTTCAGAGCTAGCCTAAGTGAAACATGTTTTCCGCACCCTGTTGTGTGCATGTGAGGGGGAGCGCTCCAACGAGCACCTCCAAACGCCCTGTTGTGCATATATCCCGCGTCCTGTCGAGTGCGAGTGAAAAGGAGAGCATCCTGATGTATGCTTGTGTACTCTTTTTCCCTTAGACCAAGTTTTTTCCCATTGGGTTTTCCTTGGCAAGGTTTTTAACGAGACACATTTCAAATCTCTTATTCACTAAGGACTATTGTGATCAGGGGGAGTATCCAGTGTATACTTCTAAACCATCGTGTACTCTTTTGTCCTTCGATCAGCGGTTTTTCCCACTGGATTTTCCCTGACAAGGTTTTGACGAGGCACCTTTGCAATGGTTAAGTTTACCCCCATCACACTGACCTGTGTGTACTCTTTTGTCCTTCGACCAAAGTTTTTTTCCCACTGGGTTTTCTTTGACAAGGTTTTGACGTGGCACAAGTAGATGGTCAAACTTGAAGATGCAAGCTACAGACAGACGAAGAAACTCAGAGATGTTTACAAGCAGAATTTCTGGAGAGCCAAGGGGGAGTATTGTAACTCATATGGCTTTTCACTTTTCATCTCCTTGTAACCTACATGACCTTTGGCCCTTCATTTCTTCATAACCCCCAACCTCTCTCCCTATATAAAGAGAGGTTGGGATAGCTTGTAAGATGCACTTGTGGTTGATAATATACGAGAAAGCTTTGTCTCCGTATGTTTGAGCTTTTGCCTTACAAATATATATATATATATTTTATATATATATATATATATATATATATATATATATATATATATATATATATATATATATATATATATAAGTTCTAAAGAAAGAAAGAAAACAAAACAAAAGGAATCACACATAAACACAAAAGCACACACACGCACACAAAAACAGCAGCAGCTGCTGCTTACAAATCCGAGCCCCCCCTTACTTCCTTAAACCCGAACCGGAACTTTCCACCCTTTATATATTTCGAGAGAGGGAGAGAGAAAAATTTTACAAAACCCACACCCTAGTCGTCATCCCCAACCTAGCGCTCACCCCGACGTCGACCCCGACGCCTCGGACACGCCGGAGGTCGGCCGTACATCGTCAGAGAAACACGAGCGTGCGCGCCAAGACAGCAGCGACAACTATCGTCGACCCAACTTCGCGAGCGAATTTCTCCTTCCTCGCTCGATCGTTTCACGATCTGTTTCTTCTGGTATGATCCTAACCTATACACCTTTAATCTTCTTCAAATAGTTCGTACCGATTCGCATCATTTGCGACAAAAAATGAGTTCCAAAATCGAGAAAAACTTGATTTATTGGACGTTAGAAACTGTCCAAAAACCCCAACTTTGTGGCTGATTTGCGACCAGTGTGTTGCGAGTTTTCAAAATCGATTTGAAGAGACTTGTAGACAACCTATAGGGCTTTAAAACTCCTTTTGTAGAATTAAATTTCATGTATTGTACAGAAAGTTATTGGTTTGTGAAGTTGGAGAAAAAATTGATTTTCAAAACTGAATTTTTAGAAAAATTATCCCGATACGCCGTCCGTTCCGTCAATCCGGGCGACGTGGACGCGAACCGAAAGTATTGAAAGTGCGTATCGAGTTCGTGGACGTGTGGGCTTTGACGGAATTCAAAGTGGTCGCGTGTGCGCGACGAATTTGATGCGTATCCGTCAAAATTTACCGTATCGGCCTTTTTGTATATTTGTCAATTACTTTGTGCACGCTCGTCATATTGTGACAAAATTTGTGCCAACAGGATCGTATTATTTTTTTGGTCCTGTATGCCAAGTTTGGACCGATTCTGAGAAGGTCGACCGAAACGCTATTTTGGCGGGCCCACAACCCGATCCAACGGGCGAATTTATGCACGGCCCACCGGAATCCAACTTTGGACATACGGTTGGGTTTATCTCGTCAAATCGAAAATGTAGACATATAGTTTGATGACTTTAGAGACCGTAGATTCTGGCACACTTTTGGGTACAAAGCGGGTCCAACAACGGACACCATTTTGACCCAAAATTACCGTTTTACCCCTGTGTCCAAAATTGGACTTATGGGTAGACATTTCTAGCTAATTTGACCATTCTGAAAATATTGGTAATGTATGTTTCTGTATTGGGAGACTGTTGTGCGAGTTGACCGTTCGTGGCTCATTGAGTGGGTTGTAGTTTCGATTTTCTCAGCTCAGGACAACAGGCAAGTACATTCCCTGATAGTTTTTATTGCTTTGATATCTACTATATCCGATTCAGTTGTAGTGTTATACTTGATTTTCGATACGAGGATACACAGACTAGTATATATTGAATCTCGTCATGAGATGTCATTCCCGATTTACCTGGTATATGAGTATATTGGTCGATATTATTTTCGGTACTTATATAGACACCGATTTGGGAGTGGGCTGGCCCCCTGCTCTTCGAATCCCGTGTCATGACCTGTCATGTCTGGATTTATTATACTACTCGGGGATGGGAAGATATTAGAGGTTATGTGATCATACCCCTACTTGTTTATTACTTGTGCATAGCTCCACCCTCACCACACGTAGGGTATAGCCTGACCTTATACTACTTGTGCATAGCTTTCCATTTTGGCCGGCCTGATCCCTATACTATTATACTACCTGTGCATAGCCGATCAAATGGAACAGCCTGATCTTGACCCAAGCCGATCACATAACGCTCTAATATCTCATGGCACTTTCTTTTTATGTTTACATCATACCTCAGATTACTTTCTATTGTTTATATTCTAGTTCTTATCTTATATCTCATACATGACATGATATCCAGTTCTCTTGTACCGTTTTACTTTCAGTCTTGATATTTCATCTTGTATATCATTATAATTGTCTCTTATAGTATTTGTCAATTCACATGGAACTGCTGTTAGTGTTTGTACTTGCTCATATCCTGATAGGATAACCCCCGTTATTTTTAGAGGATTTAGATACATATCGCCCGACCTACTACGGATTTGGCATAGATGGAGCCTACGACCAGGACCAGCCTGTGGACCCGGTGCTCGTAGAGGACGTACCGCCAGTAGTGACCTATTTTACATAGATTTTGTCTTGATTACATTCCAGTTTGATACTTTGAGACTTGTAGTATTTATTTTGGGATATTATTTTATGTCTTGGTTTATGAACTTGTGATTGCGACTCAGTGTTGTTTCAGACTATTTATCTCATCTTTATCTTTATCTTTATCTTTATCTTTATCATCATGTTTATATTCCTTAGAATTATGTGATTGAGTTGTGGTTATATTCCTCCATGCGGAGATGACAGGTTATATTATTGTGTCTTAGATTCTATAAATTCTAGATGACCTTTACAGCATTCTACCGCCGATACTGCGGCATAGGCTGGACGTACCAACATGCCCGTGCCCCTAAACAGGGTGTGGGTCGTGACACATTTTTATGGTGGCCCATGCAGGTCAGAGTCGCAACTAGGACGATTTCGTAATGGGTGCTCGACTTGGAGTGCTAATTACGAGCTTGCTATTAGGATATAGGTTTTAGCTTATGATAGGAGTTACTCAATCACATATTAGGAAAACTCCAGTCTTTTGATTTCCATGACAAACTCTTCTTGCATTTCGAAATAAATTGTCCTTCCTTGATGATATCATATCATGTGCCATATTAATTTCCTTGCTTGAATCTGTCTCCAGGATGACAGTGACTCGAGCTCAGGAAGCTGGATCTAATGCAGCCCAGGAGAGATCCGATCCGTCGCAACCTATTTTTCTGACTGAGAGAGCTGCAGATAAGGAGATTGACCCTACTGTCCCTGCCGTTCCAGATGTAGCGGCAACAGTACCGGGGGTCTTCCTCCACAAGTCCCGAGGACTGTACCCATTTAGCCGGAGACTCTTCCACCTCCACCTGCGTTGTCGATTGACGCCACTCAGTTGTTCACGCTCCTCTAGCAGATGATGGAGGTACAGCGAGCGTAGGCTGAGGCTTCACAGCGGCAGACAGAGATTTTGAGGCAGAGCATGGAGAATTCGTACCAGTTAGCGCTTACCGCTGTAGAGAAGGTGATTGTAGTTCAGACTCAGGGCGTTCCAGTCCACCAGCCACAGCAGCAGCAAGCAAAACCTGGCTCCGTCATAGATTTTAAGAAGATATTTCCTCGAGAATTCAAGAGAACAGAAGGGATCCTGTATGCCGATGATTGGCTAGAGGATGTTGAGCGGAGCCTGGGGTTAGCACAGCTTCCGGAGGGACTATGGGTGTCAGCAGCAGCAAGTCAGTTCTTTGACATCGCTCTGAATAGGTACCGTACAGACCCTCGCTTGACAGTGACAGGCTTGACATGGGAGAACTTCAAGAAGCTATTCAAGGAGAAATTCTTTCCTGATGTGGCTCTTAGTGCACTGGAAGGCCAGTTTGTGGGACTTGTGCAAGGAAACATGTCTGTGGACGAGTACGCGGCGGAGTTCTTCTGTCTGAGCCGGTTCGCCCCAGGCATGGTTCAGGATGCTGGAGAGAAGGCCTGCAAGTTCAGGAGGGGCCTGAACCACGTCGTCAGATCACGCACGTCTGGGCGTCGTACTGCGACCTTTGAGGACATTTTGATGGACGCTCAGATTGTAGAGAAGGACTTGGGTCTCAGGCCCAAGAGGAGTAGCGATGCTATGGGTGCTGGTTCCAGTACAGGTCCGGCCAAGCGACCTCAGATTCAGCAGAGGCCGTTCCACCAGCAGCAGCATCAGTAGTACTAGGCACCAGCAAGTGTACAACATCAGCAGGGGCAGAAGCAGATTCCACAGTATGCTTTTTGTGGGAAGCCAGGGTACACCCGATAGGTCTGCAGGAAGAGGTTGGGCGTTTATCAATTTTATGGAGCACCCGACCACCAGTTGAGAGATTGTCCTACTCGTCCAGCTCAGGAAGGTCAAGACAAAGCACCTCCTACTAGAGCTCCAGTGGGACCAGCTATTCAGCAGAGGGTTCTGCCACTTTCGACCCAGCAGCAGCGTTTCGCCCAACATCAGAGGGAAGCAACTCAGGGTAGGGCGTTCGCACTGACGGTCGAGGAGGCTGAGCCCATAGCCGATGTGGTGGCAGGTTCTGTTCTACTCGATTCATTTCCTGTATTAGCTTTGTTTGACTCTGGTGCTACGTATAGTTTTGTATTTGTCTCTTTTGTACTTAGACACAATATTATTGTTGAACCACTGAATAGAACCTGCAAGATTATGACCGGGGAAGGCATTATCCTGGTCAATAATATTTGTAAGGGGCGGAGAGTTACACTGAAAGGGCGGGATTTAAGTGCTTTTTTGCTCATAATGCCCCTTTCGAGCTACGATATGGTACTCGGTATGGATTTGTTGAGAAAATACCATGCTAGTATAGACTGTAGAGGCGACATAGTTTTATTTAGACCGGCGGGAGAGCCAGAGTTTGATTTCGCCAGGGGAGCAGCTGAGCCAGGAGATGGTTTCTGTGGAGCTATGTTGACGGGGCAGGAATTGCCACATCCATCGATAGCAGGATTCTTGGATGTTTTTCCTGATGAGTTGCCAGGAATGCCGCCAAACAGGGATGTTGAGTTCTTTATAGACTTGGTGCCGGGCACTGAGCCTGTCTCGCAGCATGTTTATAGGATCAACAACAGCGAGTTGGAAGAGCTGAAGAAGCAAGTCGACGAGCTGCAGGACAAGGGATTCATCTGATCCAGTTCTTCACCTTGGGGCGCACCTGTTCTGTTTGTACCGAAGAAGGATGGTACGGTATGCATGTGTGTCAACTACAGAGCACTCAACAACCTCACTATCAAGAATAAGTACCCGTTGCCGAGGATTGATGACTTGTTCGATCAGTTGAGTGGCACAAAGGTATTCTCGAAGATAGACTTGAGGTCTGGTTACCGTCAGCTGAAGGTGAAGAAGGAGAACATTTCGAAGATGGCATTTTGGACTCGGTATGGCCAGTATGAGTTCACTGTTATGCCATTTGGGTTGACCAATGCCCCAGCGGTATTCATAAATTTGATGAACAAGGTCTTCCATCAGTACCTTGACAAGTTCGTGGTGGTCTTCATAGATGACATATTGATTTACTCGAAGACACCGGAGGAGCACGAGAAACATCTGCGGATTGTGCTAGAGACTCTCAGGAAAGAGCAGTTGTATGGGAAGCTGTCGAAGTGCGAGTTTTTTCTGGAGAAGGTAGAGTTCTTGGGTCATGTTGTGACCGAGCATGGGATCTCAGTAGACCCGAAGAAGATTTCAACAGTTGAGTCTTGGTCCACATCGAGCTCAGTCACCGAGATTCGGAGCTTTTTGGGTCTGGCAGGCTATTATCGAAAGTTCGTTCAGAACTTCTCTCGGATTGCAGAGCCGATGACTAGACTCACCAGGAAAGACGTAGAGTTCGTCTGGACCGAGGAGTGCCAGGCTGCTTTTGATGAGCTAAAAAAGAGGTTGACTACAGCTCCTATCTTAACGTTGCCATCTGGGACTGGTGGTTTCACAATCTACAGTGACGCTTCTGGGAAGGGCTTGGGCCGCGTTCTTCAGCAGTACGGAAAGGTGATTGCCTATGCATCCAGGCAGTTACGTCCTCATAAGAAGAACTACCCATGATCTTGAGTTGGCAGCTGTTATCTTTGCTTTGAAGCTGTAAAAGTACTACCTGTATAGAGAGCGGGTTGAGATCTTTACGGATCACAAGAGCTTGAAGTACGTGTTCACCCAGAAGGAATTGAACATGAGGCAGAGGCGCTGGCTTGAGTTGATAAAGGACTTCGATATCTCTTTACAGTACCATCCAGGGAAGGCCAACGTAGTTATAGATGCCTTGAGCAGGTATCCAGTCGCTATGTATTTGACGGCAGGTCGTCATCTATTGGTCGATCTGGATAGTTTGGGTATCGAGGTGATCGTACCGGGGATGGAGGTTTAGATGTGGGGTTTACAGATTTAGTCTGCATTGATGGACAGAGTCAGATCAGCACAGTTTGATGACGTGACCTTAAGGAGCATCAGGGACCAGGTGCAGGCCGGATTGCTAGATGATTTCTCTATAGCCAAAGATGGGTCGCTGAGACACGGTACTAGATTGTGTATTCCGGGTGGAGAGCTTCGGGAGGAGATTCTGCAGGAAGCGTATCGTTTCCAGTACTCTATGCATCTTGGAGCCAACAAGATGTACAGAGACCTGAGGAAGCACGTATGGTGGTATGGCATGAAGCGAGAGGTAGCTCAGTTTGCATCTCGATGCTTAGTGTGCCAACAGATGAAAGCCGAGAGACAGAGGCCAGGTGGTCTGCTTCAGCCACTACCCATTCCAGAGTGAAAGTGGGAGCACATCACTATGGACTTTGTATCTGGACTTCCACGATCTTCAGGAGGGAAAGACGCGATTTGGGTCATCGTTGATAGATTGACCAAATCGGTCCACTTTTTGCCTTTTAAGGTGGGACTATCTACGAAGAAGCTGGTAGAGATATATGTGCGACAGATAGTCAGATTGCACGGAGTTCCAGTGAGCATAGTCTCGGATCGGGATAGTCGTTTCACTTCCCACTTCTGGAGGATTTTGTATACTAGCTTGGGCACCCAACTCAGTACAGTATTGCGTATCACCCCCAGACAGACGGACAGTCAGAGAGGACCATCTAGACACTCGAAGATATGCTTCGTACTTGTGTATTAGAATTCGAGAGATGTTGGGAGGACCATCTTCACCTGGTAGAGTTTGCTTACAACAATAGCTCTCAGGCCAGTATAAAGATGTCGCCATTCGAGGCTCTATACGGACGGAGATGTCGCACTCCTTTGTCATGGGACGATGTCGGTGAAAGAGTTTTGCTTGGCCCAGAGATAGTGGTGGATGCAGCAGAGAAGGTTAAGTTGATCAGGGATAGACTTCGTGAGGAGCGGCATTGGGCCGATAGCCACCGGAGACCGTTAGAGTTCGAGGTTAGTATCAGTTTTTCTGTTTGTGCTTGTTTGTGATTATTTGCTTTAGGGTCTTGTATTGAGTCTTGTCTTGTGTCTAGGTTGGTGATATGGTGTTCCTGAGGATTTCTCCGACACGGGACACGATTCATTTTGGCCGAGGTGGGAAGCTTAGTCCGCGCTTTATCGGACCTTTCACTATTCTTGGAAGGGTCGGTGCAGTGGCCTATCGACTAGACTTGCCGCCTACGCTCGAGGGAGTCCATAACGTGTTCCATGTGTCACAGTTGAGGCGGTACGTGGCAGACCCTAGTCACTTATTGGATCACTCCGAGTTAGAGGTGGGGCCTACTCTCCGCTATCCAGAGCAGCTTGTGGAGATTTTGGATCGTCGAAAGAAGGTGCTGCGGAACCAAGTTATTCCTTTGGTTCGTGTCGCATGGAGGCATCACTCTCCAGGTGAGTCTACCTGGAAAAGAGAGGACGAGATGCGGGAGCGTTACCCTTATCTTTTCGAGCCTTGAGGTATTTTTTCTTTCTCTTTGTTCTTGCTAATGATATTGTGCTAGTTTGCTCTAATTTCGAGGACGAAATTTTTTATGAGGGTAGATTTGTCACCCCCACTTTCCTGAATAGGGCTAATATAGTCAACTATGACATTTTATTTTTTAATATTATTTAAATATTATTGTTAGTGTTTTTATATTATTATTTAAATAGGTATTTTATTGATAGAGTTTTTATTTATAAAAACTTTAATATATTTAATAAATATATAAAATAAAATATTTAGTTTTTGTTATAATAAATTCTGATTTTATATATATTTTTATATATTATATATATATATATTTTTTATATATATTTTATATATATTTTTTGTTTTATATATATATATATATATATATATATATATATATATATATATATATATATATATATATATATATATATATATATATATATATATATATAAATATATATATATATATATATATAGGTATTATTCCATTTATGGGATATGTATACATAAATATATATATATAAAAATATATATATATATATATATATATAATATATATATATATATATATATTTGTATAAGGGGAAAATATTAATGGGTAAATATTAATGGGTTATTTTATATAAACAAATATATACGTATATGTGTAATTGTATGTATGTACGTATGTATGTATGTATGTATGTATGTATGTATATGTATATGATATATATATATATATATATATATATATATATATATATATATATATATATATATATATATATATATATATATATATATATATATATATTTATATTTTTAAAAAAAAAATTATATATATATAAGAAAGAAAGAAAAGGTTTAATATATATATATATATATATATATATATATATATATATATATATATATATATATATATATATATATATATATTAAACCTTTTCTTTCTTTCTTATATATATATAATTTTTTTTTTAAAAAATATAAATATATATATATATATATATATATATATATATATATATATATATATATATATATATATATATATATATATATATATATATAAGGTTTAAAGAAAGAAAGAAAAGAAAAAAAAAAAGGAATCACACATAAACACAATCGCACACACACGCACACAAAAACAGCAGCAGCTGCTGCTTACAAATCCGAGCGCCCCCCCCCCCCCTTTACTTCTTTAAACCCGAACCAGAACTTTCCACCATTTATATATTTCAAAAAAAAGAGAGAAATTTTTTTACAAAATCCAAACCCTAGCCGTCACCCCCAACCTAGCGCTCACCCCGACATCGACCCCGACGTCGACCCCGACGCCTCTGACACGCCGGAGGCCGGCCGTACATCGCCGGAGAAGCACGGGCGCGCGCACCAAGACAGCAGCGGCAACAGTCGTCGACCCAACTTCGCGAGCGAATTTCTCCTTCCTCGCTCAATCGTTTCACGATCCGTTTCTTCTGGTATGATCCTAACCTATACACCTTTAATCTCCTTCAAATAGTTCGTGCTGATTCGCATCGTGTGAGATGAAAAACGAGTTCCAAAATCGAGAAAAACTTGATTTATTGGACGTTAGAAACTGTCCCGAAATCCAAACTTTGTGGCCGATTTGCGACCAGTGTGTTGCGAGTTTTCAAAATCTATTTGAAGAGACTTGTAAACAACCTATAGGGCTTTAAAACCCTTTTTGTAGAATTAAATTTCATGCACCGTACAGAAAATTATTGGTTTGTGAAGTTGGAGAAAAAACTGATTTTCAAAACTGAATTTTTAGAAAAATTATCCTGATACGCCGTCCGTCCCGTCAATCCGGGCGACATGGTCGTGAACGAAAAGTATCAAAAGGTGCGTATCGACTTCGTGGACGTGTGCACTTTGACGGAATTCAAATTGGTCGCGTGTGCGTGACGAATTTGATGCATATCCCTCAAAATTTACCGTAATGGCTTTTTTGTATATTTGCCAATTACTTTGTGCATGCTTATCATATCGAGACGAAACTTACGCCAACAGTACCGTATCATTTTTTTGGTCATGTATGCCAAGTTTGGTCCGATTCTGAGAAGGTCGACCGGAACGCTATTTTGGCGGGACCGCGACCCGATCCAACGGACGAATTTGTGCACGGTCCACCGGAATCCAACTTTGGACATACGGTTGGGTTTGTCTCGTCAAACCGGACCTATAGACATATAGTTTGATGACTTTAGAGACCATAGGTTCCGGCATATTTTTTGGTGCAAAGTGGGTCCAACGGCGGACACCATTTTGATCCGAAATTATCATTTTGTCCCTGTGTCCAGAATTGGACTTTTGGGTAGGCATTTCTAGATAATTTGACCATTCTGAGAACGTTGGTAAATTCTGTTTCATCATTAGGAGGCTGTTGTGCGAGTTGACCGTTCGTGGCTCATTGAGTGTGTTGTAGTTTCGATTTTCTCAGCTCAGGACAACAGGCAAGTACATTCTCTGTTAGTTTTCATTGCTTTAATATCTACTATATCCGATTCAGTTGTAGTGTTATACTTGATTCCCGACACGAGGATACACGAACTAGTATACATTGAATCTCGTCATGAGATGTCATTTCCGGTTTACCTGGTATATGAGTACATTGGTCGATTTTGTTTCCGGTACTTGTATAGACACCGATTTGGGAGTAGGATGGCCACCTGCTCTTCGAATCCCGTGTCATGACCTGTTATATCTGGATTCATTATACTACTCGGGGATGGGGAGTTATTAGAGGTTATGTGATCATACCCCTACTTGTTTATTACTTGTGCATAGCTCCACCCACACCACACGTAGGGTGTAGCCTGACCTTATACTACATGTGCATAGCTTTCCATTTTGGTCTACCTGATCCTTATACTATTATACTACCTGTGCATAGTCGGTCAAATGGAACAGCCTGATCTCGACCCAAGCCGATCACATAACGCTCTAATATCTCATGGCACTTTCTTTTTATGTTTACATCATATCTCAGATTACTTTCCACTGTTTATATTCCAGTTCTTATCTTATATCTCACACATGACATGATATCCAGTTCGCTTGTACCGTTTTACTTTCAGTCTTGATATTTTATCTTGTATTTTATTATAATTGTCTCTTATAGTATTTGTCAATTCACATGGAACTGCTGTTAGTGTTTGTACTTGCTCATATCCTGACAGGATAACCCCCGTTGTTTTTCAGAGGATTTAGATACAGATTGCCCGACCTACTACGGGTTTGGCATAGATAGAGCCTACGACCAGGACCAGCTTGTGGACCTGGTGCTCGTAGAGGACGTACCGCCAGTAGTGACCTAGTTTACCTAGATTTTGTCTTGATTACATTCCAGTTTGATACTTTGAGACTTGTAGTATTTATTTTGGGTTATTATTTTATGTCTTGGTTTATGAACTTGTGATTGCGACTCAGCGTTGTTTCAGACTATTTATCTCATATTTATCTTTATCTTTATCTTTATCATCGTGTTTATCTTCCTTAGAATTATGTGATTGAGTTGTGGTTATATTCCTCCGTGTGGATATGACAGGTTATATTATTGTGTCTAAGATTATATATATTCTAGATGACCTTTACAGCGTTCTACCGCCGATACTGCGGTATAGGCTGGACGTACCCATGTGCTCGTGTCCCTAAACAGGTTGCGGGTCGTGACACTATCTAATCGACAACTCACGCAATTATATAATGTACCTGTCAAAAACTCAACTCCGAATAAAGGACAAGTATAGGATACGATAATACTTAATCACAATCTAAGCATGATAAGATAACACAGGAGTCTAACAACTATATGAAACTCAAACAACAACAACTTAAATAAACTTCTACATAACAACATCTCAAACAATCTCAAATACAACTCAATCTCCACTTATTACAAACAAGTTCTAAAAGTGAAACTAAACCATAAACTAGTAATCTACTCCAAGCTCTACTGTCCTCTAGGCTAGCTGTGAATCTCCAGGTTACCTGTAATATTTTCAACTGGTCCAGTCAGGACAGGAACGAGCACAATGCATCTCACACAGTTCATATCATAACAGGAAATGTAATTATGCTATAGAGTAAGATACATAAAACGCTGAAGAATATACATGAAGTAAAAGAGATGATTGTAAGGAAATATCTACTATAAGTAAAGAACTATCAGTGACTAGTGATTTAGAGTACAAGATAGACATATGAACAGCTGGAAATGATTCATGCCTATACTACAGAGTTGATTCATGGCTACACTACTTTGGAATTATTTACATGACTATTTCTACTCCCCCATCCCCAATCAATACACAAGGATCGAGACAAGTTATGTTAAGATTCATGATTTCACTGCCTCATAAATGAGAGGACGTAAAATTGATTCATGAGGGCTCTGTGAACATGAGAGTACATGAATCACAAGAATATACATGAATAGTGAAAGCATAGAGATACATGATGTAAGTGAAACACACATGACTTGAAGTATATGATGCTTCCGAGGGGGATAACATCTCATAAAAAGATCCCTATAGTACCAATCCATGTTACCAACGTAGCAGTATCAAGTAAAGTAATCTGGACCATAAATATAAATCCTAGCAGGTATGAAACGGTCAGAGAATGTACTCACCTACGATCTGAATGTCTGTGAGAATATACTATCCGAAATAAGGTATCTGAGTCCTATTTAGAGCAACATAAGTCATGAGTATACAAAGGGGTTATAATGAAGTGTACAATGCATCTAAATGATTTCTAGGTCAATCTAGGTCAAAGTCAACTCTAGTCAAGCTACAACCTATAGGGTCACTCTATACACTAGGCCTAGTACAATATAGATACAATACATTCATTCATACATGGATTACATTACCTACTTATATACCCTCATGCATATTATTATATCTCATGTATACATATCATTCATAAAAACAAAAGGAAAGTGAAGGGTGAAAGGAAGGGAAAACTGGAAAACGGTGAAGGGAATTACATTATCATACATGTATTCATACATTTCATATTCATATCACGCATGCATTCAGTTATGCCTTCAACCATATATGCATTTATGTAAATAGGTACATATCATATTTGCATACATTCATATATACAATGCATTTGATAGTGCATTACATTATTCACATATGCATAACATGCTCACAGTTCAGTTAGGATACCTACATACATGTATACATTGTGCATTACATATCTTATTCATCTAGGCATACATATTACACTACATGCTTATAGTTCAGTTCAAGCATTCAACATTACTGCTTACAAAGAGGGAAAAGACTGAAATAAAGAGGAAAGGAAAATGGGACTGAAACAGAGGGAAAAAGAAAATAGTTTTCAGCATTCAATTTGGTATCATACATGCATTTATTCATCTCAGTTTCAATATATTCAATTCCTATATAATTCCAAAACCAATATTCAAATCCTAATATCAGGTTTCCTGTTAACATGACAAAACCAAATCAGTTCTCAGTTTTACATCAAAGTTAACATATCAAGGTTAATCTCAGTTTTTTCCAAATCCCCATTCATAGTGTACATCAAGGTTAACATGTAAACCTATATTAAAGTTAACATGTCGAACTTAGTTTAAACATGTTCTCAGTTTTCATTCAACAATTAACAAAGTTATACTTTAACAGTAAATATGTAATACAAACTCGAATTCTCATTCAAAACCAAAATCCCAGTTTTTTAGTAAACTTCGAAAACCAATTTTTCAAACCTCAACCTGGAAATGAGTTATCAGTAAAAAACCAATTCAAAAGCAATTTGATAATCAAAATTAAAAACAAGTAGTGAACCATGTGTACAGCAAGGGGGAATCATTCTCAGGTTTTACATATAAGTTCAGTTTGTGTATATGGCAGTTGTGTGTGTGGGGGTATATATAAGAGTGTTCGAAAAGCCAAACTCGAAACAAAACCATATTACAGTCGAACCCAGCATGTAAACATACATCCCAGATATGTATATAGGTTAAAACATTCTAATTAACTTTTAATTATCAATTAATTCTCATTTAAACTCTAAAAATACTCAAACTGAACACAGTATCAAAAATTAAGGGAAAACCCTAAATTATAACTCAAAACCAATTAAGATCACAAATTAGCAAGTGGTAATGGTTCGTGCACATGAGAGGGTGTCACCTAAGATATATCGTGCCCATAAAATAGGACACGAGGTGTTCAAACATGCATAAAACTCACAGACATAAACCCTGTACAGAGCAGTCTCGTGCGGCCAGTACGTGGGCTCGTGGACACGACACGAGTCACGACACGTCTCGTGCTCGTATCCATATGTAGCCCAGCACTAGGGCTACAAAATCGACATACTACTTTGTGTCCACGTCGTGTCTACGTGGGACACGAAGCACCTATCAGAGCTTGATTTTCGTGTCTAACAGTGCAGGACAAATTCAGTACAGTCGTGTTTTCGTGTCCGACACGACACGAGGTGTCGCAAAACTCGAGGGGGGGTATGTCAGTGATGGCCCCCACCTCTGTACCAAGTGGCACGAGTCCACGTTGCATGTTGTGTCCAGAAACAGGTTCGGGTAGAAGGGCAGTGAACCGTGGCCTCGTGCACGTGTTCGTGTCCAGATTTGGACACGAAAAGGGACACGAAGTGTGCTCAGTCAAATACAAAATCAAAGCCCACATATAGGGCTACAAATTTGATAAATTAGTTTTCGAAAATAGAACTAAAGTTTTATTGAAGCATTTCATCAAACACATAAGCAAGGACACTGATACGTGTCCGATACAGTCACCAAACTAATTCTAATTCCTATTAAACTACACCTACAGCTAGGGGACACCTAGATGGATGTATCTATGGAAAGAAAATAGAAATTTAATAGGATTTAGGGGCATTTACCTATTGGTAGAAAATCTCAAGAATAGCTCTAAAGGAAGGTGTCCTCCTCGAAGTGCTATGGCCAAGTGAGCTCCAAACCTTAGCTAGCTAGCCTCCAATACCTTCTTCAACAGCAAGGAATCCCAATAAAAGAGATTAGGCTCAATTTGGGGGTAATTTGGATAAATGGTGAAGATTTGGGGAAGAACACTAAACTAGGCTTAATGTGAAATGAAAGGAGGCAAGCATTAATGAAGAGATATTATATAGGGGGTGTGCCTCTCCTGGCCGACCACACTAGGAAATTAGGGTTAGGTTTAGTGTAGATGTGTGGCTAAGGCTTCTCCACATGATTCCAAGTTCAATCAATGGATCAAAATGATCCTAAGGTTTTCTTTCTACAAATATCTTAAGGAGAAAATATCCTACTTAGAAATATCTAGATATTAATCTAACTTAGCCATTAAATCTCTAACTTTCTAACTAAGCCTCCATGAACATCATTAACATCTAGGTTAGATCAAAACTAGGTTAGTCTCTAATAAAAAGATTAGCACTATAATAGTCAATCAAAATTCATTTTTTTATTACTAAGTCAAAATGACCAAAATATCCTTAGGATAAAAAGTTGCAATTAGTCATCCTAATCACATGGTTAGGTCCCCGTGATCATGGTTAGTCTCTAGATCATGCAGTCTCTTGGTTTATACTAGCAAAACTTTAAAATCACAAGTCACAGATTAAATAGTTTTAAATTGATTAAAATTCACTATAAATCATAACATGATTTAAATCTCATCATTAAATGATTAAAATCACAAAAGTTCAAAATTACCCTTATTTTACAAAATTGGGTGTTATAGTGAGACATGGAATATATCATACAGTCCCTCTAGTGATGGGGGTAATACAAGACGGTATGCCACCTCTCCTACACGCTCAATAATATCGAACGGTCCTATAAACCTTGGACTCAACTTTTCTCTACTCCCAAATCTAATGGTTCCCCACGTCGGTGAGATCCTCAGAAATACATGCTCTTCCTCCTTAAATTCTAGTGGTCGACGATGCGTATCGGCCCAATGCTTCTGTCGGTCTTGAGCTGCCTTAAGATTACTCTGAATTCGCTTTACTTTTTTGACTGTCTGCGTCACAAGCTCTGGTCCAAGTATCTGTCGCTCTTCTACGTCCCTCCAATATATGGGTGATCTACACTTCCTCCGATACAATGCTTTATATGGTGCCATTTGTATACTGGCTTGGTAACTATTCTTGTAGGAGAATTCCACCAAGTGCAAATGGTCTTCCCAAGAACCTCCAAAGTCCAATAAGCATGCCCTCAACCTGTCTTCTAGGGTCTGAATAGTGTGCTCCGACTGACCATCCGTCTGAAGATGATACGAAGTGCTGAACTTGAGACTCGTACCCAAGCTCTCCTACATAGTCCTCCAGAAATTCAAGGTGAATCTAGAATCCCTATCCGAGACTCTACTAGACGGTACCCCATGATGTTTCACAATTTGTCTCATGTACAAGTCAGCTAACATCTCGGTAGACTGACCCACTTTGAATGTCAGGAAATGTGTCGACTTTGTGAGTCTATCCACAATCACCCAAACTGCGTCCTTCCAACTAGGACTCCTCAAAAATCCGGTAACAAAATCCATGGTAATATGCTTCCACTTTTACTCAGAAAAAGAACTTTATCAAGGCAAAATTTGCACTTAGTAATCTTAGCATACCGCTTCTCCTTCCTCAATACTCCTAATACAACTCATTCTATCATGGGTATCGTATTATCATCCTATTCAATGATACCCGTCAGATCACTCCTAGCAATTCCTCCTAATGGGCTCTACGCATCTGATATCCAGGTATTCATACTCGACTCATAATCTTCCTAGGATCCATCTCTAAGAAACTTACCTGTTTCTAGCTATCCAACATCACAATCACACCAATATCTAGCTTAATTATATTCTATAATATAACTATAAGGTTTTAACTATTTTTTTATTTAATAAATAGAAGGTAATGGAAGCCTAAGGCTGGGTCAAACAAACCTATAAACCAATTTCAAACAACGGAAGGGTCAAGAAAAGCAGGAAGGTTTGTCGAATTATTTTCAAGAATGGTATGAGGCCAAACAAGATGCATAGGACGTAGTCTAGGTAAGACTCGGAAACCATATATCTCCATGATTATGTCACGTAAAGTTACTGCTATGCCAGTGTGCATCTGGCTGTAAATAACTTTTTTTATTCCATAATACGATGGATGGTTGCAGTGCACATCTGTCATACTAAATAATACAGGTTCTTGAGCTTATCTTGGCTAAATCCATGAAATACTTTCGAATTAAAATTTTATAAAAATATAGGAGAAAATGTGAACATGCATAGGATATAGTTCAAGTAAAATTTGAGAAACATATGTAGCCATGATGCCGTTATCTGAAGTCCTGCCTTGCTAGTATTTCTCTGGCTGCAAAACTTTGATTCTGTAATACAAGCATAAATATAATTTCTCAAACTTTTTCTTGGACCAATCCATAAGACACTTTCCAAAAACTTAGCAGAAAGGAACGAGAAGATTTAGTCAAGAAGTCAACTTGGAAGGATTTAGTCAAATCTCGAGTAAAGAAGAACACAAAAGTAATCATGTTGAGAAAGAACATAGCATGAAAGCAATTATGCTGAAAAGCCTGAGAAAAGTCTATAATCATGTTCGTGGATGTATCCTCAAGTCCTATTCCTTAATCGGTTGTAGGCTCGTAATAGTACGACTATCCTAAGTATCACTATGACTTCGCACAATTCGTGAAGACTCCACTTGCACCTATGACTTCTAGTGTATGTGCCCTTCCTGATGTGATAGTAAGGAGAAGATACGTCCATTACGAAGATTCATCTTATTAGCACGAATAAATAAGGATTATGGTAGAACAGAATCAAACTGGATGCAAATCAAGCATCAAGTGAGAGTTCGAAACAAAGTCAAGGAAGGTATCAAGGATGTGGATGTGATCATATAGGCCTTTTTTATCCTATTTGCAAGCTCACGTCGGTACAGTAACATAATCGAAGTGATTAACGGACCTGCATGGGCCACCACAAAATCATGTAATGCCCGAGTCCCAAAATACGCAGGACCAGGAATACGAATACATGCCAGCAGCACTTCACTAATGGGCCAAGCTACACAACAAGCCCATTAGCGAAATACTTAAGCTGTAAATCATGATAACACCAGATATACAACACAGTCCACAGGTATATACACCTAATCACATCCACAGAGTCTACAAAGAGATCAAGAATAAATAAGGAAATGTCTCAAATATCCAACAATAAAAGTAATAAAGTCTGTGCGGGTAAAATATCCCAAAACCACAGAGATAGAAACAAAGTAGAAATCAACTACAAGTCTGATGAAAAGAAAAGGAAATAATGTAACAAGACTAAATATGAAGGTAACATGATCACGAGAAGTCCTCTGTCACAATCTCGTCCTTCTGTGCCGGTACGCCTTCGGTCTCAGCTCCCGAACCGTAAACCTCCGGATAGTCTTCAGCTTCGTCTAAGCCTGGGAAATAGTCAGGTCCTTAGAGGACTAGCAAGGTGAATAATATACATGCCAATATACAAAAATGGAAATATGAACTAAGGTAATCTACTGTATCCGTCTATGTACTATGCAAGTGACATATTTTTCTAGAATACCAGACCCCTTCCACTATGGCTCACTAGCACCTCAGCAGGGTATTGTCTCTAGTACCTGTGTCGTGGCACCAAGGACAATCAATTCTTGACAATGATAATTCTTTACTCTGTTACAGAGATAAAGGTCACTAAACAACGGGCCACACGATAATAGGTCTGATATTGTACTCAAGTTCTCTCCAATCCCCATGTCTAGAATCTAGCAATGTTAAGTCTGTACAGTCATCTCGAAAGTAATAGCAATACTGATAAAGAAATCTAGAATTCTAACACGAGGTCAATACCACGAATAGTCATGTAAACCTCGCATCATGAAAGTGTCGGTGTCTTGTGGTCAAACGTGTCAATAGACACATCAGTATGTACGTAATGCCTAATATCAATACTCGATTTCACTATCATGACATCGGCACCCGTCTATAAACAGACACTAAGTATCGACGTCCTACGTCATGCAATGTTAAAAAAATGACAAGGCAGAAAAGAAAGATCTGTAACGATGGCAAGACACGCTTGCCTGTAACTGCTGTCTGCGGATAGGCCTGACCAACTCCGGTGTCCTTTGTCAATCCCTCCAAGATCACCTATAATAATACATGTATAATATTCTATACCATCATATCATATGTCTACTAGTTTCCATAATCGGTGATATACACTATATTTAATATATAAGTACATATAAGTACCAAATTCTCTCATAAATACTTTACAATTATAACAAAATAATATATTTAAATTTTGAAATTTATCTATAAATACTTATATATTGCTATAATTACATTTTTAATATGAGAACCCTTTCACAAGAGGTCCTATGTCAATGCCACATATGACTTCCTCAATTCGACCCATTAATCTAGTCCCGAAACAATGATTAAATAAAATTAAAAAATTTTATAAAAATCTCAGAAATTAGTTAAAATAGTATTTATAATGTTAAACCTTGCACAACATAAAGTTTAGTATGGATTCATGGGGTTTTGACACTTTTGGACACATGGAAAGCAGAATTTTTCGGAGTTCGGTGACACGACAAATGTCATGAATTTTCAAAAATAGTAAACTGATGTGAAACCTAACTTTCAGATATGCATCGAAAAGGTATCAACATCTAGATTATGAATAAATATATAAAAAGCTTATAAACTGAACTTAGATAGGCAAAAAGTGGCCCACAATAGAATTCATTGGTTCTGGACACCCTATCGTAGAATCGACGCCACGGGTAAAGCACTTAGATCTAGGGGATCCGGCAACCAGATGTTGGAGTAGACACACAAAGGTAACTCTCAGATTAGGTTTAGGGAGAAATGGATGACAAAAAGTGGGTGAAACATCATCTACAAGTCGACTAACCTGCTGTGACATTTCAGACTTCGATTCGGTGGAGTTTCGGCCCAAGTAGCGCATCGTGCACCTCTCTAACGGCCACAAGGTTGCTCCTATTATTTCTAGGGTGGAAGATAATGTCTAGGGGGTCACAAGCATGATGGTGGTTGGCAGAAAATCGAGAAGAAATCATATTTTGTGAAGAAAGGGGAGTCGGCTAGGGTTTTGGGTTGGGAGGTTGTGGCCGCATGCAAGTAGGGGCTACGTGGAGTGTTGGTGGTTATGAAGAGAGAGGAAAAGGTTATGGTTGGGTTTGTATTTATATTATTAGGGCATGGGCTTTGGTTTGATCTAATTTGGATATGATTTGGTTCCCCAAATCATACTATTATTAATAGGTTTCCTATTTTGGTTAGATGTTTGACCAAGCCAATTATATAAGGGAATATTGCATATGGCTGCAATTAAACCTCTAAAATTCCCTTAAATATATGTATACTTGGTTTTGGTACTCTTAGTTAGGCTCAAACTAGTAGGGTTGACTAGGTTAGGGTCCGAGTAGCATTACTAATCAAATTTGACCCGAAAATCAATTTAATGAGTCTCATGTGCCATTTGTAAATAAGTAGCACATGGAAACTCGATTGGATGGTGCACCCTAGGTATATGCATTATAGACTCAACATGGGTTAAAACCATATATTGGGTCATACGGTTTCGATCTATGTCAAGTGTACAGTATCGTAAAATACTAACATAGTCATTATTGACTTTAATATTTAAAATATCCATATAAAATAATATAAAATAATTAAAAATAAAATCCAAAAATCAGGAGGCTTATACCACCGAAGTCATGTGTACAGTATCGTAATATATTCTAAAGGGTTTGAATCGTGCGCTCTGACTGATCATCTGCGTGCGGATGATAAGTCGAACTAAACTTGAGACGAGTTCCCAAACTCTCCTGATGACTCCGCCAAAAGTGCGATATAAATCTCAAATCTCTGTCTGATACGATACTGACTAGCACTCCATGTAATTTGACTATCTACCTGAGGTACATCTCTGCTAGATGATCCGTCGATTGACCAATTCTAAAAGGAAGAAAATGAGCTACCTTGGTGAGTCGGTCAACTATAACCCATATAACATCTCTCCTAGCTGGAGATTTAGGTAACCCAATTAAAAAATCTATGGTAATATATTCTTATTTCTATTCTGGGATCGGTAAAGGTTGAAAAAGTCCAGCTGGCCTCTAATGTTCAGCTTTAATTTGCTGACAAACTAAACAATGAGAGACAAATTAGGCTATCTCCCTCTTCGTATCATTCCACCAGAAATGCTGACGAATATCAAGATACATCTTTGTACTACCGTGATGGATTGAATACTGTGAACTCTGAGCCTCTGTCATGATCGCTTGCCTGATGTCACCACTAGGTGCACAAAGACGCATTCCATATCAGAGTGTGCTATCTTCGTGAATGCATAACTCTATTCTTCGTCCTGCTTCACATTCTGTCCTAAGTCGCTGAAGCTTAGAATCCGTTAATTGAGCTATCTTGACTCTCTCAACTATGCTAGATTGAACTTGCATACTAGCCATTAATGCCACGTTGGTAGGAAGAACTATCTCTATTCCCATCTTCTGAAGATTCGCTAATAACTCTGGCTGTGCTATTAAAAAATAAGCTCATGTTTTTCTACTCAACGCATCTGCAACTACGTTGGCCTTCTCAAGATGATACTAAATGTTGATGTCGTAATCTACTAGCAACTCTAGCCATCTTCTCTGATGCATGTTAAGATCCTTTTGGGTAAACACATACTTAAGACTCTTGTGGTCGATGAAAATTTCTACCTGATCTCCATACAAGTAATGCCTCCAAAGCTTGAGTGCAAAAACTACCACTGCTAACTCCAATTCATGTGTTGGGTAACTTTTCTCATGATCACGAAGCTAACGAGATGCGTAAGCTACTACCTTGCCATGTTGCATTAAGACACATCCTAATCCTCTGCCCGAAGCGTCACAATAAACTGAAAATCCTCCAGTCCTATCTGGAAGCGTGAGAATGGGTACCATCATCAATACTTGCTTCAACTTCTTGAATAAAATTTGACATTCCATTGTCCAAGTAAACTGCACATCCTTGCGGGTCAACTGCGTCAATGGCGCTAAAATTTGAACAAAGTCTGACACAAATCGTCAGTAATAGCCCGCCAATCCTAGAAAACTGTGAACTTCTACGACGGTGCTAGGTAATGGCCATGTCTCTATAGCCACTATCTTCTGGGGATCTACTTCCAGTGTACCTCGGGTAATGATATGACCTAAGTACAAAATACCACTACCAGAATAAGTCATATTAGCGACGCCCAAAAATATCGCTAAAATGGAAAAAAAAAATGTCGCTAAAACTGTTTATCGACGTATTTAGCGACGTTTTCCTATGGTCGCGAAAAGCCATGTTGCTAACAGGTAAAACGTCGGTAATCGTCGCTCTTACCGACGCTTACCGACGTAGGAAAACGTCGATAATTCTTGAACATTTACTGATGTTTACCGGCGCACCGTCGGGAATCTGGCGACGTTTGAAACGTCGGCCAACGTTGGTAAATCCTGCAACATTTAGCGACGTATATCTAGTACTTACCGATGTTCATCGACTCTGTAGACGAAGGAAATCCTAGGACGTTTACCGACGCTTACCTACGCTACTATACATCGGTAAGCGTCGGTATACCTGGTGACTTACCGACGTTCAGCTCCATCGCTAAACGTCGGTAACCGTCGATAAATATCGCTAAGTTTTAAAAAAATAAAAAATAAATTACAGAATGTCCACAGGATCACATTTTCTACCTGCAGTTCAATAAATAACAAAAAAACCACAAACACATTTTCTCTCTGGGCTCGCCGACCCCTTCGGTGGAACACTCAACACCGGTACATCACAATGGTATAACAATCATTACAAACAAGAGTAAAAAATAATCACAGTAAAAATACTATGATAGGAATAGACACTAAAAAAAATACTATATCCATATGAATCTACATGAATCCATACAAACACATACATCCAAAGTCTACACCGGTACATCACAATAGTATATCCACATGAATCCACAACCAATACTGAAAGTCTACACAAACAAATAATCAAATAATCGATAATCTATATCCACAAGAATCTCATAAAATAGTCCTAACTCGGACTACTGTAGATCTGGAGGAGGAGGAGCACCGCCGCGCCTCAAGGATAGAAACATCTCATAATCCTCCCGTGAAATCGTCACCGATGAAGAAGGTAGTGACGTCGGTGGAGTCGAAGGTAGTAACGCCGGCGGAGTCGACGACGATGAAGGAGCACCCGGAGGATAATAATGCTCCAACACTGCTAGTCGCTGGTGGTAGAAATCCATGGTAAATAACAGCCTCGTACTGCTATCAACCATCGAATCCTGCATCAACGTTAGCCTCTCGCTCATGGACAGCTGTGATGCCTGCAGATCCGTCACGCTGCGCCCTGCCGATGCTCTAAGATCAATGACACCCCGCTCTGTCCTCTCAGTCATATCCCTGAGCTCCATAATGCTGCGGTCGATCGTATCCAATCGTCCTATGAGCGCAGCATCGTCCGTCTGGTGCTGCTCTTGGATCCGTCGTAGCAGCTCATCACGGACAGACTCCACCATCTACTGGACTCGGGCAGACTCCTGGGAGGGCTTTGGGCCATGCATACTAGCAGGGGAGATCCTAGAGGACTGTGTCACAACTAGGGCGCCATAGGATCCCGTACCATAGTACGTACTCCTGTGGAGACCACCAGCGGAGGTCACCCACAGCTCATCCTCCGACAGAGCTGGAGCGGGCTACGAGGAAGTACCGGCCTCTTCCGTAGCAGGTGCACTAGCAGCCGCCTGCTCCTTAAGCCGTTGAAACTCGGCCTAGAAAGCATGGATACTCTATAACTTCTAATGTCTAATATACTTATTATTACTAAATACATGAATATTTATTTGCATGCATATTTACTAAGTTAAATCAAAACTAACACGAAGTATTAAAATTAATAAATAGAATTGTAATACTTACATAGGCCTGCTCCGCCCTCTCGTCAATAAGCTTTCCGCCCTTCCGATGTATGGCCAGGAGATAGTCACCATATTGGCATCACCATCCCTCTTTACATGTAATTAAATATATCAGGTTTTACTAATTTAACGGACTTGCAGTAAAATAATATTTCTGAAATAAAAAGACATACCAGACGACGAAAATATTCTGTCATCGGAATTGACCCACCGCACCACTTCGATCCCTGCTTCCAAGCCGCCTTGGCCTTCTAAGAATTTTTTGTACCTTGGCTCGTCGAATCGAGCTTTCATTGCAGTCCACTGATCAGGGGTGATCCAACCTTGGATCGGCTTTCCAGCACGATCACGTTTCTTCTGATCATCAATAGAGTCGCGGATCAGCTTAGCAACGACGGAAGAAAACATTCCCTCGATCATCTCGGCCCGGTGCGGTGGATAAAAAAATATCCTAGAAGAGTGCAAACCAAATATTTATCAGTTATATATAATATGCAAAAATTATATGATTCATGTTAAAAGCAAATATATTTTAACCTTGCACTACGAAAATACAGTAAATTGGCGACGGCATTTTAGCGACGGAATAAATTCGTCATCCGTAGCGACGGATTACCGACAACCTGGCGACGACTTCTCGGCTAATCGCGTACCAATTTTTGTTAAGGGTGAACATCCATCACTTATTCATCGGCACGCTGTCGGTACAATAGCGACGGAATAAAAACCCGTCGGCGAGTAGTCACTCGGTAGTCACTAATTGGCAGGAAAATGTTAAAAAAATTGCGGGAAAATGTCACTAGTTGGCGGAGAAATTAACGACTACTTAGCGACGGATAATCTGTCGACCAGATGATGGGATATTAGCGACGGACTTACCGTCTGTCGCTAAGTGGTCACTAAGTGGTTGGAAAATTTTAAAAAAAATCGCGTGAGAATAACGACTAAGTAGCGACGGATTTTATCCGTCGCTAAGTTAAAACCCTAGCTTAAGTTGAACCGACGGGGAGGAAATTTCATTCCCCTTAATTTTTTCACTTTTCCCTCTCTCTCTCTCTTGGACGCTTGCACTTATCGAGGTAACTCTCTCTCTCTCTTGGGCGATGGTGGGTGGCGGAGGGAGCCGGTGGTGGTGGGAGGGGACGGACAGCGGGTGGGTGCTGGCCGTGGGGGGGCTAGCCGGTCGCGGGGGGTGCTGGCGGTCGCCGAGGGTGAAGCTGACGGTGGTGGGGGTCGCCGCGGGGGTGCTGGCTGTGGTGGGGTGGGGTGGTGGGAGGGGACGGGCAGCGGGGGGGCTGGTCGCGGGGAAGCTGGCCCCGGGGGGGTTGGGGGTGGGCTGCGGGGGGGCTGGCCGACGGGGGGGAGGTTTGGGGGGCTGGCCGCGGGGGTGGCTACATAGCCGCGGGATTGCACTTATGTTATATTTACGCAGTGATCTTAGTTTGATATATGAAGTGATAATATTTATGCATTGATAAAAACATTGATCTTGTGGTCCAGCAAATAATCAGCTGTATTAAGCATGTATGTGTTAGGAGCTAAATATTCTATTATTCTCTATTGCAAGTATTTTCTTAATATTGGAGATGTCCTCTTAACTTTTGCACATGTCACATGACATGTTATATTATACATTTCTTATATAGAAATTTTCTTTATCAACTACTAGTATCTTCTTTATTTCCATCAAGTTAATAGTTTATATTAGTTTGACCACTTAGACGAAGATGACATACTATGTTGCACAATTATGAGCACGGATACTGATACATATACGATACAGATATAGGATACAAATATTTTCAAATGGATACAAATATAGTTACCTATGTTGCATGAGTAATGTATGTATTGTTACACCCTTATATGCCATAAACCTGAGAATAACTGAACCTATAACTTGAGGCACTCGCCTGTAAACACACCCACCCTTAACACACACATATTTGACTAGGACACACAGACACCCTCTCACTCTTTCACTCTCACTGTCACACCCTTAACACAAACACACATTTGACTGAAACACACACACATACACCCCTTACCATGTCACTCTTTGTCTATACACACAATGTTATCCTGATTGGGCTAGGAACTTGATCCTGACAGCACAGTGTTATCCTGTTCTCAGAAGGAGAACTATAAGGACTATATATTTTTAATTACAAAGTTGTTTACTTTGTCGTATGAATCGGTATCGGTATCAGACTATTTCTATGAGTATCGATATTGATCGCTTAGGCGTCTAGGCGGTGTCTAGGCGGTAGGTAAGTGTTCAAAATCAAATTTAAGATATCGGTATAGAGTGAGTGTCCTAGAAGGATATATATAAGATATCTTAGTAGTAGATAGGTAAGTGCTAAAAATTAAATTTACTTATGCCAAGTCTTTTAGGCCTATCAGAGTTATAGATCTTTTCGAAAATCTAGTATAATACTGATTACCTCAAAAGGCTTGCATAAGTAAGAGTGTATAGAGTATATATCGTAGGCGGATAAGTGTATAGAGTGAGACTCCCTACTCCCCTTCTTCTCATTCGGGTCATGAGGCATCATATTCCGCAACATATGATATACATCTCAACCAAGCGTGGAGAAGTGTGAAAATATTAATATTAACCAAGGATCAGTATCGAAATCAGTATCACCATGAATCTCATAGCTTCTTCTAACAGAACATAATATAAAACCAAACGTGAAGCAGAGCTTCATATTCACAATATTAGAATGTGAAGCTCTGATTCACACGTTTGGTTTTATATTATGCTCTGGTAGAACAAGCCATGAGATTCATGGTGATACTGATTCCGATACCGATCCCTGGTTAATATTAATATTTTTACACTTCTCTACTCTTTGGTTGAGATGGATATCATATGAGAGAGTCGAATGAGAAGCAGGGAAGTAGAGGGGGGTCACTGAGGGGGCCTTCTCTACTCCTCTATATTATGTTTGTGAGACTCATTCCGTACTGTCAGGCTATGTCGTTAATGGCTTCAAGTTTAAGGCAAGACTGCTGAGGGTCATTCACCGTTGGAGGTTGAAGTATCCGAAGAGGTTGAAGTATCCGAAGAGGAAAACGAAATAGATGAAAGCGAAGATGAGGAGGAAGAGGAAGATGAGGATGCAGAGGACGTCTAATACTATCATTTCCATACAACAATGAATCTTCTATATTGCACGTCTAATATTGTTATTTTGTTTAATCCCTAATTAATCTCCATGTTTCCATCAATCTTACCAGATGGCACCCAAGACCCGAGGACGTCGCTTGAGAGAGGCAGCTTCTGCTACTGAGGAGGTAGTGCCACGTCCTGCTGCTGAGTCGGTAGTGGTACCTGTTGCTGAGTCGGTAGTGCCACCTCCTGCTGCTGAGTCGATAGTGCCACCTCCTGCTGCTGAGGAGGTAGTGCCACCTCCTGCTGCTGAGGAGGTAGCACCAGAGGGCTGTTGCACCGAGAGTTCTACTTATCCATCTCCTCTGGATATTGATCTTGCTGGCGTGGATCCTACTTATGTGCAGTGGCTGAGGAGGGAGATCTCTCTGCGCCTACCTAGAGGACAATATATATATATATATATATATATATATATATATATATATATATATATATATATATATATATGATTTTTGACCGAATTTGTTTCCGGTAGACTTATTTATGGGTTCTACTTGGAGTTTGAATATTTTTGTTTAAATGTTGAATATTTGTGTGTTTTGTGTGAACAATTTTAATGCTTGGGATTATTTGTGTGTTTTGTGTGTTTATTAGGGGGTGGGCTGCGGGGGGCGGGGGGGCGGGGGTGGCTGGCCGTGGGGGTGGAGGTGGGAGGGGGTGGTGGGGGGTTGGGGATGGGCTACGGGGGGGCGGGGGGTTAGGGTCTGGCCGTAGGGGTGGCTGGCCGCGGGGGTCGGAACACACACACACACACACACACACACACACACACATATATATATATATATATATATATATATATATATATATATATATATTTGGCACAAAATATATATATATATATTTGGCACACACGCACATATATATATATATATATATATATATATATATATATATATATATATATATATATATATATATATATATATATATATATTCGGCACACACGCACGAATAAGTAAATTTAGTATATTGAAAACCGAAACCGAACCGAATTTTTTAAAACCAAAACCGAACCGAATAAGTAAATTTAGTAAAATTTAGTATATTGAGGCTCTCTCATGTACACACACCCACCCTTAACACACACACATTTGACTAGGACACACACACACCCTCTCACTCTTTCACTCTCACAGTCATACCCTGAACACACACACACATTTGACTGAAACACACACACACATACACCCCTCACCATATCACTCTTTGTCTATACACACAATGTTATCCTGATTGGGCTAGGAACTTGATCCTGACAGCGCATTGTTATTCTGTTCTCAGAAGGAGAACTATAAGGATATATCTTTTTATAATATGTCACCTGGTCAAAGACCCTTAATATGAATATCATGTTACCGCGGTGTCGGAAGACTAACATGTTATAATTTTCTAAGCCGTGTGCTTTAACATAATCCTCCCAACTATTTTCTCCTATGTCGTAATCTTGCATTTCTTTATGAAGTTCAAGACGGCATATAGTGAATCGTAATGGAAAAATATGTCATCTTGAACTTCATAAAGAAATACAAGATTACTACATAGGAGGAAAGGGTTGGGAGGATTATGTCAATGCACATGACTTAGAAAATTATGACATGTTAGTCTTCCGACACCGGTGACATGTTGTGAAAAGATATATCCTTATAGTTATCCTACGGCTGTTAAAGAAAACATCATCTTTCTAGACAATAACGATGATGGAACATCTAGTAAGTCCTTCGAATCACTCTATGTCAAGATTTTCTCCTAATTATGTTTAGTTTGTCTTACGATACAGATTGAACTAATTATGTTTATTTTGTCTTACGGAGTCGGCTCCCTGGCTAATAGATTTTCTCCTAATTATGTTTAGTTTGTCTTAAGATACAGATTGAACTAACTATATCCTTCTTTTCTTTGTCAGAGAGATGGCTCCCAAGACTCCCCGAGGCAGTGCTGCTAGCCGAGGAAGGGGCCGAGGGAAGGAACCCTTGGAGGTCGACACGGAGGAAGTCCCCGTCGTTAGGGCGACCCACGCCGACGTTCGCCCGGAAGTTCTCGGTGGGTATTCTCTTGCCTTGGTCAAAGCATCACGTAGATGAGCCGCCTCATCCCAGTTGATGCGCTAGAGATTCGAATGCGGCTCAGATGCTCATGTTGGGCTTCTAAGTCCTTTTTGCTAACTTTTCTTTGACTCTGTTGTAGTACCCATGTCGAAGGCGGAGGCTTTCGTGAAGGAAGAGATACTGTCTCCGTTCATCAAACAAGAGCCAGTGACTGTTAAGGAGGAGGTGTTACCAAAGTTCGAGGTCAAGGAAGAACCGTTGACCATCAGGGAAGAGATTGCTCCCAAGGTTGAAGTTAAGGAGGAGCCACTATCAGAGAGTAGTAGCATCGGGACTGACCCTCATGTCCCTACAGAAGACCTCAACCAGATAGAGCCTTCGTATGTAAAGTAGCTGAGAGAATGGTACATGACTCAACGCAACTATGAATCCTGGCTGTGAGGATTCATCGTCTGACTTTCGATCTTTGCTGAGGCCGAAGTCGATTTTCTTTTTTATTGAATATTGAATATTTGTGTTTAAATATTGAATATTTATGTGTTTTGTGTGAACAATTTGAATGCTTGGGATATTTGTGTGTTGGAATTGTTTGTGTTTTGTATATTGGAATTGTGTATATTGGGAATGCTTAGGATTATTTGTATGTTTTGTATATTAAAATTGTGTATATTGGGAATGCCCAGTTTTATGCTATTTTTTTTTCAAAATATTCCCAGATACCGACGGACTGGCGACCAATTACCGACGTACTATCCGTCGCTAACTGGAGGATTCCCAGCTAGCGACGGATGTCCGACTAAAAGCCGACGGGTTATCCGTCGCCAAGGTTCTGGAATTATGAAAGATTTATATGATTGGGTTGACGGATAATACGTTGGTACACCGTCGCTAGTAGTCGGTAAAACAGACAATGTTCCGTCGGATATTGGCGACGGATAATCCGTCGCTAAAAAAACCGACCGATTGGCGACGGTCTAGCGACGACTCACGAAGGAATAACGATGGATTATCCGTCGCCAATGTTCTGGAAATATGAATAATTCACAGAACCGGGTCGACGGATATGCCGTCGGTATTCCGTCGCTATTCCGTCAAAACTTAGCGACCATTCGCGACTGATTAGCGACGAATTTTACATATCAGAAACTCTCTGATACGCATTTACCGACCAAGTAGCGACGGATATGTCCGTAGGTAAGTGATACGTCATTACTTCTTTTGATACGTGATTTGACGGTAATCTGTCGGCGAGTCGTTGTAAACTGCACGAGTATGGTTGACGGCAGTCCGTCGCTAATTCGTCGCTGGACGACTACTTGCCGATGGATTGCAGTTAGCGACGAGGCTTTTCCCGACGACCTTTTTTAACCAATATCCGTCGACCATCCGTTGGTAATTACATTTACCGACAAATTTTTGACGGATATAGCCGTCACTAAATAGATGAATTTTTGTAGTGTTGAAGAGCGCAAACCAGTGGGCCTTTCTCTCGTCCGGAGCATTACATTAGTTTATCCAATGACCACCATAATCAGTCCACAATAACTGGCCTAGGCGTCTCTGTACCGACGGAGGACGATATCTATACAGACATATTACATTCATGAGATAAGTTAATTTATGATAAAAATAGAAAAAAATAATAAACCAAAATACTTACTTTGTACCGTCGGCCCAGATCTCCGTCCTCGTATCCTCCGGAGGTGCGCACGCATCATCTGCCTGATACTGGCCAGTCGTCGGCTAAGCCTCCTCCATCTGCTCATCTGTCTCCATCGTCGTATCAGCAGGAGGAACGCTACACTCGGAAGCAGTCTCAAGCCTGGAACTACTCGTCCCAGGAGATATGCCACGTAGTGTCCTGGCAGGCGGAGGTACTGTCCGATACAAAGGAGTACTGGGCGACGAGGATCCAGAACCGGTACCAGTAAGAGGTACCGAAGGAGAACCCTGTGCCCCACATTAGAACGATCTGCGATGACTTGTCATACCTGATAACAATATATGATAGATACAACAGATAATAGAGACTAGAAATATAAAAGTACAATAAAGATAAGATAATAACCAAGACAACATATGATGATATATTTTACAAGAAACATCTAAGTCCAGATAGTATATTCTACAAGAAACATCTAAGTTCATATAGTATATTCTACAAGAAACATCTAAGTTCAGATAGTACATTCTACAAGAAACATCTAAGTCCAGATAGTACATTTTACAAGAAACATCTAAGTTCAGATAGTAACCAAAACTAGATAATAACCAACTCTACATAATAAGAAAATAAAAGTACATCTCTCTCAATCATCTTCAGAATATTCATCTTGTTCGTCTTCCTCGACCTCATCTTCCTCTTCCTCATCCTCCTCATCTTCACTTTCATCTTCGCCTTCGTCGGCTTCGCCTTCCTCTTCGGATAATTCTACATCTTCTACATTAGTCGTGTAATGCATAACTTTCGTGGAGTCCACATCAACAATATTGGTTACAAGAGATAGCTCGTGCTCTTGATAAGCCTTTTTGTCAACATCAAAAGTATCTCTAGCTTTAGTCTTGCCTACTGCCTACCAGTCAGACTTCGTTGCTCCCCGTCTCGGATAAGTAAAGTACACGAGCTGAGCCTGAGTTGATAGGACAAATGGTTCGTAGCCTTGATATCTATGCTTGTAGTTTATATCCACAAGACCATGCTTGTCAATTTTTTAACCTTGATTTTCAATCGGATCGAACCATTCACACTTGAACAACATGATCTTTGCTGGTTCTCTGCCATAATTATATGTCAACTCCACAACCTCTCGCAAAATGCCAAAGAAATTATTTCCTGGATCGACGTCTTTGTAGTTCGAAAATTTGATACACAAACAACTGTTTTTCGTGGAATCAAGATCCAGGAAGTTGTCTCTGATCGGAGCATTTGTCGACTTGAACCTAAAGCCATTCACACAGTAACTTGTCCATATTTTAACGACAAAAATTGGTCCCTTGGCAAGAGTTCTAATTAATTCAATCTCGGGTAAAATTAGACGATCGACCTGAATACCAAAGAAGAGATTATAAGTTATTTATTATCGTGTTACATTATAAGAGACCAGTAATTACTTATATGCTTACATATTCGCTCAACCAAGAAGGAAAATGACGTCTCATTACTTGTTCTAATTCATCGTCTGTTAGGTAGGGTCTAACCGACCTCAACTCATCATTATACGTGCTGAAAAACAACAACGAATAAACCGCTGATTAGTAGTATAATATTAGCTTATACAATTATATTAAGATGACGTAAACCAGCTCATCATTAATTACTTATCCCTCTAGCTTCTCCACTTCATCCTCGTCCCAATTGAGTAATATATACAACTGAGCAGCCCTTAGCTCTTCGTCATTCAAATATCTCTTCTTCATTTTCCCCAAAGGCTTTCCGAACACATTGAATACTTTCAGTATTCCATCATTAGATTCTTGATATCCATCATCATTTATCGGATCCCTCATTTATTTGTAGCAACATGAGATTTGAAATACGTCGAACAGAAGTTTGTAATCTCCTCGAGAATATAGGCTTCACAAATAGAACCCTCGACGGGCCCACCAACACGTGCCTCATAGGAAAGATGAATTGGCAAATGCTCTATGGAGTCGAAGAATCTAGGAGGAAATACCTTCTCGAGCTTGCACAGTGTTACCACAATATCGTTCTCCTGTTTTTCTAGACTATCGACGAGGAATTTAGTAGAATAAAAATCTCTGAAGAATATGCTAAGCTCGGTCAATGGATCCCAAACAACCTGGAGTAAGAATTCCTGAAATGCAATCGGAATTAACCTCTCCATGAATATGTGACAATCATGGCTCTTCATACCTACCAGTTTGTTCTCCTTGAGGTCGATGCATCTTCTCAAGTTCGAAACATACCCGTCTGGAAATTTTAGACCTTGAATCCACCTACAAAGTCTCACTTTATCCTCCTTCTCCAGTGAGAAAATTGCCTTAGGCTGCTTCAACTTTCCATTCTCCTCCTCTATCAAATACAATGCAGGACGTCTACATATTTCTTCCAAGTCCAATCTATCCTTTGGATTGCCTTTCGTCTTTCCTTTTACGTCCATTACAGTATTAATTATGTTGTCAAACACATTCTTTTCGATATGCATGACATCAAGGTTATGTCTAATAAGATTGGTGCTCCAATATGGCAGATCCCAGAATATACTCCTCTTCGTCCAATTATGAGTGCAACCAAATCCGTCACACTTGTAGCCCTTAGCAGGCTCTTCAATAGCTCTCGATAAATCTTTTACCTCTTCCCATATCGTGTATCCGGGCTACCTTGGCGGTGGATTAGCCTTCTCCACAACGTCAGCACGAAAAGCATTCATGTTCCTCCGGTACAGATGATCCTTCGGCAGAAATTATCGATGACAATCGAAGAAGCAATGTTTGCCTCCGTGTTTCAAACGGAAAGCCTTAGTACGGTCCAGTAATACGGACATGAAAGACGACCATGTGTACTCCATCCAGATAACATTCTATAGGCTGGAAAGTCGTTGATGGTCCACATAAGTGTTGCCCGCATGTGAAAATTTTGTTTTCTAGAAACATCGTACGTATTGGAACCTACTTCCCACAGCTGATTCAACTCATCAATCAATGGCTGTAAATACACATCGATGTTCCTTTTCGGATTGTTCGGACCTGGTATAATAATGATGAGGAATATATACGGAGTCTTCATGCACATCCAAGGCGGTTGATTGTACGGAGTGGCGATCACAGGCCAACACTAATACTGGGATCCCGAAAGTCCGAATGGGGTAAAACCGTCGGAGCAGAGACCCAATCTAACATTATACAGATCAGAAGCAAAATCTGGATACTCTCGATCAAAGTGCTTTCATGCTTCTCTATCAGATAGGTGATCCAACACTCCTTCGGTCTGTTTCCGCTTATGCCAACTCATATTTTCTGCAGTTTCCTTTACCATAAACAACCGCTGCAACTGCGGCGTCAACGGCAAGTAGTGCATCGAATCAGTAGGCTTCCTTGCACCGACAGACTTTCCTCTACCACTGTCCTTGTAGCGATCAGTACCACAAATTCAGTAGGCGTTTTCATCATTATCGTCTTTATAATACAATATGCACCCGTTGTGACATGCATCGATTTTCTCGTATCCTATCCAGAGCGATCTCACCATCCTCTAGATCGGTAAAAGTTTTTAGGCAACTTACCACCCTCAGGCAATTTTTCTATAATCAACTCCATAAGTCGGTTGTAGCAATCTTGTGATATATTAAAATCGGACTTGATGCTCAACAATCTTGTAACCACCTCCAACGGTGAATGATCCTCAAACCAGGATATAATGGAGTCCTTACATTCTCCAGCAACTCCATGAACTTTGCAGCATCGACGTTCGGTGCCTCTTCAGGTGCTTCATGATTGTTCGGATCAAAACTAGGTCCCGCCGCATCAAAAACCATGTTCACCAACCCATCGTCATAAGCAGCATGGTTGTGGACATCCACATAAGGCTCATACTCCGATGCTAAAGATACAAGTTCTCCGTGCGTACTCCACTGATAGTAATTCGATGTAAAACCCTTCGAGTATAAATGATACGTGACTTCCACTTCTGGATGATATTTCAAGTTGCGACGTCTGACACACGGACACTTAATTTTAGTACCATCCATGTACTGAAGGAACGCCTTGGCAAACTGCAGGAACTGCTGTACACCCTCTATGAATTCATCCTGCATACCGCACATGTCACCAGGATGATGGTTGTACATCCAATAATGATTCTGCAGATAGTAATTCAGCTCCATATCCATTTGAGGATAATTTTGTAAGATAGATACATGCACATCGTTGAAAGACTTGTAAAAGTAATAGGCGCATTAATCATGACATATCCTAAACATTCAAATAGAATTACAATTAATCATGATATAACAAGTGGTAATAGTGTATCACATGACATAACCATATGACCAATATTTTGAGGGTGCTATAGTGTATCAGAATTAATACTCAAAAGCACCAATGGTATACTTGGTATTAGAACATATATATTAGAAGGGGTAAATCTGGTCACAAGCAACTACCTAATGGTGGCGTCTGTATCAACTTGACATAGGCCATCATGTTACTATGTCAAGTACAGACTATAGGTATTAGGGAGTGCAGTACCATGTATACTGGATAGAGGAAAGAATATATATAGGATATGTATCGACCAAGTTCAGTTATTGGGGCAATATCTAGATACTCGAATTGATACTAGAACCTAAAGGTCAAAGTTGCATATAAGGTACCAAGACCAAATCAATCTTAAGTTCAACCACTCAGGACCCATGGGATTCATTTTCCCTCCTCCTTTTCCAATATTTATTACAAAATTTATGACAAAAGTAACCATGTGTTATTGCTTATTTTACCATTAATGTTGTTTTTCATAATGTTATTTTTATTTTAAAAGGTAAGGATATTATTGGAACATTGCTATATTATTGGAACATTTATTACAAATCAAGAAACTTTATCCATGTCAGTGTCATTGTGTGTCATGTATTTTCCATGTGTTGACATGTATCATGTGTCTGTATCCATGTATCCTCTATGTGTATCCATGTGTTGACATGTATCATGTGTCATGTATCCTCTATGTGTTGACACAGAACCACCTTTATAGTCTTGATATCATGTATTGACAACCCCCCTTTAAAGCAAACAAAGAGAAAAAGAATCTAAAACCACCTCATACTCTACATTGTAAATATCAATCAACAAGGTATAAAAGAATGTAAATGAAGAAACTTTATTTAGTGCAGCTAAAGTAATAAACAAGGGTGACTATCATTTCATTCAATTTCAAAAATACTAAGAAACTACAAAGACAGTTGATATGGATCAACTACTACTTTTGAAAGTGTCAAGCATGTTTAGATAGCTGTAAATGATCTGAGGTAAAGGATTCTAGTGAAATGACTAAACAGCTCATGAACAGAATAAGAACTAATTTGCATCTGAATTTCATTTTTATGATAACTTATTGGTGTAAATGAAGGCGATATATTAGTGCTAGAACTTGATGCTGTCATCCGATGAGATTTTGGGATTTTCAGGTTAGTAACTTGAATGTTTCTTTAGTTGGAACAATTAAACATAAATTATCATTAATCAGTGACTTGGCAGAGAAGGGGTTCTGTGTCGGTGACAGTAACTTTGGCAATTAAACATAAAAAAACAACAACAAATGTACTCATATGTAACTATCTAAAATTAGAATAAATTTCCAAATTTATTTTGATTAATTATTGTTGAAAACTAAGTTAAAGAATTGCTTTGAAAATAATAAGCCATGATAAGAAATCCCAAAACCAATATATAAGTCAGTCAGGAATACCATCTCAACTTTCGATAACTAATTGAAGAAAACTAGTTAGGTCGAGAAAAAATAAGAAATGGAGGGTTAGGGTTGTCACGACCCGCACCCTGATTAGGGGCACGAGTACGTGGTTACGTCCAGCCTACGCCGCAGCATCGGCGGTAGAACGCTGTCTAGGTCAACTATAAATATTACAACTAAACAGATAAATGTACCTAATCAGTATATACACTCCGAATAGAGGTGACATAGTAATACAGTCTCAATCACAAATGTAAAACTAAGGTAGATAGTATGGAAAGGAAAATACGAATGATGAGAACAGAAAATAAGTCCAAGATCCACACAAGTCCAGAGCTATACACAAACAACCCAGAGAATCACATAATATATAAAAACTACTACAGTCTAAAAAGTACTAGCTGGCTCGTAGGCCAGGCAAACCTAACTAAGCTACACTACTCAGGGTGAGCAAAGTCTAGTGGCTCTACTAATAAACCACAGCCCGGGTCTACTCCATCAGACTCGACCCCATAATAGGTCGGGCAATCTGCCTCAGAATCATCTGTAATATGTCAACGGTATTCTGTCAGGAAAATGAGCAAGTATAAATTCTAACAGCAGTTCTATATGAATTGACAAATTCTATAAGAGACAGTGTAATAAAATACAAGACAAAGATATATGAAATACAGGATAAAATCAGCAGGAAATGTATAATAGATGTGAGTACTGAATAGGATGATAATATATTTGTAGGATTTCTTAGGAACTATTCGGAAGCCGAGTTACAACCCTTAAACCAAACAAGGACCGGGGTTGTAACCCTTCTTCCGAACAGAACTTAGCCTCCTAGGATAAATAAATATAAAAATGTGACTTGAATTATTAGAGCGCTATGTGATCGGCTAGAGAATCATGGTAGGGTTATCCACTTGGCCCGACAATCACATAAAAATCTGAAAGGGTCATATCGGCCAACCTGGATAACATAGACATGGGGTATCTGCTACACCCTACGTGAAGTGAGGGTGGCGCTAGCAAAATAGTGACAGGGAGGCTTTGATCTCATAACCCCTAATAATTCCTCCATCCTCGAATAGTATCATGGATCCGGACATAGCACGTCATGACACGGATTCAAAAGCAGGTGATCAGCCTACTCCCAAATCAATGTCTATATAAGTACATGAAACATGGATATCACACACCAATATACCAAGGAAAATTTAGGAATAACATCTCATGACAGGATCCGACGTATACTAGTCCGTGAACTATCGTGTCGAAAATTAAGTAAGATACTACAACTGAATCGGATATGGTAGATATCAAGACAATGAAAACTATCAGTGAATGTACTCGCCTGTGGTCCTGAGCTGATAAGGTGAACAGACGCTCAGAGTAAATCACAGACCTAAAATGAGATACTATGAGTTAAACAGGGTTTTATACTGAAAAAGAAAACTAATTTAAGTCATGAATGCAAGTCTAAGTCAAAACTAGGTTAAACTAGGTCAAACTGAGTCGTACTAGGTCATACTGGGTCATCCTGGTTCATACTAGGTCCATACTAGGTCATGGGGAGTCAATCCAAGTCAAACTAGGTCAAACGGGGTCAAAGGTTGACTTATAGTTGACTTTTGGTCAACTGGTCAACCCTGGTCAACTCTGGTCAACTCTAGTCAACCCTGGGTCAACCCTAGGTCAACCTAGTCAAATGTTGACTAACTGTTAACTTTCAGTCAACTGGTCAACTCTGGTTTGGTTTCGGTCAATTCTAGTCACTTATAGGCTAAGTTTGACTTTCGGTTGACTTTTGTTGACTTTTGGTCAAAATGGTCAACCGAGGTCAAAACTAGTCTTAGGACACTAATCCTAACCATTACCAACCAAGAGAACCTAATTCTAACTATATCTTAGAAGTTAAACTCAATATCTTAACTATACCCTATTACATACATTTACCCTTACCAAGGTAATCCCGATACCTTGCCCATTACAAAGAAAACCCCTCTAATACTCAAGATACTAGCCGAGGCTCCTTAGGGTAGCTAGATACTATCCTATCTAGGATTTACCAACCAAAAAATCTAGGGTTCTTGGGCATCAAAACTATTTTTTCTAATATGTTACTCTCCTACACATTACCTTAAGGTAATATTGAGATATCAAGATACCACATCTAACATAACTCATTCTTCTAAACCACACTCACTCTCTCTCACAAACATCATCTATCTAACCCCCATCTAACTTAGAATGCTACTTCTAAAATAACTTCTCAAAACTAACTCAAACATCTACCACTACCCTCAAGATAACATAACATGGCATACTTTCTAACATTGACAAACCTTATTTTCTACCACTATAAACACTACCCTACTAACCGCCTAACACACTAAAACCACTCTCAAACTTAGGGGTTTCATAGTACTAAATGTGGTTGATAAGTGTGGGTAGGTATTTGGGGCTAAGGTGGGTCAAAAGGGAATGTTTCGAGACCACAAAATCCCAAAAAAACCATCCTACACTGCTTCTGCTTACTGCTTTTTCCTGCTTACTGCTTATTGCTTACTGCTTACTGCTTTTTTCTGCTGCTTTCCTGCTCATTCTCTCACTCTATAACCATCTAACCACACACACAAACACATATACCAAATCCACCACCCTTCTCTTCTAACACACCTACACACATCTTTATACAAACACACTACCACTCAATCAAAACATAAATCACTCAACAAACTACACTAGCCTCAAGTCAAATAGGATGGCATGATCCTTCCAACTCTCTCACCTTCACAACCCACACACACTATACTACCATCTATACAACATCAAACACACACTAACACATATCCTCTATCAATCTCACTTCTCTCCACTAACCACACACATCCTTATCTCATTCAAACACACACACTATACTAACATATATTACATAACAATAATATATCTATATATATATGCATATATGTACTATATCATACATATTTTTGACAACCTATGATACCTACATTCATATGATATCCATACTAGGCTCATAGGTTACACAAAATGCCTACGTCGCATAGGCACTCTTCTACTTAAAATCAATACTGTACTAATTGGGCTTTTACAAAATTCTAGGATTAAAATATGTTATAGCTCTTCATGTTAGCTTTCCGAAACTTCAAACGGATCATATTTTCGTGTCCGGAAGCTCCCGGAATCGCAAAAACACCGAAATGCGTTCATCTTTCGTATAGCTGACACTCAAATAATTCTACAGAAAGTTATAGAATGAATTTGGCTTATTAAAATATATATTTGGAAAGCTAACTTCGATACGCTTCTTTTAAAAAAACAGAAGGTTAATTGAAGTTATGAGCTAAAAGTTATGACATTTCTAAGTTGCTCTAGCTACTAAAAACGTGGATAAAAATTATGACGAATTTGGGTTGTTTGGACAAAAAACACATGTAGGCCAAAATACTTGGATACCAACATAGCTATCTAAATAAAACATATTCTAACCATCCTAAATAAGATCAATCCACTCTCTAAAAATATAAATCTAAGATTAAAACACTAATTAATCATTCCTACAATATATATATATGCATACAAGTGTCCAAAATAGGAGTTTTTCCCACTAGGACACAACCACAACACAAAGGACACTCCTATGACCTTCAAATGGACACGAAATGGACACAAATGGAGATACAATCATGGGGTCATTCCTATGGGTTCAAAATATTCTATATGCATGTAGGAATAGATTAGAGGAGAGATTATACCTTCCGGGAGAGAGATTCAAAGGAAAATCCTTCCGACACGACACCGACACGTAGAGATTCCAAAAGGACACGAACGAGCTCTGAATCCTCCAAACTTGGCTAGCACCCTCTAACCATGGAGTAGAAGAGAATGAAGAAGATTTGGTGGAAGAAATGGTGGATTTGGAGATGAAATCAATGGAGTTATTCTCTAGAAATTTGGAGAAGAAAAGAGGAGAAAATGGATGGATAAAATGAAATAGAAGAGATGGTGACTCACCCATTATCCCCCCCATAGGTGGCTGCCCAAAAAGGGTGAGGTGTTCCCATTTTGAATGTCCAAAATGCCCTCCACTAATCCATTTGATTTAAATTAGGAATGGGTTAAAGGTTGAGGTCAATTTAGTCTAGTTTTAAGTCTCTAATTAAACTAAACCTATCCATAAATAATTAATCTAACTACTAACTAAAATTAATATCATGTGGACTAAAATTAATATCATATGGGCCATGTCTAACTAGTGTGTGGGTCCCACTAAAGTCAAACTATCCCCCGGGTTCCCGTTTCAAGTCGGATTGAGTTGAAATTCGAACCCGACTCAAATAACCCCAAAATAATATCATAAATAATAAAATAAATTTCAACCCCAAATAATATCATAAATAATAAAATAAATTTTAAAAATATTCAAAAATGTAAAATGACAAAAATATCCCTCTTTCTGAAAACTGGGGGTGACAAATCTATCCACCTTAAAAAAATTTCGTCCTCGAAATTAAAACCAAGCAATCACCAATGCAAAATATCAAAATAAATCAAAGTGGTCCAATGACCAAAATACCCTTGGGCCAAATAATACTGAAAGTATCCTAATCACATGGTTAGGCTCCAGGTCAAACAGTCCTAGGGTTTCACTAGTAAAACATCAAAATCACAAGTCATGGCTTAAAAATTTAAAATGATTAAAATCTCCAAAATCAAAGCATGAATTAAATGACATTAATTAAATGACTAAAATTATAGCATTTTAAAATTATACTCAAATAGAAACTAGGTGCTACAAGTCTATCCACCTTAAAGGAATCATCCTAAAAAAAAAACAAAGTAACCACAGAAAAAATTATGCAATTCGATAATCGTATGCGTCTGTCCAAAATCATGATACTCAGAATCTCTGTCATGCCAGTGAGCAAGGCTAGGATAATCACAGAGTCCTTGACTATGGTACATACCTCTAGAATTATGGCATTTAAAATTTTTGCATTACCGCATGCTTGGCAGCGAAAATCTTAAATTCCCACACCTGAAAAATACGACCATAATCCGACTATATGTTCTCATTATGCCTGCTAGCATGACCCTAGAGGATTCTAAAATCTCATAATCAAGACGACCTAGCCCATACGACTTATCTCAGAAGAATATCACATTACAAGAACAAAATTTCATCCAACGATCAAGGAACAGATGGAATTGAATTTCAAGACGGTTTATAAGAAAGCAAATACGGAAATGAGATCGAAAGATTGGAATCTGCTATCTGCTCTGCTACTGCCTAAAAACAAGTCACTGTCATCCTGAAGACGAATTGAACCCAAGAGATCAATATGGCACAAGATAAGATATTATCAAAGGAGGACAATTGAATTCAAATGCAAGAAGTTGTCATGTTAATCAAAAGATCAAATTTTCCTAAAATGTGATTGAGTAACTCCTTTATATCCTATATCCTAGTCGCAGGCTCGTAATTAGTACTATAAGTCGAGCACCATTACGAGATCGCACTAATTGCGACTCTGACCTGCATGGGCCACCACAAAAATGTCACGACCCGTACCCTGATTAGGGGCACGAGTACGTGGTTACGTCCAGCCTACGCCACAGCATCGGCGGTAGAACGCTGTCTAGGTCAACTATAAATACTAACTAAACAATAAGTGTACATGTACAGTATATACTCCGAATAGAGGTGACATAGCAATACAGTCTCAATCACAAATGTAAAACTAAGGTAGATAGTTTGGAAAGGAAATACGAATGATGAGAACAGAAAATAAGTCCAAGATCCATAAAAGTCCAGAGCTATACACAAATAATCCAGAGAATCACATAATATATAAAACTACTACAGTCTAAAAGTACTAGCTGGCTCGTAGGCCAGGCAAACCTAACTAAGCTACACTACTCAGGGTGAGCAAAGTCTAGTGGCTCTACTAACAAACCACAGCCCGGGTCTACTCCATCAGACTCGACCCCATAATAGGTCGGGCAATCTACCTCAGAATCATCTGTAATATGTCAACGGTATCCTGTCAGAAAAATGAGCAAGTACAAACTCCAACAGCAGCAAATTGACAAATTCTATAAGAGACAGTGTAATGAAATACAAGACAAAGATATGTGAAATACAGGGTAAAATTAGCAGGAAAATATAATAGATGTGAGTACTGAATAGGACGACAATATATTTGTAGGATTGCTTAGGAACTATTCGGAAGTCGAGTTACAACCCTTAAACCAAACAAGGACCGGGGTTGTAACCCTTCTCCCGAACAGAACTTAGTCTCCTAGGAAATAAATATAAAAATTTGACTTGAATTATTAGAGCGCTATGTGATCGACTAGGAAATCATGGTAGGGTTATCCACTTGGTCCGACAATCACATGAAAATTTGAAAGGGTCATGCCGGCCAATCTGGATAACATAGACATGGGGTATCTGCTATATCCTACATGAAGTGAGGGTGACGCTAGAAAAATAGTGACAGGGAGGCTTTGATCACATAACCCCTAATAATTCTTCCATCCCCGAATAGTATATGGATCGGATATGGCACGTCATGACACGGATTCAAAAGCAGGTGATCAGCCCACTCCCAAATCAATGTCTATAAGTACATGAAACATGAATATCACACACCAATATACCAAGGAAAATCCGGGAATGATATCTCATGACAGGATCCGACGTAATAGTCGTGAACTATCGTGTCGAGAATCAAGTAAGACACTACAACTGAATCAGATATAGTAGATATCAAGACAATAAAACTATCAGTGAATGTACTCGCATGTGGTCCTGAGCTGATAAGGTGAACAGACGCTCAGAGTAAATACAGACCTAAAATGAGATACTATGAGTTAAACAGGGTTTTATACTGAAAAAAAACTAATTTAAGTCATGAATGCAAGTCTAAGTCAAAACTAGGTCAATCTAGGTCAAACTGAGTCGTACTAGGTCAAACTAGGTCATACTGGGTCATACTGGTTCATACTAGGTCATACCAGGTTACGGGAAGTCAATCCAAGTCAAACTAGGTCAAACGGGGTCAAAAGTTGACTTACAGTTAACTTTTGGTCAACTGGTCAACCATGGTCAACTCTGGTCAACTCTAGTCAACCCTGGGTCAACCCTAGGTCAAACTAGTCAAATGTTGACTAACTGTTGACTTTCAGTCAACTGGTCAACTCTAGTCAACCCTGGGTCAATCCTAGGTCAAACTAGTCAAATGTTGACTAACTGTTGACTTTCAGTCAACTGGTCAACTCTGGTTTGGTTTCGGTCAATTCTAGTCACTTATAGTCTAAGTTGACTTTCGGTTGACTTTTGTTGACTTTTGGTCAAAATGGTCAGCCGAGGTCAAAACAAGTCTGAGGACACTAATAACCATTACCAACCAAGAGTACCTAATTCTAACTATATCTTTGAAGTTAAACTCAATATCTTAACTATACCCTACTACATTACCCTTACCAAGGTAATCCCGATACCTTGCCCATTACAAAGGAAACCCGCAAATACTCAAGATACTAGCCTAGGCTTAGGGTAGCTAGATACTATCCTATCTAGGGTTTACCAACCAAGAAATCTAGGATTCTTGGGCATCAAAACTATTTTTTCTAATATGTTCTCCTACACATTACCTTAAGGTAATATTGAGATATCAAGATACCACATCTAACATAACTCATTCTTCTAAACCACACTCACTCTCCCCCACAAATATCATCTATCTAACCTCTATCTAACTTAGAATGCTACTTCTAAAATAACTTCTCAAAAACTAACTCAACATCTACCACTACCCTCAAGATAACATAACATGTCATACTTTCTAACATTGACAAACCTTATTTTCTACCACTATAAACACTCCTACTAACCGCCTAACACACTAAAAACACTCTCTAACTTAGTGGTTTTATAGTACTAAATGTGGTTGCTAAGTGTGGGTAGGTATTTGGGGCTAAGGTGGGTCAAAAGGGGATGTTTCGAGACCATAAAAACCCTCAAAAAACCATCCTACACTGCTTCTGCTTACTGCTTTTTCCTGCTTACTGCTTATTGCTTACTGCTTACTGCTTACTGCTTTTTTCTGCTGCTTCTGCTCATTCTCTCATCTCTAACCATCTAACCACACAAACAAAAACATATACCAAATCCACCACCCTTCTTTCTAACACACCTACACACACTATATACAAACACACCCACTCAATCAAAATACAAATCACTCAACAAACTACACTAGCCTCAAGTCAAATAGGAGGGCATGATCCTTTCAACTCTCTCACCTTCACAACCCACACACATACACTACCATCTATACAACATCAAACACACACTAACACATATCCTCTATCAATCTCACTTCTCTCCACTAACCACACACATCCGTATCTCATTCAAACACACACACTATACTAACATATTACATAACAATAATATATCTATCTATAATATATACATATATGATATCATACATATTCTTGACAACCTGTGATACCTACATTCATATGATATCCATACTAGGCTATAGGTTACACAAAATGCCTACGTCGCATAGTCACTCTTCTACTTAAAATCAATAATGTACCAATTGGGTCTTCACAAAATTCTAGGATTAAAGTATGTTATAGCTCTTCGTGTTAGCTTTTCGAAACTTCAAACGGATCGCATTTTCGTGTCCGGAAGCTCCCGGAATCGCGGGAAAAACACCGAAACGCGTTCATCTTTGTACAGTTGACACTCAAATAATTCTACAGAAAGTTATAAAATGAATTTGGCTTATTAAAATACATATTTGGAAAGCTAACTTCGATACGCTTCTTTTAAAAAAAACGGGAGGTTAATTGGAGTTATGAGCTAAAAGTTATGACATTTCTAAGTTGCTCTAGCTACTAAAAATGTGGATAAAAATTATGACGAATTTGGATTGTTTGGACAAAAAACACATGTAGGCCAAAATACTTGGATACCAACATAGCTATCTAAATAAAACATATTCTAACCATCCTAAATAAGATCAATCCACTCTCTAAAAATATAAATCTGAGATTAAAACACTAATTAATCATTCCTACAATATATATATGCATACAAGTGTCCAAAATAGGAGTTTTTCCCACTAGGACACAAAGGACACTCCTACGACCTCCAAATGGACACAAATGGACACAAATGGAGATACAACCATGGGGGTCATTCCTATGGGTTCAAAATATTCCTATATGCATGTAGGAATGGATTAGAGGAGAGATTATACCTTCCGGGAGAGAGATTCAAAGGAAAATCCTTCCGACACGACACCGACACGTAGAGATTCCAAAAGGACACGAACGAGCTCCAAATCCTCCCAAACTTGGCTAGCACCCTCTAACCATGGAGTAGAAGAGAAATGAAGAAGATTTGGTGGAAGAAATGGTGGATTTGGAGATGAAATCAATGGAGTTGTTCTCTAGAAATTTGGAGAAGAACAAGAGAGAAAATAGATGGATAAAATGAAATGAAAGAGATGGTGACTCACCCATTATCCCCCCCATAGGTGGCTGCCCAAAAAGGGTGAGGTGTTCCCATTTTGAATGTCTAAAATGCCCTCCACTAATCCATTTGATTTAAATTAGGAATGGGTTAAAGGTTGAGGTCAATTTAGTCTAGTTTTAAGTCTCTAATTAAACTAAACCTATCCATAAATAATTAGTCTAACTACTAACTAAAATTAATATCATGTGGACTAAAATTAATATCATATGGGCCATGTCTAACTAGTGTGTGGGTCCCACTAGAGTCAAACTACCCCCCGGGTTTCCGTTTTAAGTCGGATTGAGTTGAAATTCGAACCCGACTCAAATAACCCCAAAACAATATCATAAATAATAAAATAAATTTCAACCCCAAAATAATATCATAAATAATAAAATAAATTTTAAAAATATTCAAAATATAAAATAACAAAAATACCCCTGTTTTTTAAAACTGGGGGTGACAAGGGTTTACCTGAGCCAGAGGGGGCCAGGGGGGAGGATGAGTCGCTGAAGCAGGGGGCACCGGGTAGGGGATCATCGAAGGTGGGGGCACCGAGGGTAGGGGATCGACCGGAGGAGGAAAGGGCCGTCGGAGCGTCGAACGGAGTGCGGAGGGGGGCGTCGAGCGGGAAATAGAAAATTGGGAGAGGAAGAAATGAAATATTGAATCAGGGAGCCCTATTTTGGTCGTGATTTTAGCAACGTCCGCAAAGGACGTTGCTAAACGTCGTTATTCAATAAAAAATTAGCGATGTCACTAATATGGAGTCGCAAAATGTCGCTGAGTTAAACAAAACAACGACGTTCTGCGACTAGACCGCGATATCAGCTTTTCAAAGCATAATGTGTCGCTAACGGTCGCTAAACGTCGCTGATAGTGACGTTCAGCGACGTCTTTATATAACATCGCTAAGACATAAAAATTACCGACGTATATAACTGGCGTCGCTAAATTCGTCGCCAATATGACTTATTTTGGTAGTATACAATCAAGTCAAAATTCGCACTTGCTGAACTTTGCATACAACTTGTGCTCTCTGAGAATCTGAAGGACTACCCGGAGATATAGCTCATCCTCTGCTTTATTCTTGCTATAGACTAAGATGTCGTCTATAAATACTATCACAAACTGATCTAAATAGGGCATGAATATGTGATTCATGAGATCTACGAATACTGCTGGCACATTGGTCGCTCTGAATGGCATAACGAAAAACTTCTAATATCCATATCTTGATCTGAATGCCATCTTCGGGATGTCTTGCTCTCTGACTCTGATCTGGTGGAATATTGTCGCTCTACTGAATTGACCAAATAAGTTATTTATCCTTGGTAGGGGTATATGTTCTTGACTGTTACAGAATTCAAGGTACAATAATCAACATATAATCTTGACGTACCATCCTTTTTTTCACAAGAAGCATCAGGGCTCCCCAAGGCGATCTACTAGCATAAATGAATCTCTTAGTTCCATGTTCTCCAATCATCTTGTACAGTATCTCCAATTTGATGGTGTCATTCTGTAGTCTCTCTCTGATACTAGTACCGTCCATGGAATCAAATCAATCGTGAACTCTATCTCTCTCTTTGGCGACATGCTTGGAAGCTCTTCGGGAAATATATCAAAAAATTCTTCTACTATTATGGAAAACTGAACTGCTTCTGCTACTGCCATTTGCAAGATTGTTGGAGAAGGTTCTACTTCGCCTCTGGAAAATAAAAATTCTTCTTCGTCGGGAATACCAAAAATAATTCTGCCAACATGGCAGTCTATTCTTGCATACTGGTCTTTCAACCAATCCATTCCTAGGACCACATTATAGTCGGCCATCGAAAATTCTATCAATCAAGCGGAGAACTCTCTACCGCTAACTACGATTCGACACGAGAAAAAGACTCTATCTACTTCCACAAGACCGTTACCAGTAAGAATATCGAGTCTTACTGATAATAACTTGGGCTTAAATCCTATTCGTGTTGCGAATCGTGCAGACATAAATAGATGCGATGCACTTGAGTCAAATAATTTTTTTGCTGAAAAAGAGTTGACAAGAATGGTACTTGTCACCACTAACCTGATGCCAATTCTTCTGCTACTGTCAGAGCCATAGCTTGACCCTGACCACTTGGTGCTGGTCCCCTCTGTTGGTGACCTATCTGCCTGTTCTGAATCTAAGATTGGGCCTGAGCATATTGTTGTGGCCTATGCTGCTGGAATGCTTGAGCCTGAGGCGACAATGACTTTGGAGACTGGTATGCTGTTGCTGCTGCACTGGTGCTGGTCTCCTAACCGATAGACTAGTTAGGGTTGATGAAGATTAACTGGCTCTATTCGGACAGGAACCGACACTGTGGTTCGGTGCCCCACAAGCTAAGCACAACCCATGTGCTCTGCGACACTCTGAAATCACATGCCCAGGTTTCCCATAATGAGATTCCCATAATGAGAGGAGCTCATTACAGAAGACTGTTTCTGTTGTTGAGGGTACGTCAGAGTTGAGTGCCAGACCGACGAAACTGGTGTCGCCCCAAGGAATCCTATAGTCAATGCTCTAGTTGCCGAGACCGATGCTGATGAATGGGATATTTGTCAATGTGGCCTCTTCCGTCCTCCTACTCGATCAACTATCCTCTGGAAAGTATATTCGTACTAGGCCTGTCAATGGATAGTCGAAAATCCAAAATTGATTCAATTCCGTATCCGAACTTTCGGATATTATTCGAAATTTCGAATATCGAATTTGGATATCCAGCAATTTTCGGATATTATCTTTTTTCGGATACGGATTCAGATATTAAGATATTCGAATCTTTTAGGATTCGGGTATTCGAATATATTATATATATATATATATATATATATATATATATATATATATATAATATATATACGATTCAGATGTTAAAAGTTAGGCTTCACCGTAACAAAATTTCTAGAGGTGTCTTTTCGTATTCCTAAATAATATGTTGTATATTTTTTAATTGATATGTGCAGTATGATGAGTATTCCAACGCAAAAGAGAGTAATTTATTTACAATGCACACAAAAAAATGCGGTATTTTTATTCCACCTTATATTTAATGCAAGTGTCAGAGTCTTCTTGGAAGTTAAATAAGGTATAATGAAAAGTATCCTTGACAATAATATTCCATTTCGGGAAACCAAATGATGCATTTACAGTGAAGCTGAATAGTCAAGCTCCATCTTTCTTGAATGCACAGTGCAGTTACATGCAAGATGCAATCAATTTCCTGGAAGTTAATAAGTCATGCTATCATCAAGTAAATGGGTTGTAATAACACTACTTACTAATTTTTTGGTGAAAAAAAGACATTCCAGTTATCTTTATAATTGAGTTCAGTTCCAAAATGTATGGGTGATTTACCCAACGGATAGCTAGAGATAGAGAGGTTGTGGGTGTTTTTTCTTGCTCATACCAACAAAGAAGCAAACTTTCTTCTTCGCTTCATGTGGGCTTCTTCTTCCAAACAGGGATATTTAATATTAATGCATAGATAGATGACTTTCAATAAATCGTTCAGCGTTACCTCAAGATTGGATTTTGAGATGGTAGGCACCTCCCTTTTGGTTTTTCCAGTGACGAATCTTCCCTACCTCTGTGGTGTTTTTTGGGGTTGTTTTTGTTGTTGATGGGTTTAATTTAGTCTTGATATTTATTGATTCATTTTCTTGATTTTCTTTTCTGCCATTAGTGAGAAGGTGGACAATATTGAAGAATAGATGGCTGGAGTTGATTATTGGAGGAGGACTTCCGAGAAGATCCCGAAAGAGGGAAAAATTGACATTGTTATTTTTTGGATTTCGGATACTAACAAGAGACTAAATATATATATATATATATATATATATATATATATATATATATATATATATATATATATATATTAACTTATCATATTTCGGATATTCGGATAATAACAAAAGATTAGGTAGATTCGAATATTTTTTTATCGGATCGAATCAGATTTTATCCTTATCCGTTAAAGTAAACAGATACGAATTCGAAGTGTAAAACTAAACATCCGTTCGGATATCGGATCGAATTCGAATATTACAAAAAATATTCGGATACGGATACGGATATTGTCCAATTCGTATCAATAAGCATCCGTTGACCAGCCTAATTTGTACCTTCTTGCTGCTCGCAAAATACATCAAAGGTTTCATGCTCAAACTGCGCCACTGCTAGAATGATCTCTAGATGGAGTCCCTGCTGGAATTGTTGTGTCTGGTCCAATTCGATCGCCACCAAGGCAGGAGCAAACTGACAAAGCCTTGAAAACTCGACCGCATAACCATCGACTATCCTTTCCATCTGCTTGAGAGTGTTGAATCTTGTCTGGATCATACCGAGCTATTGCATCACAGTACTTCATCTAGAATTTATTTCTGAATAGCGCCCACATGACAGGCATTACCAATCCAACTGCTTGCATCACCCACCAGCTACGGACTAGTCCAATAACTGTAGGCGCACAACGGCCGCCTTCTCTTCCTCAGGAATCTGAGCTCCCTCCAAAATAATCTCTATATCTTGAAGTCATGCATCAGCAGCAATAGCTTCTTCACTGTCATCAAAGAAGGAAGGGTTCAGGCATTTGAAATTGTTGGCTACATTGTTCCCTTGATGCCAACTCTACCCATAGCTGCTTGTACTGTCAACTGCAGGGCATCGCCCCGACGATCTTGTGACGCAAGTAAATTTTGGATGAGTCCCATCAAGTTTCTATTGTCATGATCTACATGCTGGGGTGGCTGTAATGGTGGCTTTGGATCCCCAAAAGGTATGACTCGGGAGACTGCCCTGAGTGCTGGGCTTGGTCCCCAGGTTGCTGCTGGTTCACTTGTTGCTGCTGGTTAACAGGAGGTGCTCCGTCTGGCTGATCGGTAGGACCAGAAACAATGCCACTGAAGAAATGACATAGGGAACAATAAGGAAGGACCAGGATATATCAAAGATATAAGCATTTTATCATGTCAATGATTAGAAAAATTAGAAGGCACGAGTAGAGATCAAGTGCGAATGTTGATTAAGACATCTATTCGGTAAAACCCACATACATCTTGATTTACAAGACCTGTATGGGCCACCACTTAAACTGTGTCACTCCCCAGAACCAAAATACTGAAGAGCGGGGGACAGACACAGCCAGCTACGTACATTAAAGTGTAATCCACCTCGCAATATGGTCATGGCTGTCTAGATGCATGAGGTTTATCTAAAAGCCATCAGTCTCTTTTGGTCAAGAACAAGCCTAGTGTCTCAATCTCAAGCAAGTAAATAAATATTACAAGATGTTAGATCATATCAGACATACAAAGTAAGGCGTCTCAAATATTACATATTCAGATGATCATGAAGCTAGTCATATAAAATGAAGACTAGCAAGAGTTAAGTCATACATGATCAATCCTAAGATTTGCCAATCATGTAACAGCCTTAGGCAGACAGAAATTAAAGTTTCAATACGAGCTAACACTTGCTCAGTGGCTAAACACTTCAAAAGAATCATTTACAATAGAGTGTGGGAGCAAAATAAAAAATCCAATCGCTGCCACGATTACGTCTAGTATTCACTATCTGGCTGGAAGCCAGGTAGATCCTTAGATGCTACTCCATAATCTGGCCACATAAAACCAGCTGAACAAGAACCCAGAAGAGCAAGTAGCACAAGGGAGGCTCCACTTATGAACTAAAACCAGCATAAAAATGAATAGAAGAATTGATAAAAGAACATAATTAAATAACATGAAAGACAGAGTTAAAAAGAACACACTAGCTTGCATTAGAAAAACAAGAGGTGGAATATAATTCTCATGTTAATCATGAGACAATCATTCAGGCACGGCCAATCAAGTTCTATGGCTTGTTATCATTACTAACTAAGGTTATCATAGGCCTAGTTACTAACAAGATGCAGTTGAGATGTTCCCGCAGTCACAAGCCATGCAGACTATCTAGGTTATCCATGCGGGGGTTACAAGATTTTATCAAGATTTAATAGTACTTTTAGTTTACAAGGAGTGCAACACATGACAGTGTGCTGGAAATATGAACTACTCGACGGCAGGCTACAAGTCCACAAGTGTGGCCGGGATAACGAGATCGCCTGTGACTCAAAAATCTTTTTATATGAACTATTTGATCAATCTAGTCGTTAACCTAGTCAGATTTATTATAAATCCCTGACCGTGGTAACCAGGAATCTATGTCCTAGACATGATGCAACGAGACAGTTAGCTTGTACAGTCACAATCAAGGAAAATCAACCACAGAGTAAAGACAAGGTTTACACTTAGCAAGACAGGAATAGCTGTCGAAACAGCAATCAAGATTTTATATGTCATGTCAGGTTTACTTGTCATGTCAATAGTACTTGTCAAGAGTGCGCCTCGATGAACCACTATCAATATTATCAAGATGGGATCATGTTGTCATGTTCAAGTTCATCAAGTCGGGTCGTTATAATTTAGGCCAAGTACAAAAACATGCAAAGAAGATCAAGAACATCCATTGGTGATTGAAACTATTAGTTGCATATGAACTCCAATTAAGGTGGGATAGAAAGATTCTTGAAGCCAAGATAAAGATCTATAACTTCCACGTTTTGACTTTTTTAAGATTTTATCTACAAAATAGCTTAAACAAGCAAAATAATCATTAGAGATGTACTCGCGTGCGACGCACTGCGCACGCAGGCAAAACTGGCCATGACGTGCGGAGCACGATAGCACGGCACACGGCAAGCGAATCATGCAGTCGCATTAAACGTACAACACGCATGGACCAAATTGGCTACGGCGCACGGAGCACAAAAGTACGGTACGAAGGTGTGCGACAAACGGATCGCACAGGCGCACGGCATGTGAAAAGCGCAGCACGTGCGGACCAAATCGGCCATGGTGCGTAGAGCACGAGAGCACGGTGTACAAGCATGCGACAAACGAATCGCGTAGGAGTGCGGCGCACGAAACGCAGCACGCGGATGCACGACGGGCGTGTGGCAAACAAATCGTACTGGGGAGCAGATGCATGGCACGCGGGAGCGCGGCAAACGAATCGCACAGGCATGTGACGCGCTGCACGATGCACGGATGCGAGGCCCTGTTCATCGTTCCGACAGCGCTGAAGGTGTAGGAAACTCATGAACACAAGAAATACCCTGACTTTCTCAAAATAAATCGAAATTAAGAGGTTCAAAAGCCAAATTTGGGTAGAATTGAATTTCCCACAATATGGATAGTTTTCGAAAATAACAATTTTAAGAGATTAAAACCCAAAAAAAAAAAATAAAAAGTCTTAAAACTTACATCTACAAAAATGTAACCATCAAAACCAAAAATTTTAATTGCTAAAGGTGCTTAAAATCATGCGAGGAAGATATTAGAAAAAACAAAAATGGAGATCCATTAGGTTCTCCATGAAGCAAGTTGCACTTGCCTTGGGATGTTGGGAGGAGTAATAGAGAAGAAGGTGGAGAAGTAAATAATAATAATAGAGGGGAGAGAGAAGTTGGTTTATATACCAACCCTTCTCATCTCAAACCAACCAAACCAATCAAGCCAAGCCAAGCCAAAGTGAACCAAACCAAAACTAAACCAAGTCAAGATTAAAACAAGACAATTCAAAGCATAGGTCACCTAAAAATGTCAGAATTTCGTACATATATACTGAAATTACGTATAACGGAAAACGGGAGTGACACTTTTGAAGAAGGTTATCAAATGGGGTGGTTGCTCGATCCCGGTGACAAAGCATTTTCATCACCTAGTATGTGTTTTTGAGGATATATTAATTTCATTCATTTTATGATATACGTGTTTGTATTTGGTAACATTTTTTTTAATTTCAGGTACAAAAGGTAGAGGATGCTACTAGGGTTACCATCTTCTAGGCCACCCATAGTAAGGACAGAAAGCTCAACTACGATATGGTGTCCCAAAGCTATGTAAATATTAGACAACCAAAGTATATATTTTTTTAATATGCCTTAAAAATATTGAAGTAGATTTATGTAGCCTTTATGTTATATAGATATTAGTGATTAAAATACATGACTAGATGCCCATAATATAGGTGACTATTTCAGAATATGTGAGAAACACACGCAATATGCTAACATAGGTGGCAAGGGAGAGGCTAGTACTCCCTCGCATGCTCTATAGCTCCGTCAGACGATGTTATAGATGATCGTTATCGGTGGTCTTCAAAGGGTACATACTACGGTACGAGATCGTACAACGACAATATGCAACGCAAACCTCTAGGGATCCTTCGACCAGTGTGCATTCGAGGGTCACACAGCATTTACAGTAGTCAACACAATTCCAGGAGGTCATTAACCAGTAGATTGCGTCCCTTCGACATGACTTGCTTCGAAGGATTTCACAAACGGATCTCCAGACCCATACCCAGCCTGATGAGACAGCCTTCACGATATATTTTCAGGTTCTTGAGCATAGTATTGTGGAGCATACACAGTTAAGCTAAATGATGCAGTATTAGGTTACAGATCTAGTCGATTTGATGCAACACATCATTTGTGTACTGACTAAGTCATTATCACAGAGTACAAGTACAATGCTTAACACCATGGATACTTGTTATGCAAGACTAGAAGCATTGGAGCACAGATCTGCACCGTCAGTCATGATACCGCATCCAACGACGATATCGCCTCCTCCACCAACAGCAGTGACACTTACACATGACCAGTTTGACCATCTTGTCTCACAGATTCGTAGGAGTGCTTCTCATCCTCATCCTATTAACAGTCCTAGATTGGACAGTTTTTATGAGTTTATGTATTAGTTGATGTATCGGGCCTAGTTGGGTCATATTGTATTATTGTTTCAGAAGTTATTGTTTTTGATAATTATTTTATGCGACAGTTTATGTTGTTTATCATAGATTGTATTATATTTGTGCTTTTATATTCTCTAATATATTTTCTATTTTTATATATTATGTATAGTTCTTATGCTATATTTTTTCAATTGTTTTTGGTATTTAGCACGTTTAGTGAAGCAAAAGTAAATTGGCTATAATTTATCCAAACGTCACTAAATTTATTCGTACATCGCTAAATGTCACAATTATGTCGCTAGCTGGAAAGTACCAACGTCGTTTAGCGACTCATAGTACATCGTTAACCTGAAGAACAAAAAGTTACTAACCGTCACTGTGCGTCTCAAAGTTGTTGAGATGATAGACTAATTTCCCTTGTTAGCTTGCACATCACTAACATCAATCATAACCTCGCTAACTTAGTCTCTATTTTGGCAAAAATAAGCAACAAAATAATGTCTCTAATAGTCACTTCTCGGTCATGCTCAATCGGAAGTCTCCATCGTACGTGATGTCTTACAAGCCTGAATCGTGCTTGTCCAGGGCAAGAATAAACACAGTCAATAGAATATCTCAGAATACAGGTCATTGCAGCAAAATAAACAAAAGAGTCAATAGACAGGTATATGAAACATGATTTTGTTTATTAATAATTTAAGGCAAAATTATAACGACGCTAAGCCAAAGAAAAACTTGATTACAAACTGAATCTTAATACAATGAAAGTGCTCCAAGGCTTACAACTCAAGAACTCATAAAACAAACATTATTTCATACATTATGTCCTTATAAACAAAAATTCAATCACTACCAAAAATAAGACACTTTAGCAATGCCTAAAAATGTCGCTAAAGTGTACAAAGACGTCGTTATTCAAAAGTAGCGACGAAAATCTTTTGTCGCATATTTTATGGTCGCTAATACAAAATACATCACTATTGGTCGCTATGGCGATGTATAATAGCAACGTGCTCAAGTCGCTAATATTTTAGTGGATAGCGACGTTTAGAGATGTCACGACCCGCTCCCGAATAATCGGACACGAGTCGGACACGCCCAGCCTTCGTCGTTAGACACGACAAAGTAAGCTGTACCAAGCTAGGAAAAACTAACCAGATAAACATGAAAGCATAGAATCACAGCATCTAAAAACGTATCCCAGAATGATCACCATAATCCACAAATCCAGATATCATAATGTACCAGAATCAACAGGAATGAACAGTGCTATGAACTCTAAAGTCAATATCTCAAAGTAAAGCTAAGTAATCTAAACCTGAAGCCTCAAGCTAAGCCTCATCCTGCTCAGCTAAATCCTGGGCTCTGGCCCATAGAGTAGAACAATGTCCGCAAGCATACCTGCAACATATCCTATTCAGGAGCGGAGCAAAGTACAGTTCTAGGTAATGAAACATGAACATGATATGAACAGGGTACAGGAGTACAGGAAATGAAATAAGGAATGAACATGAAAGTACAGGAAATACAAGAACTATAGTACATGAATGTAAAGTACAGGAACATGTAAAGTACAGGAATGAAACTATAATCCTGAAGTACCAGACATGACAAGTGCACAATATCGAAATACATCTAGTCCATGTGACCAGCTGGGGTGAGTACAGGAGCATGCACAGGAGTACATGAATATGGTACGACTTAGGACACCGTGCACAGTGCGAGGCCTAAGCTAGGTACAGAATATATAGTAACCGGGATTGGTCACATGGCTAGTGTATTTCCCTACCCGATACTAATAAGTACAAGAGCAAGGATACAGGAATACAGAAGTACAGGAGTACATGATATCGTGCCATGACGTGTCATAAGAAAGCGTACAAGAATGTACACAAACCGTAGAAAAGTACTTGCCTGGCTCCGAAAAGTACTGGTAATCAGGAACTGGATGTCTTCTTGTATTTATAATTCGTACAAGTTGGTTATGAACTAAACATAATCTCTAAATTGGTATTGTAGTTCTATTATCAATATTGATTAACCAATTAATATTACTCAATAATAACTATTTTACTCTATTCTTAAAACCCTTATCAAGACATAAGATTATCTAGGTTCTCAATTTCTCAATTTTAAGATAAGGCATGCATCTATATACTCAGGTTCAAATGAGACTCTCGATCTCACATTCACATGAGATGAAATCTCAAATCAAAATGAGACTCGATTTCCAGATGCAAAAGAAGACACACAATTATTGCCTAAATATTCTCTCACTGCCTTAACCCTTATACACAATATATTTGTACTCAGTCAGTTAGTCGACTATGCATACGTATAGCCTTAAACCTGGCATCAACCCTGAACTTTAAGACACAATGAAATGGAACATAGCTTCATACTACTCAATTAATAGTGAACCCAAAAGAATCAACTGTATCCAAGTTGCAAACAGAGAAAAATTTATCAGAACAATCTATCAATCATATTACAAATCCCTCAACCCAACCAAATTAATTACACAAATCGATCCAGGGAAGAACTCAACAAAAGATCACACAATAAACATTTATCAAAACTCAAAGAATTGTCAAGCAAACAAATCTGGCCAAATGCTACACCATTTGCTGGCTACTGCAAGGCACAAACGACACCAGGTAGAGGTCGACAAAGCCATGGTTCCCTTCTCTGGAGCTACTGCAACATCAGCCTCAATTGACTCTTCAACACGATAACCAAAATCGGACACCAAGCCAGAATTAGACACGATCTAAAGTCGACACGAGCCAACACAACAGCAACTCCAATTCATCCTCAGACACGCACCCAACTCATACACGGACCGACACCAACCAGTCATGAACACAACACAAGAAACGGACACGAAAATAATGTGATCACTACCAGCTAATACTTCATAAACAATAATCCAAACGAGATTTTACCTGAAGAAAATCTGATGAAAGGCACAGAATGGACATGGTTGATTAAAGAGAATCCCGATCGTTCAACAATTAAGCAAAATCTGCATATGCAAATGCCCGAAGAAATCAACACAAGAACATCACAACAACATACTAAAATCAAAATCGAACATCCGCTAAGAATCACTACCAGCTAGATCGAACTGCTGAAGAACAATGACTCCAAATCTAGGTACTCACCGCTCGTCTAATTGTCGGATCGATCTCGTGACTCATCCACCCGATCAACTCCTTCCGATCTATTCGATCCTTCAAAAACAGGTAATACTAAGAATTTCATCATTTGGATTACAGAGTATATAATCAAATTTGGATCTGATAGGTTGAGATCAACACTTACTACTAGGAATCGAAATCAAACCGATCGTCAGCTGCTCGAGAAGAAAACGGAGTCGATCTCGTCCGATCTGGAATTTTAGAACGGAAGTGAGCATCGAAATCCAGAAAATGGAAGAATTAAGGAAGATTTGAAGAACTCACCAAAGCTTGGTTCCTGAGTTGGGAAGGACACGGACACGCGACGATTTGAGGTCGTCGGAGAAGGAACTCGCAGAGGAAAGGGTCCTGATGTCGAGCTGACAGCACTCGTCGCCGAGAGGAGACGCACGTTGTTGCACTGGAAACACACACCGCCTCTGGAACGTACGCCGCCTCCGCTCGCCGGAGAAGAGTAAGTCGCAGCCGTCAGGGAAACTGGTCGACGTCCTGGCTCTCTCGATCTGAGCTCCTCCGATGATCCGCCACCAGGGTCGCGTGTTGCCGAGAAACCCACCGCTCGTGAGTGGCGCTGCTGCAGCTTAGTCGTCGAAAAGAACATCATCGCTCGTCTCCGTCTCTTCCTTGAACGCCGTCGTCACCGCCGGGTGAAGAGTGCGGGGAGCTCGAGAGGTTTTGGAAACCGAGGCACTCGAGTGCTCTCGAGTATTCGAGAGACAGAGGGAAATAAAAATGGC
>JANAVB010022404.1:0-32500 GCA_029216955.1 Iris pallida
AACCATCAATATTTGTTTTGCATCATCTTCTTGTGATTCCATAAGAAGATTTACTATTCATGCATCAATCCATCTCTATGGCACCAATCATCTAGCATTCGGACATCGGTCATCTTAGTGGATAAACATAACTCATTAGCTAAGTTAAAATCCAACAATCTATATCAACCCAATTTGTTATTCATGCGACAACATCATCTACCGACAGGGTCTATTACATCACTGCACCTCGATACTTATCTGTATCCCAGCCATTCGACTCTCGTAAGGGACATACTCTTTCATGCATCAAGGGACAAGTACTCATTCTCTATGCCTCAAAATAGTCAAGGGTCATAACTTGTTAATTCGGGACATCAATTTCTCTCAAGCCCACTGCACCACGTGCTAAGATCATCAATTTCTAAATCCCATTCTCAATCTTTCGGTCGTTGATGCAACTCTCTGCATCGTCTAAATCATTCACAACATCCCGATAAGCGTCTAACATCACCATCGATTCTGCCGATGTCCAACATGCAATTTCTTTCACTCAATTCTAACATCATTCATATTCGGTCCATAGTGTTCTCGCAAATGTGGCCCATTGGTCATATGGTCAACCTGATTTTAATAATTGATCAAAACTCTGTCTGGATATACAAAGCTTGTTGGGACATTCTCAGCTTCTTGGACATAAGCAAGATGGATATTCACTTCGTTCAAGACTGAAGATCTGTTTGCCTACTTGAATCTGTATTTCCTATGCAATGTAATTTCTTTTTATTTGAGTCTAGGAATACATTGTACACCGAGTCGTACTGGCAAATAGGCTATTCCCAAATTGTTTACAAAAAGGTTTTCAAAAAGGTTTTCAAAAATTACCAAAACCTATTTAAAAACCTAACCTAACCCTGACAGAACTCGGCCAGAGTTCGGCCAGAGTTCGGTTGGTGGCCGTTTTGATTTTGAATTCTCTGGAACTTGGTCCTCCTGCAGTTGCGGATTTGACCGAGATTTGCTCATAGAGTTCTGCCCGAATTCTGCCCGAATTCTGACAGAGTTCTCCCTTTGGAAATCCTATAAATAGAGAAGTATTTGATCATTTCAAATCAATCATTCACTTCATCTTCTCTCTATCTAAAAAGCTTTCTGTCTTCCAAAGAGTTTTCTAGAGCTTTCATTTTCAGATCCCAAGGTTACAATCCTCTAGTCGATTTGTCAGTGCGGTACGGTCTAGAAGTTTCTGAGAGATTGTAATCAGAAGGCTTGATTGAAGAATATCTCTTCACATTTGAAGTTGGACGAGTTCTTCGTATCAAAGCTCGCGTTGTAGAAGTTGCAAGGACTTCGTAAGAAAACTTGCAGTGTTTTTCCTATAGTGGATTCAAACTGGTAGCAAGAGTTCTACCGACTGGATTAGTCCTCAACAGAGGGATACCAGTATACACGTTGTCTTTGCGTTTGCTTTCTGAACTCAGCCTTTACTTTATTTATCTGGATTTATACTGTGATTGTGTGCTAACTTTTTAATTAGCATTATTCCGCTGCCAACTCTATTCACCCCCCCTCTAGAGTATTACGCTTTACTATATCGTTCCTACAATTGGTATCAGAGCGGGTGTTACAGGTAAAGCAAGGTAAAAGTGCTATTATTTATTCATTAGATCACAGCACATCACATGGCTACTATGAAATTCACAAGTGAAGGTCAGGCCACAAACAGACCTCCTCTGTTTGATGGTACTAACTACACTTATTGGAAAACACGGATGAGTTTCTTCTTAAAGTCTCTTGATTTTGACTTATGGGCTATTGTTCTTGATGGCTATCAGAAGCCACCTCGTATAAATGTCGAGGGTGTTTTAGTTGAAAAACCCCAAAACAGTTATACAGAGGAAGAAAAGAAAAAGGTCAGTCTTGACGCACGTGCCATTAATGCTCTTTTTGTGCCTTAGACAGAACAGAATTTAACAGGGTATCATGCACAACGGCAAATGGTGTATGGAAGCTTCTCGAAGTTACACATGAAGGCACGACTCAAGTCAAGGAGACAAAAGTCAGCAGACTTACTCAAGAGTACGAGGCGTTCAAAATGAAGCCAAATGAAACAGTCACACAAATGTTCGAGAGGTTCTTGGATACCCTTTGTCCTCCTTAGGCAAAGAATAAAGTAACCACGAAAAGATTCGCAACTCCTGCGAGCTCTCACCAAGAACTGGATTTCGAAGGCTACAGCTATCATTGAAGGAAACGATCTCACCACAATGTCACTTGAAGTACTCATGGGTAAGCTACTCACTCATGAACTGGATCTACAAGATTTTGAAGAGCCTGCACCAAAGGAGAAGACTATCGCCCTCAAGGCTCAGCACAGAAAAGCTGCTGAAGATGACTCAGACAGCAGTGGATCTGACGCTGAAGATCAAGCTCTCATAGCAAAGAAGTTCAAAAGATTTATGAGACATGAGAAGAGAGTCAAAGAGAACAACAGCAACAACTGGTACCAAGAAGATGTTGTCTGCTATGGCTGCAAGAAGAAGGGACATATAAAGAAAGACTGTCCCATCAACTCATACGAGCAAGAAGAACAACAGGTATGAAAAAGGCAACCTGAAAGATCAACGTCTCGGAAATACGCCAACACCAGCATATGGCATGAGAGTGAAGCTAGCGACTCAGAAGATGAACATCAGAGGACGCTGCAAACATCTGCTTCATGGCAATCGATCAGGTACCTACTGAACCTGTAGAAACATATGATGACTTTACCTTTGAGCAACTAGGAGATGCCTTCAGTGACCTGATGCTTGACTATAGGAAACTGCGTAGTAATATCAGACCGCTAAGAAGGTACTCAAAGAGTACAAAGGAGAAATAGGAAGACTTACTGACCTACTAGCTGAGGTTAGAGCTAATGTTAGTGAGTCTGGTAAGCTTTCCTCTATAAAGCTCTTATTACACGAGACTAAACAGTCATCCGAAGAGAAAGACAAGATTATAGACCAATTGAGAGAAGATCTTTCTAAAGAAAAGAAAAGTCTTCAATCTGCACAAATCAGAATGGAATCACTCACTTCTGATTATACTAAGTTATATGACACTTCCAAAAAATTGGAAATTAGGTTAGGAAAACAGCCTGAGCCTGCTGCTTTCTATCCTAACACGTGTCACTTACCGAAAATTTGGAACATTCCCAAGCTAAACACTGTCAGACCAAACCATATAAAACTTTACCCCAAAAGGTTAAGCCCAAACATGATCATAGGTATGCATTCTTCTATACTTGAAAACCCAAACCTACCAACCATGCACACCACACAGCTTTCAACACTCGACATGCACAATGTCATTATTGTGGCCTCATTGGTCATATATCATCTGCATGTAGAATGAGAAAGCTTGTAGATTTAAATGTTTATGCTTGGATACCTAAAGCTAACAATTCAGGACCCTACAAGAAATGGGTACCAAAGGTTTCATTTGCAAACTGTTTTATAGTGGAACACCCTTCACATGCTAGAAGCAAATGGATCCTCGACAGCGGTTGCTCACGGTATATGACCGGTGACGCTACCATATTTGCAACACTGTCGAAGAAGAAGAAGGAAGGTTATGTTTCCTTCGGTAATAATTTGAAAGGATATATGTTGGTATCGGTGATGTTGGTAAGTCTCCCTATCCCGTGATTAAAGATGTCTGTCTGGTTACCGAGTTGAAACATAATCTGCTCAGCATAAGTCAGCTAGCTGATCATGGTTATGGTATCAATTTTGGCAAAGACAAATGTACTATAGTTGATAGTTCAACTGGTAGCACTATCTTTGAAGGTATCAGGGAAGACAAATATATGTTTTCTATCTGTTGGAAGAAGCTAACATTTCAGGTAGATGCTTATTGGCCAAAAGTGATGAGAGTCACCTATGGCACATGAGACTCGGTCATGCAAATATGGATACAATTTCAAGATTATCCACAAAGAAGATAGTACGCGGTTTACCAGACATAACATTCAAGAAGGATTCGGTATGCAGCCAATGTGAAAAGAACGAGGCTACCAGATCCACATTCAAGTCTGTAAACGCAGTATGTACTACTAGACCTCTACAATGCTACACATGGATTTATTCGGTCCTAGCAGAGTTGCTAGCCTCGGAGGTAAATTATATGCTTTTGTAATTGTAGATGATTTCTCTAGATACACGTGGATATTTTCTTGACACGCAAGAATGACGATTATCTAAATTTGTCGCCTTTGCAAGAAAGTACAAAATGAAAAGGTTACATGATCACTCGTATTAGAAGCGATCATGGAGGCGAATTCGAGAATGCTGATTTCGAGCAATTTTGTGACATACACGGTTTCATACACGAGTTCTCCTGCCCTAAAACTCCACAACAAAATAGAGTTGTGGAACGTAAGAACAGAACTCTAACGTAAATGTCCAGAGTAATGTTAAATCAATTTAGCCTACCCAAATACTTCTGGGCTGAAGCTGTCAATACAGCTTGCTTTGTGCTCAATAGAGTTCTAATTCGACCCAAATCGAAGAAGACTCCATTTGAGTTATGGTTTGATAGAATTCCTTCAGTTTCATATTTTAAGATATTTGGCTGTAAGTGCTTTATTCTTAATACTAAAGACAATTTGGGAAAGTTTGACGAAAAGGCCGATGAAGGTATATTTTAGGTTATGCGGCCAAGAGCAAAGGATACAGAGTCTTCAACAAACGTACCATGATCATCGAAGAATCAATCAACGTCACTTTTGATAAAATGAACCAAATGACTCTCGATGACAATGATGAAGATCTGCCTACATCAAGCTCAACATCAGCTGAACCTGAACCAAGCTCTGCACTAGCTGAACCCCCTAGAGGAGATCCAGGAACCAGCTACCTACAGAGTCTACCGAAAAGGTTAAAATTCACAGCTGATCATCCACAAGATTTGGTAATTGGTGACATTACCAAAGAAGTAAGCACTCGATCATCCAGTAGATAATTATTTCTAGTCTTGCATTTATTTCACAGCTAGAACCTAAATCTATTGATGAAGCATGTAGTGATAGTTTCTGGATAGATGCCATGCAAGAGGAATTGAACCAATTCGAACGGAATCAAGTTTGGAAACTTGTTCCCAAGCCTATTGATCATCCGGTCATTGGCACCCGTTGGGTATTCCGAAACAAACTGAATGAGGATGGTTTAGTAACTCGTAACAAGGCTCGACTCGTAGCTCAAGGATACAATCAAGAAGAGGGTATCGACTACGATGAGACTTATGCCCCAGTTGCGAGATTAGAATCCATTCGTATGTTATGTGCATTTGCATGTTTTCATGATTTCAAACTTTTTCAAATGGATGTAAAAAGTGCTTTTCTAAATGGATTTATAAAAGAAGAAGTTTTTGTAGCTCAACCTCCGGGTTTCACGGATTTCAAAAATCCTGACCATGTTTTCAAGTTGAAGAAAGCCTTATACGGTTTGAAACAAGCCCCTCGTGCTTGGTATGATCGTCTAAGCTCTTTCTACTTGACAACGGTTTTACAAAAGAAAAGGTTGACACTACACTTTTTATTAAATCTTTTAATGGCAAGCTGCTTTTAATTCAGATCTATGTTGATGATATCATATTTGGATCCACTGATGAATCTCTTTGTCAAGAATTCTCTAAGTGTATGCAGAATGAGTTTGAGATGAGCATGATGGGAGAGCTAAAATTCTTTCTCGGATTGCAAATCAAACAAACCGACAATGGGACGTTCATTAATCAAGCCAAGTACACAAAAGATTTGCTAAAGAAGTTTGATCTGGACAATGTCAAATCTATTGGCACTCCGATGGCAACTTCAACAAAGCTTGATTCTGACGAACAAGGCAAGCCAGTCGACACACGTAAGTATCGAGGTATGATTGGTAGTTTACTTTACTTAACTGCTAGTCGTCCAGATATAATGTTTAGTGTTTGCTTGTGTGCACGTTTTCAAGCTAACCCAAAGGAATCACATCTGTCCGCAGTTAAGCGTATCTTCCGATAACTTAAAGGCACTTCTTCTGTCGGCTTGTGGTATCCCAAATTCAAATCCTTTGACCTTATTGGTTATTCGGATGCAGATTTTGCTGGATGCAAGGTTGATAAAAAAGTACTAGCGGTACATGTCATTTCTTAGGCGAGGCTCTAGTCTCTTGGTTTAGTAAAAAGCAAAATTTTGTAGCCTTATCAACAACAGAGGCTGAGTACATCGCCGCAGGACGTTGTTGTGCTCAGATTTTGTGGATAAAACAAACCTTAGAAGACTTTGATTTATTTTACACACATATTCCCATTTTCTGTGATAACACTAGCACCATTAATTTGACTAAGAATCCTGTATGTCACTCTCGTACTAAATATATCGAAGTTCGGCATCATTTTCTTAGAGATCATCATCAAAATGGAGATATAAACCTTGTATACATAGATACTGATAATCAATTAGCTGACATCTTCACTAAACCTCTAGCGGAAGATCGCTTCAATTATTTACGTCGAGAATTAGGAATTTTGGACGTCAATAATATTAATTGATTTTATTTTATTTTTTTTATATCATTATACAAAAACTGTGTTAGAGACAAGCTAATAAAGAGTCTGTCTGTCACCACAACTACGGTTGAAGCGAAGCGGTATTTAAGAGTTCCCCGGTGAACCTCCGCCAGCTGGGACAGTACTCCTACAGCTAATCTGAGACAGCTGCTGTGTAACGATATGTAACTCATAAAATATTATTAATTATGTTATTTGAAAGCTAAAATAACTAATCTTTGAATTAAATATTTAAACGAGTCAATGAAAAAGAAGTAGCAAAATCAACTTGAAAGAACCCTAGGCGAATTCGGCCAGAACTCTGACCGAATTCGGCCCGAGTTCGGTTGGGGGTATCTGTGTATATACACAACCCGAGAGCTTCTTCTCCCATTGCTTCCATATTTCCAACCAGCAGCTACAGCCACCCGAAAATCCTCCAAACCCTAGGTATTCACCAATCCATTGCTCCCTATCTACTTGGTGAAATCCTTCCAAACTTTGGAATCGTGCGGAGATCATCCTTCTCTACAACATATCTAATTTTTGTGAGGTATAACTCTCTCTTTCTCCACTTTCAAATTTGTGCTTATTTATTTCAATGGCACCTAGATTTAATCTGTCTAAGAGGAAGAAGACTATTCCTAGTGAGGAAGGGTCCTCTTCGAATCCTCACACGGATTCTTTGTTTTCGCCAGTCCAAAAGAGCGACGGTGCTTTCGATGGGTTTTTCTTTCAAACCCTCGATCAAGCTTTATTATGGTACGGTGACTTTTCCACCCGATCCATATGCAGCGGCGCTCCGGTTAAATGGACGGTATTTCCTGACCATCGTCACTTATTTGAGGCATTAGGGTTACATTTGCTTGTTAAACTGTGCTTCCCAATTGCTACTAATGCCATTAGATTGTTCTATTGCAATCTCGTAGTTAACACTTTTGACGTGAGCACACGTGTTGGAGGCATAGATATTGAGTTCAATAATGTCCTCCTAGCGAAGATTCTTGGGATTCCCAATGAAGGTGAACCGCTAGTTGATATCACGGAATTCGAGTTTCCCGAAGGCACTACACTCACGAGTTTCAAAACAGAACTTTGTGCACCTGACAGAGTACGTTCTGGAAAGTTTAAGGCTAACAACCTTAACTTGTTTAACTACGAATTGCATCGCATCTACTCTACTCTACTTCCAAAATCCACTTCCAAGTATGATGTGACTTCGCTTGAGCTGTCCGCTATGTATCATCTTATCAAGGGGATTCCTTTTTCCGTCCCCAAGACTATTATTCAGATGATGGGATGTTGTCGTGCAAGAGATCGAAATCTCTCTTACGCGATGATTCTCCCTCGTATCTTTCAGCGCTTCGACATCGATCTATCGACTTGTACTCAGGACTCTGAGCCCAAGTTACTCCAGCTTTCTCGTCGTAGACGGACTGCTTCAGCTACATCTCTGCTCCTCCTACTGCACCATCTCTACCACATCAGCCGTATGCCATGACTTTTGAGGGCATACATCAGCACCTATCTGCTTTGCACGTCTCGATGACGGACATGGCTCGCGAGCGTGAGTTCCGCGATGTCACCCGTTACCAGGCGATGGCAAACTCCTTGGCTGATCTACGGTTTGCTCAGACTGGTTATTCAGCCGCTTCCATCCCTCGAGATCCAGCTTTTTTGGGTTACCGCTGTGAGGATGAGGCTGTCCATGCCTACTTCCAGCCCGGTAACGCCTATGATTGGTATCGTGCTCCTCGAGATTATGTTGGCGAGTTCTATGCTGGCGCCCCTACTCATCCTACTGGCGCTGGTACTTCTGGTGCTGGTACTTCCGGTCATGCTGGCCGTGCTGCTGATGATATTGATGAGGATAGTGATGATGAGATCTGATCTGATTACTAGTGACATTCTACTGTATACTTGGAAATGCTCCGACATTCCAAGTTTTTACCATTTATTTTGATTAGTACTTTGTAGTTTGCTATCAGTTTCTTTTATCTTCATGGACATGTTTATGATGTTTCATTTATGACATCTCAGTTTAGTTCAGCATTTTGTTTAGCACTATTTTCTTATATTGCTTTTCATTTTTAAACTGTCTGTGAAATAGCATGCCTGAGATTTTTTTATGCAATACATGCTTGTGATGATAATTTGTAGAATTATTACATGCCTATAATGCTATATCTCTAATTATTTGCTGTATCTTTTATTTTGTTTTCTCACTATTTGTTACTTATGCATTGATTGCGGGGGAGTCTTCTGCATTTCATGCGGGGGAGCCTTCTCTTGTACAACTATTTTGCTAAGTGACAAAGGGGAAGAAAATTAAAATGATCTAACATTTTTTTGAGTTGAATACAGGTTATGAAAAAATTTTCACCTTTTGATATTTTTTTCGAACTAGCTTATTGTTATATCATTCATAGTTTGTCAATTATCAAAATGGGGGAGATTGTTGGCCCATTGGTCATATGGTCAACCTGATTTTAATAATTGATCAAAACTCTGTCTGGATATACAAAGCTTGTTGGGACATCAGCTTCTTGGACATAAGCAAGATTGGATATTCACTTCGTTCAAGACTGAAGATCTGTTTGCCTACTTGAATCTGTATTTCCTATGCAATGTAATTTTCTTTTTATTTGAGTCTAGGAATACATTGTACACCGAGTCGTACTGGCAAATAGGCTATTCCTAAATTGTTTACAAAAAGGTTTTCAAAAAGGTTTTCAAAAATCACCAAAACCTATTTTAAAAACCCTAACCTAACCCTGACAGAACTCGGCCAGAGTTCGGCCAGAGTTCGGCCAGAGTTCGGTTGGTGGCCGTTTTGATTTTGAATTCTCTGGAACTTGGTCCTCCTGCAGTTGCGGATTTGACCGAGATTTGCTCATAGAGTTCTGCCCGAATTCTGCCCGAATTCTGACAGAGTTCTCCCTTTGGAAATCCTATAAATAGAGAAGTATTTCGATCATTTCAAATCACTCATTCACTTTCAATCTCTCTATCTAAAAAGCTTTCCGTCTTCCAAAGAGTTTTCTAGAGCTTTCATTTTCAGATCCCAAGCCAGTTACAATCCTCTAGTCGATTTGCCAGTGCGGTACGGTCTAGAAGTTTCTGAGAGATTGTAATCAGAAGGCTTGATTGAAGAATACCTCTTCACATTTGAAGTTGGACGAGTTCTTCGTATCAAAGCTCGCGTTGTAGAAGTTGCAAGGACTTCGTAAGAAAACTTGCGGTTTTTCCTATAGTGGATTCAAACTGGTAGCAAGAGTTCTACCGACTGGATTAGTCCTCAACAGAGGGATACCAGTATACATCGCTGTCTTTGCGTTTGCTTTCTGAACTCTGCCTTTACTTTATTTCATCTGTGATTATATACTGTGATTGTGTTGCTAACTTTTTTAATTAGCATTATTCCGCTGCCAACTCTATTCACCCCCTCTAGAGTATTACGCTTTACTATATCGTTCCTACAGCAAAATCTTTCGATAGCAACACCACACTATCATTATCAAGCCTACAATCCTCCTTACCCAACTGATTCAAGTCTTCGCCTGAATCTAAAATTTGTTTTCTTCCCAACCAAGGCATTCATTTCATATTCTCAATTCTCTTATTACCCAACATACTGCTAACCGACAAGGTCCAGCGATGGTTCACCCGAACACATCAAAAATCTCATAACGGGTCATCCAACTTTATCATCAAGGGACATTCCTAGCCGACATGTATCAATCGTAAACTCAGCTACGATTCGATACCACCCAATACCTTACAGGTAAAGCAATCACAAAATCATAAAACACATCAAGGGTCAAGGGACATCTTATCACGATGAGGGTATATGCAATATACCACCCAGAACTCAAGCCATTCCAACACAATATTCCTTCACATCAAACCAACGTCCAACATGGACAATCCATCCTGCAGTGGTTATGCTGACCACAAATACCGACTCATGATTCTGTCAATTCCCATTCATTGAAATCCATGCACATTCTGTTCCAACATACCAAGCCATCACCCACGGTCGATTGCTGCATAACAATCGACTCAAAGAATCCCACACATGAGAAATCCAGCATTCATCACAAATTTATTATCATATCGCATCATTGTTATTCTTTTTGGTATCTTTTAGAAATTCAACAAAACACACATACACAGCCCACATATTTAGACTTATTGTATGGAACACCCAGTGAGAGGTTAGAATGATCAACGGACTTTCAGTCAAGGAAACAACATAGAATAGTTTGGAAGCAACACAGAACAATCGCAGAAGCACTATGAGTCATCATAGAGGCAACTTTGATTTCATCGTGGAAGCAACTTTGAGTATTCGAGGAAGCAACTTTGATTCACCGCGGAAGCAACTTTTGAATAATCACGGAAGCAATCTTTGAATCATCGCGGAAGCAGCTTAGAATCATCTTAGTAGCAACATTGATTCGAAATAAATCGAATAAGAATCCAAGGACGTAAAGCCGTGCTCTGATACCATTATGTCACACCCCGATCCCGGAGGATCGAAAACAAGCCACTGGGCGTGATGCCGTACAAGTCTAGATTGCACTTGTACAAGGCAAACCATTACAGTTCCTGGTAATTCTCAGAAAACATAGACAACGCAGCGAAACCAAGCAGATAAATTGAAGTCACACAATTTATGAAGAAATGTATCTCTTTATTGATAATCAAAATGGATTACAAGACTTGCAGCGGAATACAGAATTTACAATTGATTACAAGACTCGCAGCGGAATACAAAGGTTACAACTGTTTACAAGGCTCTTAAATAGCCGACTGAATGTATACACTTGCCCGTTAGGCTACAACTGAATATATATCGACTTCTTTATAATGACTTGCCAATATGGCTACAATCTCACTGGTACAACTGAGTTCCCCTGTTCCATACATTATGTCCCGTATAGCAGAAGACATCGTCTTGAAAGAAGAGCTTCTGTACACCCATCCGATTCATCGATGCCAAGCACTGATTCACAGGATTCCCCAAAGCAAACACCTGTAATATTGCCCACAACGTGGGTCAGTACATCATCAATGTACTGGCGAGCGGTGCTGGCCCAACTCACCTAAGAAGACAGCACTAAGTAATCATGTTACAGAACATTATTATCAATGGTCTTTCTCATTGCCTTAGGGTCAATTTCATGTTATAGCCGACAAGAAGTAAAGCATGCAAATCTCATAGCCAACATAATTTAAAGCATGCAGTTATCACACTTTGGTGATTCTTATCCACGGTCGTGTAGCCATCCCTGTACAATTATAATACTTACTCTGCCTGCACAAGACATTGTTAGGAACAATATCATGATTCAATATGAATATCACCGTTCGGGTGATTCTTACCAACAGCCGACATCCTTCCCTGTATTTGAGTAATAACTTACTCTGCCTGCATAAGACATCATTAGCACTGGACCTATCTATATGAAGGTCACTGGTGACACGCCATCTTGGATCATCTTCTGGTGAACGGCTAACTCCAAATGGGGTACGAATCCATGGGAGGTTTCCGAAACACCGTGCTACTACTTCAGCACCATAGAATTTTAGCATCCTTTCAGTGGGCGATAGCAAGCCCCCACTGCAAGTCCTGCAATCCCGATGTCAGTACATCGACACCATCCTTGTTCCCCCTAGGACGAACCGGGTTCCATGGCCCAGGAAATACCGTTCGAGGAACTACACCTTGTCGACAAGTTGTCCATGACCATGCAACTATATGCAACTTATCTAAGAAGAAAACATATAATGCATGATAAGGAAAACTAAGCAAAAAACCATCATTCTCATCCATCTTGCCATCTAGCCATCTTGCCTTGAGCCAACGCTCATACTATCATCTGCCCATCCAGGGTCTTAGCGTAATCAACATTCTACATCGGCGACGGGATAATAGAATATTGTTACCCAATGCCTTGCCACATCTTTCCAACCAACTCAATGTACTCACCGCCCAGTTCCTGGGACTTAGCAAGCAAACATTCATTCGAATGCAAAGCAAGCATACTCACTGCCCAGTTCTTGGGTCTTAACATCTGTTTTGCTAACTATTCATTGAGACAAAGCTCGATATACTTACCGCCCAAGTATTTGGGACTTTGCCTTCACCTGTCATACAATTCGCTGTAACAGCGTACAAGTGTTTGCAAAAACAAAAGTATAAAACTTTATTGATACAAACTGTAATAAAGATTACAAGAATTCTGGGAAAATTACAACTATAGGAATCCAATCTTGATGACGATTGCTTTATCCCTTGGACGATGTGAACTTTTGAAGACGAAGCCTTTGAAGTTGAAAACAACTCTGGAAACTGAAGGCAAAAGCCTCTGAAGTTGAAGACAAAAAGTCTCAGAAGAATGCAGCAGCACTTCGGCAAGAACTCCTGAACCTCTGATTTCTGATCTCTGATCTTGATCTCCTTGAAATGAAGACTTGAAACTCTATTTATAGAGTTCTGAAAATAACTAACTTTCAGTTATTCTGGACTGCGCAGGATGATTTGCGCAGAAATTGGTTTGCGCAACACTGGTTTGCGCAGGCAGTTACTGGATCATGGGCCAACTATCTAGGACACATGGCATCATTTGATTAAAATGCGCATGATCGTGCACAGACAGTTGCCACGTAATGAACAATTGATGGCTTGAATGCCACGTGTCTTTTATCAGTTATGTTTGTAGAGTGTGCAGACTTTGAAGTGCACAAACATGACTTGCGCATACTCAGACTGCGCAGACATGTTTTGCCCAAAATCAGTTTGCGCAGGATTGGATTGCGCTGACAGCTGTCCGCCGTCCTCGAGCACTGTGCGGCGCAAGAAACGAACAGACTTCCTTGTTCTTCGTGCTGTCAGTTGTCAGAAAAGATTTGATTTGATTTGGTAATGATGACTTCTGCCACGTCAGTCTGCGCAATTGGAGGTGTACGCAAAATACTTTGCGCAATCGGATTGCTGCGCAATCTGTTGTCTGCGCGTTTCATTCAAATGATGTGTTTCTTGATTTCTTGACTTCGTTGTTTGATGCAACTTGATTTTTTAGGACCTACAAGACCCCCTTCAAAGTTTTCGAAAGTTGATTTGATTTCAAAGTTTCGAAATACTTTGAATTTTTGAATTTTTGAATCAATTTGCGCATGATGCTGAGCTGTCTGCGCAAAGTAAAGTGCCCCCAAATTTTAGGCGCAATCTATGGCGGTCGTTTCGTATTTCAAAGTCTATAAATAGCCGTCTTCTCATTTCTTTTTTCTTTTTACTTCACCATTTCGAAGAACAACTTCTCTGAGCCTTTACTATCTTTCCAACTCCGACGACTTGCCATGGCACCCCGACGGTCTAACGTTGCCACCGCCACCGCCGCCGCGAAGGGAAAGGCTCCAGCCGAGTCATCTGAGAGAGTTGCACGTCGAGCATCTCGACATGAGTCCGCGCATCCTGCCTTGATAGGTATTTGAACCGATCGAAAACACCTTTTTTAGGGTATTTCGACTTTCTTCGATCTTCAGGACTCATCCTTTTTTAGAGATAAGTTCAAATTGCGCCACCCTTTTTAGGATTTTGGTTGCATCAACTGTTAGTCTTCATTTTATGAAGGCTGAAATCCTGCGCAAACTATCGATTTGTGCTGACATAAAGTTTAGCGCAATCAATTGATTTGCGCTGAATGTCAGCGCAATTGATTAATTTGCGCATACTGATGTCAGCGCAATCGATTAATTTGCGCATATTGATATCAGCGCAATCGATTAATTTGCGCATACTGATGTCAGCGCAATCGATTAATTTGCGCATACTGTGAGATGCACAAACTGAAAATTGTATACTTTGATGTTTTTGTTTACTTGAAAAGATTCTTTGACTTGTGCTGATCTCTATCTGTTTTTGATGCAGTTGAAACAAATGAGGATCCAAACTATGAACATTTTGTGGGAACTCTGTCTGAATCCCAATATAAAGAAGATTATCCTCATTATGATCTGCCGGCTTCTCGTCAAGCTATACTGACATCTCAAGATAATGAAACTTTAATGAGTTTAATAAATGGACAGCCATTAGAGTCAGCAGATGCCGTCATCCATAAGAAACCTTTATTCCTGTTTGGAGATGCCTTTGAAAAAATCTCTCAACCTAAACCAAAGATGGAGGAGATGATAGTCCATTGGGAAGATAGATCATTTTTTATCCCTAACATTTCTCGTTGCCTCCCTCTATCGCGGTATGCTCATGCGAGTTACCCCAGGAAAATGGATTGGAACATAACTCTTCTCCAAGATGCCCGTGCGGGGAAGATTTTTGTAAAGAAGGTTAACGGGAAGGATACGTTTTATAGTTCTTCTGACAGATACAGTGTCCTGTTAAGGGGTTTAAGACCCAGCTGCATCCCCCCGGAGAACTCTTCTATGTTGATGCCCGTTAGAACCCCTGTATTCGCGAATGAATTTGCGAAAGAAGAAGGAAAATACCCTGAGCAGGATATCAGAATGACTGGATTAGTGAATCCAGATTACAAACGGTGGAATTGTATCGCAAATTGGGTTCTGACAGCCTTCCGGGACAGACTACAACAGATTAATCTTTATCAAGCAGTGCATGCCACTGTATATGGCTTCACTCCAAACCCCATATATTTTTGGCTTTGGCTGAGCGATACAATTACAGAACAGGAACATTCATGACTCCTGGTGGAGAGATGGGGTTTGCACTCCATGAAATGAAATACATCTCCTACTTGCCCATGGCGGATGCTCCGTATGAGGAGTTTGTTCCCACAAATGACGAGTTAGAAAAACTCAGAAAAGAAAATGCAAAAATGGTAGCAGTATTTGAAGAACTGCTATGCCACTACAAAATTTGTTCTTTGTATTATAAGAGTGCTACGGCTAACACCTGCTATTCTTCAAAATGGTTGCCGTATCTATTCTTAAATCATATTGAAGAGAAGAAGACCAAAGAAAATGACAGATGTTACCCTACCTTTTTCAGACCCTTGAGTGACACAGAAGTCATGAAGATAATGGAAGAAAGTAAATATTATGATAGAGAAATGAAGGATGATTACCAATGTCCACCTCTAAAGAAAGGTGACATTTTGGAGAGTTTTTTAAGAATGGGTTACAGACCCATGTCCAAAGAGGCCCAGTTAGCAGGGTTTCTAACACACTGTCTCAGACGATTTGTGGTCCCAGGATCTAGTGCAGTGGACCGTTTTCATCGTGGCGTACTTTTTGCTGCCGTCATGCTAGTCTTCGGTTATAAAGTTGACTTATTATCAGCAATGACGTGCAGATTGAATGCGAGTCTTCGTTTGTATGTTGACTCGATGCTGAAGGCAAAGGGAGAGAAAGAATTTCCCCGTCTTGAACTGCCGTACACATATCTCTTTGGATGGTTACTTCTTCACTATCCAACTTTGATAGACCCTGGTATGGGACCAGTAGATGGCAGTTTCTTGCACAGATATTCTCAGGGCAAATGGAAATACACCTCCTTGAGTGAATGCAGATTTGTTTTGAATTTGAACAGAGGATGGAATTTCTGCTGCGCCCCTCTTCATGCTGGTCATGACCAGATGCCACCAAACATGGTAGATTCAAAGCTACAACCCTTAAACCGTGTAGCCTTTGATTGGTTGAAGTCAATTCGACCGTCTCATTTGGTATACCGGTTCGAAGACGAATGCTACTTGGAACCATATCTCCCTAGCCGGTTTGCCCGGCAGTTTGGATATAACCAATTCCATGTAGGAAATGCAATCACTTGTCTTCAGGGCAAGGGTTTCTTGATTGACGGGGCCCGAGCTTGGGCTTACTACAATGCTCGTGACACAAAGGCTACTTTCTCGATGCCACCAAAGAACACTCCTCAAGGGCCTCGGATGCTTTTTACGTACTCGGTATTTTACACATCTGCCAATACTTTTGCCGAGAACTTTAATCTTGCTGATAGTTTTGCCACCGCCACAAGATTGAGGAGGGGAAGAATTGCTCTATCAGTCCCTATAAATGAAGAGGCGCAGGAACCTGCAGATGTACCTCTGGAAACCACAAGAGACATTATATTCCCCCAAGAAGTGAATGCACCACTTCGTGTCTCTTTGAAGGTGGGTAAATCTCCTGCCATGAAAAGAAGAAGAGAAGAGCCTTCTGCTCCAGCTGCAAAGAAGAAATTGGTTCTGGATCATTCTTCTGAAAGAATCACTACAAGATCTCAATCTCGGCAGCTTGCCGAAACACAAGAAGTCGCCACTACTCCAACCTCCGTGCAAAAGCAAGCAGGGCCAGAAAATGTAGAGAGTCCTGTTAGGCCTCTACATAGAAAGAAAAGGGTAGTCACTAGAAGAGTATTAGAGGAATCTTCTTCTAAACAACTCTTAACTTCCGTAGACGCTGCTGCAGGATTTCTAATGGCGTCTCCTACACCTGCTTCAGAATCAGGGAGTAAAACTCTCGAAGAAAATGAACAAAGGGGGGATTTTATTACAAGAACTGAGATTGTTGCGCAACCCCAGTCTCCTATTGCAGAAACTACTCCACTTCCTCCTACTCCCAAGACTCTTCGTGAAGAAGAGGACCGGAAAATGATTGCAGCTCTGGAAGGTTGCAGTTTTAGTTTACAAGAAGACCAGGCTACTACTAGCAGTGGTAATGTAGCAGCAGAAGCAGAAGAAGATGAGGAAGATTCTTCATCTGAAAATGTTGACGAATATCTACAGGATCCTGAGAAGGAAAATGAAGAGCATAGATCTCTTGATATCGCCGATGATACTTTGAATCCTAAAAAGGATGTTGTAGTAGAGGCATCTGGAGAAAAGGCTATCGATGTTGAGAAAGAAATATCTCCTAAAGAAGTAGCTGATGAAGGTCTGCTGCAAGAAAATCCCGTCACTGATCCTCAAGGTATAAAACGAGTTTTAACACTCTTTCTTTTGAATGAACCGATAAGTAATATTTTCATTTGTACTTTCTTACAGATTTTGAGACTTTGCCGATACCTCCGACGGACCTGACTATGGTACCTATTCCAACGGTGGTTGTAAGCAGTAGTCATCATTTATCTTGTGGTTCTGAGGCGGGCAGCAGCCAAGCTGTTGCAGCTGAAGCTACTTCTGTTCCATAAGAGTCTATTCCAATAAGAAATGAACTTATTGCTAGACCAAATCAAGGTAAAATTGCTTTTAATTTGATCTTCTTTGTCCATCAATAATCAAATAGTAAAAATAACAATTTTACTTTTACAGAAGATCAAACAGGAGGAGCAACCAGCTCTACTTTAGCTCCCTTATTTAAAGAGCCTATTGTTCAACCTCCAAGAATCGAACAGCCTGTAACCCCATCTTCATCAGGAGTAGCAGCGACTCCAGGAACTATGGCTATCAATCAGCAAGTGGTTCAATCTTTTACCAAATGTTTCTTTGAATCACTAGGATCTCTTGCTCGTAAGATGATAGAGAAAGAAGGAGCTGATTTCATCATGGTTAGGAAACCTACTTCTTTCTTGATAAGAGCTATAAGAGAACAAGGAGATGAGGCTCAAGCCACTCTTCTTGAACATATAGTGAATGAATTGGAAATCTCTATAGGGAAATATAAGGAGCTTAAGATGAAGAATATAGACTCTCTGGTACAGGTTGAATATGAGCGAATGGCTCACGAAGCTGATATGAAAAGGGTAAACTTGCTTAACCTCTTAGAAGCTCATTCTGCAAAGTCAGCCGAATACAATTCTAAAATAGAATCAGTTACTTTGGCGGCTGAGAATAAGGGACAAAAACTTACTGCACTGAAAGCGAAAATTATTCGTCTTCAGCAAGAATTTGAAGAAGAAACTGCCAGTCAGCGACTTATGATTGAACAACTCAATGCCCTAATTCAGGAGAAGAGTGAATATGAAGCAACTCATAGTGCTGAGATTACTCAAATGACCATAGATATGCCCGTTTTTGATGAAGAAAGCGGGATGGAAGAAGCAAGAACGAGGGTGAAATCAACTTATGAAGAAGATTTGCAGATATTGAAGCAGCAAATCGACACTTTAATTCCTCCTTCTTGATTAGAACTTTTTGTATCTTTGCTTTTGCTGCTATGGAAGCATCTTTGTAATGTCTCATATTTCAAATAAAAGACATTTTTGTTGTGGCTCCATTATTTATTGCATATCTTATTAGATATAAATAATAGAGATAGAAAATATATTCAGAGGTGCAAGACATGATATTTCTTGATGATTGTAGAAAAATATATTCATGGACGTAGCAAAATATATTGAATATTTTTATTTTGATTTGACAACTTGTCGAAAACAACAAGTTGCTGGAGTGAATAATGAACGATGATGAATCGTCAATGGATGTGAAATGAATGAACAAGTAAACTGTCAAATGATGAAAATAATGAACGGATGAACCGTCGAGTGATAAATGAACGGACGAACCGTCAGATGGTGATAATAAATGAACGGACGAACCGTCAGGCATTAATGAACGGATGAACCGTCTGATGAACATGATAAATGAACGGATGAACCGTCGGGCATTAATGAACAGATGAACCGTCTGATGAACATGATAAATGAACGGATGAACCGTCTGGCATTAATGAACGGATGAACCTTGATGAATGATAAATGAACGGATGAACCGTCGCTTCGTTATTTGATGAATTTCTGTCTATAAATATAGCAGAAATCTGATAGGAATGAACACTTTCGCTCTTCAACATAAAAATGTCGTCTGGAGAAGCATCTAAGAAAGCCGAGATCGCTCCGAAGGTTGAAAAGGGCACTGAAGAATGCCCTGCTGATCCAATCCCGCCTAAGGAGGTAAAAACTGGCGAAGGTTCGTCTGCACCTCAACCATCACGGGACATTCTGGACTTCCTGCTTGAACCAGGAAGGACTAAAGAAGAAGAAGACATGAGGATAGCCGCCTGCAAGTTTCTTGTGGGATCAGCAACGAGGTTCTCGACTCTTTTGTTGCTCACGTTTTAGAGGGCAGGATCCGCGTCCCAATGTAGAGAAAGATGATAGTGATCTTTAATATATCATGTACTATCATCTAATGAAATGAAATAAAATTTTATTTATGAACTTGATTCTGTTTGATGATTTACAAACATTTCTATTATACATAATATTTCTTAAGAAATTTGCCATTGATAGGCATCATAGCAGCTCGTCCATCAAGTTCTGAAAGCTGATAAGCGCCATTTGAAAAGACCTTGCTTACAACATAGGGACCTTCCCATTTAGCATCGAATTTCCCTTTGCTCATATGAGTCATAGTCATAGGACGTCTGACTGCTAGAACAAGTTCTCCTTGCTGAAATGTTCTGACTTTAACTTTGCGGTTGAAAGTCTTCGAGATACGGGCTTGATATAGCTCAATATGCTGTTGAGCCATTAGTCGCTTCTCATCAAGTGCTTCTAGCTCTTGAAGTCGGAGAAGATCATTGTTTTCTGTAGTAAGTTCGTTAGCAATAGCAATCCTTAAAGAAGGAATTTGCATCTCCAAAGGAAGAACAGCTTCAACCATACACCAAAGAGAAAGGTGTAAAGCCTGTAGGATTACGGACTGTAGTTCGGTAAGCCCAAAGACATTCACCAAGTTTCTCGCTCCAATTCCGTTTGTTAGTGGATACAAACTTCTTGAGGAGTTTAATGATGGTTTTGTTGAAGGCTTCGGCTAAACCATTAGCAGCAGGATTGTATGCTGTCGAAGCAACATTATCAATCCGATGATCACAAAATCGAGTGAACTTCTGGCTGATAAATTGAGGTCCATTATCATGAATGATTCTTCGAGGTACACCAAATCTAAATGACATGGTGTTTAACGAAGTTGATGACACTGTTAGTCTTAACTTCAGCTAGAGGTATAGCTTCTGCCCACTTGGAGAAGTAGTCAGTTATCGCCAATATAAACCGATGTCCTCTAGACGAAGGAGGATTAATGGGCCCTATGATGTCCATTCCCCAGGCTTCAAAAGGCCAGAAGCAGCAGTCGGGTGTAGGAATTCTGATGGTTGATGAATGAAGTCTGCATGGATTTGACAAGCACGACATTTCCTTGCATACTCAATAGCATCTGATACCATAGAAGGCCAGTAATAGCCCATGCGTCTAATGCGATCCTGAAGTTTAGGACCAGGTTGATGTGCTCCACAGACACCATCATGAGCTTCACGCAACACTTGTTTGGCTTCATCACCCGCTAAACAGCGTAGAAGAAGACCATCATAAGTTCGTCGATAGAGTGTTTTAGTAGTTTGATTGTAGTAGAATCGGAGAGATCGTCGACGAATGCTTGTAGCCTCCTTAGGATCTTCGGGGAGTATGTCATGTACAACGAAGTCAATAAAAGGAATTCTCCAGTCATCATCGATAACATTAATTTCAACAAAATTGCTGAATTCAATATTACGATTATTTTCAATACAGAACAGTTCTGTTGGAGATAAACCACCTGTTGTCTTTTAATAGGGATAGCTAAAACAGCTGCAAGATTGGCCAAAGCATCTGCTTCAGTATTGCAAGCCGTCGAACATAATCAATGAAGAAAGCTTTGAATGATATAGCTATATTAATTGCTGCTTCATGATAAGGCACTAAATCTTGATGACGGACTTCATAGGTTCCTCTAACCTGGTTCACAACCAATTTAGAATCGCCATAAACTTCCAGATATTCAACATTCAGTTGTTTAGCTAATTGAAGGCCGACGAGTAAAGCATTGTATTCTGCCACATTGTTGGAGCAAGGTTCATCTAAAGAATAGGCTCTTTGGATAGTTAATCCATCTGGAGAAACGAGAACAACTCCAACACCCGCCACAATAGCACCATTTGGTCCAATTCTCGATGCACCATCAAAGAATAGACGCCAGGTTGGAAATTCTTCGGAGATCGTATTGACTTCTAACGTTCGTCAGGAATTTCGTCATAGAGCTTAGATGTTTCGGGCACAGGATGAGCGCTAAGAAGTCTGCCAGCGCTTGACCTTTGACAGACTTTTGTGGAACATACACCATGTCATATTGAGCTAGCAGGATTGCCCATGTAGCCAACCGAGAGTTAAGTGTACTAGGCTTCTTCATGAGTACTCACAGAGGATTTACTCGAGATATAACATGAATAGTTTGACCAATGATATAATGCCTCGTCTTTTGTACAGCAAACATGAGAGCTAGGCATTCTTTCTCGACCGGACTATAACGGTGTTCAGCACCAATCATAGTTCGGCTAAGATAATAGATAGCCTGTTCATGGCCTTCTTTGTTCTTTTGGGCAAGTAAAGCACCCAATGAATGATCCATGGCACGGACATACATCAAGAATGGAATGCCAGAGATAGGTGGCACCAAAACTGGTGGGTTCATAAGATATTGTTTAATATATCGAATGCTCGTTGACATTCTTCAGTCCAAAAAAAGATACACCTTTCTTCATTAGTTGAGTGAATGGTCTGCAGCGTCCAGACAAGTTCGAAATGAATCGCCTGATGTACGCAAGTCGTCCTTGAAATCCTCGTAGCTCTTTTAGTTGCGTGGAGGACGCATCTCTTGGATGGCTTTGATCTTCTCGGGATCCACGTGTATACCCTTAGAGGTAATGACGAAGCCGAGAAATTTGCCACTAGAGACACCTAAGAATGACTTGGTGGGATTCATTTTGAGCTGATGTTGGCGCATGAGATTAAATATTGTTCTCAGTCTTGAATATGATCTTCTTTTAGTCGACTTTTGACAGCAATGTCATCAACATAGCATTCAACTGTTTTACGCAAATGTTCTCTGAAAATGGTACTCATGGCTCGTTGATAAGTTGCACCAGCATTCTTGAGACCAAATGGCATTACTGTAACAATAGACTCCCGGGGAGTACGGAAAGATGTGTGCTTTTCATCTTCAGGATGCATTTTGATCTGATTATATCCAGAGAATCCATCCATAAAAGATATTCGCTCGAACCCACAAGTATTGTCAATCATGACGTCTGTAATCGGAAGAGGAATTCATCTTTTGGACATGCTTCATTGAGATCTCGGAAGTCAATGCATACTCGAACTTTACCAGTTTTCTTCAAAACTGGGACAACATTGGCTACCCAATCAGGATGTTGCTCTTCCCGAATAAAGCCACAAGCGATGAGCTTCTTGACTTCATCATCTATTGCGTCCATCATTTCAGGCTTGAATCGCCTTTGTTGCTGTTTGACAGGTTTAGCATTAGGAAGAATGTTTAGTTTATGAGTAGCAATTTTAGGATCTAAACCCGGCATATCCTCGTAACTCCAGGCAAAGACATCAATATATTCTTTAATGAGAAGAATCAACTCTTGTTTATCTGTTTCTGGAAGATTCTTGCTAATGAAGATTGGACGAGGAGACTCGCTTTCTCCTACATCAATTTGAACTAATTGATCTTCAGTAGGTGGTTCACGTTGTTCAAATCGAAGTACCCATTGATTATCCAATGTTGAGCCCAAGGATCTGTTTCAGGGCTTTCTTCAACGTCTTCATCACAGCCTTCTGGTAGTTCAGCGGAGACCATATTAGAGATACAATTATACGATGGACTTCACCGATGCTGGTATCGGAATCCCATGATCTGGAATCAGAAGAATTAGAACGTTCTTCACTATCTGATTCAGAAGCTGTTGGGGATAATAATAAGGAGAAGTATATCCAAGACCTTTCTTGGTCTTGCCATAATACATTTGTGATTTTCCTTTTGGAACTGTTGCATGAATGGGAGTCCGTCTACCTTTACCATAATTAAGGCCGCTCTTGAAGTCGTAACCCATCTTTCGGACGATGTCTTTTGATTGTTGACTATAACGATGGAACTGGAGACGTCCCGTATCGTTAACTTTGCTATCGTCCAAATAGTTAATCTTTGTTTCTGGTCTTTTATAGAAAAATGCTGGGCTTTCACCTTTCTTTAAAGAAGGGTGAATACGTAAGAATCATCTGGATCTTCAAGTGAAACTTCTGTCTGAAGAGATTGTACGACTCCCATTGTAATTGATTGAAAGCTATCTAACATATCCAAATAACATTTAGTATAATAAATAACATCAGTATACTGGAAAGTAGGTGCTTTTTCATTGATTTGTACATCAGTATTTACAACAGGACCTTTAACCTTAACAGGTTTGGTCAAATTGATTACAAGAGGGGGAGAAGAAGAACGTGGAGGGGCTTGTTACGACGGAGATCGATAACAAGTGGCTCAGAAGAGGTGAGCTCCCTTTTTTCCTTGTTGTGAGTTAAATCAACAACAAGTGGCTCTGAAGAATGAGCTGCTTTTTATCTTTGTTACGACGTAAGTCGATAACAAGTGGCTCAGAAGAGGTGAGCTCCCTTTGATTTTCATCAGTATCAACTGATTTCTTTTGCACTGGCAAGTGAATAACCAGTGGCTTAGAAGATTGAGGATGAGAAACTCGCCCCTTCACAGGTATGATAAGAGTGTCTTGAGGCATTGCTTTTTGATCTTCTTCAGTATCCATAGCCAATACCACTTTCATAAACTCGTCTTTATACATACGAGCATCATTGCAATAAGCTTCAACACCCTTGAAAGGATAAAGATCTGCAACTTCTTTGTGAACTTGCCCTTTGTCATCAATATTTAAAACATTGATGAAGAGTTGATGGAACAACATTGTGTTCATGAGAATGGCCTTCCCAGAAGAGCATTGTAAGAACAACCATGATTGTCGATGATATAAAAGGTCACCTTTGTGCGAAGATTGCCTATTTGAAGTTTCAGGCGGATCTTGCCCAAAGGTTCACTCTTCCTTGGTTAAATCCCAAGATAGTAGTGATTGTAGTTGAAAGACTATGCACCGGTATCTTCAACGCATCTAGCAGAGTCTTTGGCATGATACTAAGTGCAGACCCTGGATCTATCAGGATACGATCAACCTTCATTGAATCCACATATCCTGTATAGTAAAGAGGACGATCATGTCTATTATCTTCCATAGCATATCATCTGAGTGAAGGTAATGTTTGGGATCAGTTCCAAGACACTATGACAGTGATGACAGATATTGGTTCTGATTCTGGCTTCTTGAGAAGAGTTAAGCAAGTTTCGGCCTGCATCAGAGCTTCACTTAGAGTTTCTCTCGTCTCTTTGGAAAGACGTAAGAGTTCAAAGATTGACAGCCTAGCCGGTGTATTGGCTAATTGAGCCAATATATCAAAGTTAAGGCTTTTCAAGCCCAGTAGAGATGACTTCTTTAGGGGTTTGTCAAATCGCACTTGTTGCTTGCCCTTGTCGCCGTTGTTGGCTTGGGAGGAATTGGTACTACAACTGGTGAGGATGTAGAAGGGACCTCTTCAGTAGAAGCAGGCTGTACCGGGTAGGTTCAGAAGAAGAAGCGGATCTTTTGACCTTCAGAATGATCTTTCAAATAGGCTTTTCCTGATCTGGTGCCTAATAGAATTTCGTCAACAATGGGATCAAAAGATACCATGTTGCAATCTTGGTTTTATCTAGAACGAGTTTTCTTTCTGGAAGAAGATATCTCGAATTCTGGAGCAAGATCAGGATGGATCCACATGATTTCACCGTTGTCAAGAGACAAGGGAACAAGACCTTCATTGGATGGAAGCGGGAGATTCTCAATCTCAAGAGTTGCTTTAGGAATTGGAATGACACCGTGCTGTATCATCTGCGGAGGGAAATCCCCAAATTGGACTGAAACCATGTTTGCAGTAACAGTCTTCTCATCTTGTTGTAGAGTGACTACACCGGCATTGACAAGTTCTTGGATCTTACCTTTGAGCACATAGCATGCTCGAGTAGGATGTCCGATAAATCGGTGATAACACAATACTTGGGATGATCAGTTTACCGACTTCATCAGGTTTCTTGGATCAGGGAGTTGAATTTTGTTGCTTTTGAGTAAACACTCAAAGATGCTTGCAGTGTCATTTCATCGAAGGAATATTCTACTTTGGACGGGTTCCCTTGGAGGGGTGCAGAAGGAGTAGGAGTAGATGTAGGCGGAGCACATTGACAGCCAAAGATTCTTTATTTTTGTTCAAGTTAATGTTCAAAGTCTCTTTCGCTTTACGATTGTTTTGGCGATTACCACCATTGAATTCTGATGCTCATCACGATCAGGTTAGACATGTGTACCCCCAATTGTTTGAACTTGTCAGCACTCACTTCAGCAGCTTTGGCATTGACGATGAATGAGGGCCAATCTTGGAATTGGGTGGATCCCGTCCACATACTGATAATAGGCAAAAGATTTGCTTTACAAGTATCAATAGTGACAGCAGCTGGAGTTCCTGGAGGCATTTTAAAGCTTCACGACGGAACCGTTCAATAAAATCTCAGCAGTTTCATTATGTTTCTGTTTGATTTTGTGAGAGCTGACATGTCATATCATTAAATCCTTCATAGAACCGTTCAGAAAGATTTGTTTGAGACCTGAAAAAGAAGTAATGCAACCATCGGGCAACTTCTATACCAGTCGTATGCTACGCCGGCTAAACAACCGACGAATACTCTGGTAAGAAGAGCGTCATTTGGCTGAAGTTGAACTGTCATTACCTCAAAATGGTTGATGAATTGACTTGGAGAAGTACTGCCATCAAACAGGAGATTGTAGGGATTTTGTATTTTGGGGAAACGGGACATCCTTCCATTCAACCGGATAGGGTTGTTTAATCCCCAACCTTTGCAAGTTGTCTTTCTCTTTAAATGCTTCAAATTGGGATCGTAGAAGTTTGACAGCTTCATTGGCATCTTCGGATGAAGAAGAAGGAGCAGGTTGAGTTGTAGTGGTAGGAGGAGGAACAGCATTGTAAGCACTACCCCCAGCTCCTGAATGACTAGGTGTTGTTTGTACTTGTACTTGTACAGGAGGTATTTGAGGAGGCACTACCCCCAGTCCAGTATTAGCAGGTATTGAAGATGCTATGATTTCTGGATTAGTAGTAGGTGCAGTTGGTGGTGTAGCATGCTGTGATACAATGATGGAATGCATACTAGCAACCATCTCAGCCATGGTTTTTAATTTGTCTTCGAGTGCAGCAATTCGCTGTTCTTGATTTGCAGAAGTTGAAGCATCTGGATCATCGGTGATAACATAAGCCGTCACTTCTCTTGGCACAGTGGAAGATACTGTTTGTTCAGAACTTTCACTGTATGCATCGTAATCAGAGAATGAGTCATCTCCTGATTGAGATACCAGAAGATGACTTTGAGGAAGATTCCTTTGACCGATTGTATCTCGGCTTCGAGAACGGGTATGTTGAAATACTCCTTCGGAAGATTCTTGAAGTAATCTAAATACCGTTGGCGGTTTGCGGAGTCTACCATGCTTAGAACATCTCTTACCCCAGTGTCTCGGGAAGTCATGTTAACAGAAGCATACAAAACTTCGCTTCTTCTGACATAGGTTCGAATTTAACAACAGTTAAGCGATCGAAGACAGATCGTCTTGTTGTTTGACAACAACATTGGATATGACTTTATGATTACAGTGATGATCAGATGGTTGAGAAGAAGGTATTGAGACATTATCCCGTTTTTGTCTTAAATGTCTCGGAGATCAGCAATGGGACGAGGAAAGTTCTGAGGAATCTGTTCTTTGATAACATTCGGGACATGATTCCGGTTCTTCAAATGTTTAGTCCCTTGAGTATACAAGGAAGTGCTCACTTCATTAGCATAAGTATCAGGATTTTTAACCTTAGAGATTTGCTTCTGATGATGTTTGACCTTCGGCATTGGCTGTTTGCGTTTTACCAAAGTGGGTCGGTTAAGATAAGTTCTGAGTCAGCAAATTCACCTCCAGGAGTTTCTGTTTGAGATACTAACAGTTTTCCCTGTCTGGAGCGAGAAATTTGAAGAGTCGGGAGATCTTGAAATTCTGCTATTGGAGTAGGCAGGATACCTCTTTGATTAGTATAAGTACTCTTGTTATAAAGGAAAGAAGAATCCTTATTTGCAAGCGTTCTTGCACTGATTGGTGCCGAGGCACATTCAGATGGATCTTCTTCAGTAAAGACCGAAGAAGACTGAGTGAAGACCAATGGGCCTTTTCCCTGTTTTGAGATGAAGGGTTAGCTAAAGAGCATTTCCCTTTGTTAAGTTCCAAGTCATGAGACAAGAAGTTGAGAAGAGACCAATGGGCCTTTTCCTTTGCTTTGAGAGAAGGAGAATAGCCAAAGGACTACCCCCAGTGGATTGTGCAGGGCAATAGGATGTTTAGGAAGAGGATAGAATCTCTTCTTTTGTTGTAAGAAGAAGGGAATTTAGCCAAAAGGCTTTTTCTTGGATTGCGCAGACATAGTTTGCGCATGAATGGAGGGTGCACAGTCATTGTGCATTAGAACTTTGACAGGAAGTGCATCAGGAGTTTTTGTCTTTGAGTGCTTGAGATGCACTTTGGTTACTGGAGTACTGTTTTGCGCAGGAAAAGTTACTGCCAATTGCGCCAGAGTCATAGGAGTCTTCTGTTTTGACAAAGCAGCATATGAGTAGCCTGTGCAACAGTTGCAACAGTTTGCGCAGCCTTGACTAACTGTTTGTGCAGCGGTTGCTGAGACAGAGTGTGCAGCAGTTGTTGAGACAGATTGTGCAGCAGTTGGCACAAAGTTTGTGCAACAGTCTGACTAGCAGATTGTGCACATTTGGCACAGGCTCCTTGGTGGCAAAACTGCCAGATTGTGCAGCAGACTTGGAGACCCAAACTGAGCGCACTTTGCTTTTGGCAGAAGTGACTGCAGTACGGGGAGTAGTCTTGGAGCTAAGCATCGCTTCGTAGGCTGTCTGGTTGACCTTAAAACCAGCGTCTTCTGCGTCTTCCCGATAGACGCTACGTCACATTGAGTTGCTACTTCCTCGTCGGAGGAGAAAGTTGTCCCCAGCAGAGTCGCCATTTTGTTTGCAAAAACAAAAGTATAAAACTTTATTGATAAAAACTGTAATAAAGATTACAAGAATTCTGGGAAAATTACAACTATAGGAATCCAATCTTGATGACGATTGCTTTATCCCTTGGACGATGTGAACTTTTGAAGACGAAGCCTTTGAAGTTGAAAACAACTCTGGAAACTGAAGGCAAAAGCCTCTGAAGTTGAAGACAAAAGTCTCGGAAGAATGCAGCAGCACTTCGGCAAGAACTCCTGAACTCTCTGATTTCTGATCTGATCTTGATCTCCTTGAAATGAAGACTTGAAACTCTATTTATAGAGTTCTGAAAATAACTAACTTTCAGTTATTCTGGACTGCGCAGGATGATTTGCGCAGAAATTGGTTTTGCGCAACATGGTTTGCGCAGGCAGTTACTGGATCATGGGCCAACTATCTAGGACACATGGCATCATTTGATTAAAATGCGCATGATCGTGCACAGACAGTTGCCACGTAATGAAGAATTGATGGCATGAATGCCACGTGTCTTTTATCAGTTATGTTTGTAGAGTGTGCAGACTTTGAAGTGCACAAACATGACTTGCGCATACTCAGACTGCGCAGACATGTTTTGCGCATACTCAGTTTGCGCAGGATTGGATTGCGCTGACAGCTGTCCGCCGTCCTCGAGCACTGTGCGGCGCAAGAAACGAACAGACTTCCTTGTTCTTCGTGCTGTCAGTTGTCAGAAAAGATTTGATTTGATTTGGTAATGATGACTTCTGCCACGTCAGTCTGCGCAATTGGAGGTGTGCGCAAAATACTTTGCGCAATCGGATTGCTGCGCAATCTGTTGTCTGCGCGTTTCATTCAAATGATGTGTTTCTTGATTTCTTGACTTCGTTGTTTGATGCAACTTGATTTTTTAGGACCTACAACAAGCATACAATTCATCTAGCCACAACAGTTTACGTTCAGGTGATTATTATCTTTCATTATCTTTCCAAATTCCATGCAAGGTGTTATTGAACAAACTCAACTAGAAACATAGCATACTCATCCTTATTTTAAGCGTGAAGCTAAAGGATCTTTGAAGGGTTCAACACTATCACATTCATATGACGATTCCCGCCACGATCGCATAGACTTCCAAGCGATCCTTCGCATATTTCCAAGTCCAACAAGGCTTCATCGAACCAACTATCAATCATAAGGCATCTTGCGGGTTGGGGCACTACACAAAATACTGTCAACTAGTAAGCCATACAGTCCAAGTTATCACAACTGTCTCCGAAAGCTGAAACAAACATTACCAACAGTCTCAGAATAGTCAAATTAGCTAGAATTGCCTGTCCTTAAGTCCAATTCTGGACACAGGGGTAAAATGATAATTTCGGGCAAAAACGATGTCCGCCGTTAGACCCGCTTTGCACCGAAAAGCGTGCCAAGGTCAATGGTCTCTAAAGTCGTCAAACTACATGTCTACGGATCCAGTTTTTCGATACGAACCCAACCGTATGTCCAAAGTTGGATTCCGGCGGGCCGTGCACAAAATCGTCCTTTGAGTGGGACCGTGGGGCCCACAAAACGACGGGTTTGTCAACGGTCTCAGAATTGGACCAAACTTGGCATGCAGGACCAGGAAAAATGATACGGTCCTGCTGGCACAAGTTTCGTCTCGATCTGACGAGCGTGCACGAAGTAATTGAGAAATTTGCAACGTGCACGATACGGGATTTCGACGGATACGCATCAAATTCGTCGCGCACACGCGACCAATTTGAATTCCGCCAAAGCCCACACGACCACGAAGCTGTTATGCAGCTTTCGATGCCTTCGGTTCGCGACCACGTCGCCCGAAATGGCGGGACGGACGTGGTATCGGGGTGATTTTTAAATTTCCAAAAACAGATTTCTAGTTTTTCTCTGATTTTCAAACTGGTTTCAATTGTTGTACAAAACTAAAATATTTCTAACATTGAGGTTTCCTTCTCGGTTATGTTGTTCATAACTGTGATTAAATGGATTTTGTAAACTGTGGATGGTTTGGCGAGAAATCGCCTTCCAAATCTGACATTGGGACTGGATTTATATTCTGTTTCGAACAGTTTTCTTCAAACTTTGAATCGATCTCCCGGCCAATATGAAGCATATAAAATCAAACTAATTGAAAGGAACTAATCTCGTATGGGTTGTGTTTATACCTGCGAAGACGAATCGAAATTTGATCAAACACGCGCGGAGAAAAGGATCCGCGAAGTTGGGTGATTCCCTGCGTCCACTGCTGCGGCTGCTCTATTTTTCTCGCGTTGAGGTCGGCTCCGACGTCTCCGGCCAGTGGTCGGCCGCCACGGTGGTGCGCAGTGCCGCGTGCGGGGTTGGGGCGCCCAGGTCGGCGCTGGGTAGGAGCGGGGTTAGGGTTTGAGTGTTTCTATCGATCTCTCGGTTGCTTCGATATATAGGCTTACGTTTGTTCTGAGAGGGATGTGTCGGGCTCGAGTGAATTAGAGGGTGCTGTTGCGTCTGGGAAAATGGTGGGCTGGGCTTGGTGTTCGGTTTGGTTTGAAAAACCATAGGATTTTTAGGTGCTGGCTGGGACTCGTGAAGGTTGGGGTGCTACTGCTATTTGAATTCAAGCATGGGCCTGGGCCTTCCACTATGGGCTGGGATTATGGGAGCTCGACCTGGCCAATTTGGTTCAACCGGGTCACTCAACGTCAAATGATAGAATAATAATAATTAACTATTTATAATAGTCATGTCACAACTTGGCCTGGTTTTCCTAGTTAGGACATCCCTTTGGCTAGGTTTCTCCGGACATGACTAATACACTGGTCAAGGCACACTGCTACATCTCCCGTGCCATAACTCCTAGTCGTCTAGTAATTCAAAACTCAACTATAGCTAAAGTCATATACCGTAATAACAACTAAATAATTAATTCTAAAATTCTAAAAATCACAACTTAAATCAAATAATAAATAAATAATATTTCAAAAAAAAATCTATTTTCGGGCAGGGGAGCTACATATTGAAATAAATATTTTCAACGTTCTCATAATAGTCAAATTAGCTAGGATTGCCTGTTCTTAAGTCCAATTCTGGACAGAGGGGCAAACGGTAATTTTGGGTCAAAATGGTGTCCGCCATCGAACCCGCTTTGTACTGAAAAGCGTGCCAGAGTCGATGGTCTCTAAAGTCATCAAATTATATGTCAACAAGTACAGTTTTTCGATACAAATCCAACCGTATGTCCAAAGTTGGATTTCGGCAAACCATGCACAAAATCGTCCGTTGAATCGGACCGTGGGGTCCGCCAAACGGCATTCCGATTCAACTGTCTTAGAATTGGACCAAACTTGTCATACAGGACCAGAAAAATGATACGGTCCAGTTGGCGTAAGTTTCGTCTTGATCTGACGAGCGTGCACAAAATAATTGGAAAACTTGCACAGAGGATACGATAAATTTTGACGGATACGCATCAAATTCGTCGCCACACGTGACCAATTTGAATTCCGTCAAAGCACACACGTCCACGAATCCGTTACGCACCTTTTGATGCTTTCGGTTCGCGACCAAGTCGTTTGGCGGGACGCACGTGGTATCGGAAGAATTTTAAAGTTTTCAAAAACAGTTTTTAATGATAAAATCTCGATTTTGAAATCTGTTTTCTCTGCGTATACTTCATGAAAATTAAATCTACAAACTAGGTTAGGAAGCCCTAATGTTGTCTAAAAGTCGTTCAACTAGATTTTCTATTATTGTACTGGATCAATCGGGATCGACCTCCGAACAGGGGCTCTTGGACTGTTCTAATTCTTGTTTTCGAACAGGTTTTTATCGAACTTTGTTTCGATTCTCCGGGAAAACTAGCGCATGATGAGGGGATCTATTTGAAGGAAAAAATAGTGGTATAGGTTGTCGACATACCTGAGCAACTGGTTCGCGAAACGACGAACCACGGAAGCGGAAAAAATTACCGCGAACTCGACTTCCCGAGTCGCGGCGCTGTTGCTTTGTTCAGCGCCTGT
>JANAVB010022404.1:37500-54742 GCA_029216955.1 Iris pallida
GGTATACGTGTGTATGTATACGTATATAGAAACATATATTATATAAGTGGTTATGTGTATTTATGTATAAATATATATAAATATAAAATACGTATATGAATGTTAGTGTGTATACAATATCAATTGGTATACGTATACATACACATATAGCTATATAATTGTGTATATAGATATTATTTATACGTATATGTACATGTATAGGTATTTAAATATAGGTGTATATATATATATATATATATATATATATATATATATATATATATATATATATATATATGTAATTATATATATGCATATCTTATAGAGTAAAACAAATGGGTTAAGAAGCCCAAGACCCGAGCCCATAGCTCTGTATACTTCACCATTCTCCAACAATCCCTTAACAATACATTAAGCAAACGAATCTGAAGAGTAACCATTTTCTTCATTGACAAAACAACCAAGCCCACGAGAGCAGTCTTCCTCAAGCCCACGAGAGTAGCTGTTAGCCCAGCCCACAGGGCTTAACTTTCCAGTCAGCAGAGAATAAATCCCCCCCCAAGCAGGGTTAAACCCGACTATAGCCCGACCCTTGTTGCAATTCAGCGGGATATATAGGTTTCCCGAGAGAGCAACTCTCGAAGACTTATTCAAAACCTCAAAAACCCTAACACCCTAAGCCGCCGCGCCCCATCCGCTGGGCGACCCCCTGCCCCGCGCGCCGCCGAGGGTCGCGCCGCCGGTCGGCCAGACCGTCGGAGCAGGCGCGTGGGAACCCAAACGGTCAGCAGAACAGAACGGGAGCAGCTCTGGCGAGCATGACTTCGCGGAGAGGATACGGCCTCCGCGATCCATCAACCTTCGAACCGAATACGCAGGTAAAGACCTAACATATACCTCTTTGTACCTGTGTAACAGTTTCGACTTAAATCGAGACGGAATCGAGTTAAAATCGAAGCTAAGTTGGCGGAAAATCTGTCTCGGAATAGACAGTAAATACTGTCCCGGTGCTCGGTTTGGAGGGCCGATCTTGGTCAATCCAACAAGAAAACTAGGAAACTAATTGAAGACACTCATAGACAACCTATTAGGCTTCAAACCCCTTTTTATAGTTTCTGTTTTTTCTCCACTGTACACCGAGAAAACAGATTTAGAAAATTGAGAAAAACCTGTTTTAAAAACTTAGAAAATCCATCCACACGACGTGCGTCACGCCAATCGGGACGACATGGTCGCGAACCGAAAGGATCGAAAGCTGCGTAACAGCTTCGTGGTCGTGTGGGCTTTGACGGAATTCAAATTGGTCGCGTGTGCGCGACGAATTTGATGCGTATCCGTCGAAATTCACCGTATCGTGCACGTTGCAAATTCTTCAATTACTTCGTGCACGTTCGTCAGATCGAGACGAAACTTGTGCCAGCAGAACCGTATCATTTTTCTGGTCCTGCATGCCAAGTTTGGTCCAATTCTGAGACCGTTGACAAAATCACCGTTTTGCGGGCCCCACGGTTCCACTCAACGGGCGATTTTGTGCACGGCCCGCCGGAATCCAACTCTGGACGTACGGTTGGGTTCGTATCGGAAAACTGGATCCGTAGACATGTAGTTTGACGACTTTAGAGACCGTTGACTCTGGCACGCTTTTCGGTGCAAAGCGGGTCCAACGGCGGACATCGTTTTTGCCCGAAATTACCGTTTTGCCCCTGTGTCCAGAATTGGACTTAAGGACAGGCAATCCTAGCTAATTTGACTATTTGAGAATGTTGGTACTATTTATTTCAGCATCCGGAGACTTCTATATGTGTTTGCTTGATTGTGGCTCATCGTGTGGTACAGTATTGGTTTCTCCAGCTAAGGACCTCAGGCAAGTGCACTTTCTGATTGCTTTTCGATTCATAGTAGTCTTTTCATTTCATGTCTTTACATATATCTTGCTGCTTGTTGACACGCTCGTCACACGGAGTTGTCGGGAGGGAAAATATCTTAGTATACATGTGGACTACCCAGAAATACCCCATTGTCTTTCATGAATGCTAGCCACTGCGCACGACACGTGCAGTGTGCCTGATTTTACCCCCTAGCCGTCCACATGGCGAAAGGGTATTTCACACCACTTAGATAGATGTCTTTTATTAGTTTTTCCTTGTTTATTTCTCTATCGTGCTATGACATCAGTTTCTTACTAGCTTTCATTTCTCATATGCTATTTTCATGTCTTGATAATTCTATTGTGTTTTGCACTGCCGTCGGTTTGTGTACTTGTTCCAATCCTGACTGGATAACCAACATTTTTCAGGTTTAGCCGCGATCACTCTTAGCACTTGGGGAGGCTTGGGTATGCTGAGATCGACCTAGAAATAGAAAGCATTGTATCAGTTTCATTAAATTGTAAAACTTTGTACTTTCCTTTAAATTGTAAATGTTGTAATAAATCTAGAAATGTGAATGAGCAATATTGTGTATTTTGAGCATTATTTCTTGCGGGCTTGACAGCGTTCTACCGCCGACTCTGCGGCGTAGGCTGGCTTGGACACGTCTCGTATCCGAAAACCGGGTGCGGGTCGTGACAAGTTTTTGTGGTGGCCCATGCAGGTCCGTCTTCGCAAAAGATTGCGAACTCGTGATGGTAGGCTAGTCGTACTATTGCGAGCCTGCCCAGAAAATGCTCATTCACAATTAGGATTAAAATAAATTAGGAGAATAACTAGGACTAGGAGTCCCTTGTTCAAATTGACTGTCGGGTAGTTAAGGTTGTTAGCTAGACCATGCTATTTAGGAATTATTGGATTCAGATGACTTGCCAAAGCTCTATGAAACACTATTACCCTTGAATGACGACATGCTCCAACGTGGATATACTACTCATTTGGCTAGTTAGATTTTCCCTAGAATTAAGGCTATGATCTTGATAACCTGTTCAGTCTTCTTTTACTCTATGTAGATATAATTTTATCATCAGTTAGAATTGCATGTTATAAATTCTATTTTGCTGTAGGTAACTGGTTTATAATTTCTGATTCTGCTATTCATATACAAGCCTCGAGGTAGAATTGGTTCAGGGTTTTCCCCTCAACTATTTGAAAAATATATGAGATAAATGTTAGGATGTTCTTATTTTCCTTATCTTAGTTATTCCCTCCCTGATCAATATATTATTTAAGGATTGAGACTTGTAGACAGATATTTATACTTTCTATCATGAGCCAATTGGTTTGAACCCTAGCAACTCCTTGAAGCCCTAGAAATATAGTTAGAATTGTTTTAACGATTGCAAATGGCCAGCCAGCAGCGCACTGGCAAGGCACAACCCACAGAATTGAAACCATCCCGAAGAACCATAGTCTATGAAGCATTGCTAAAAAGTATGTTCTCGATTGACCTCTTTAGATCTTAGATAGCCTTGTGACAATATAAGGTAGAGTACCTGATAATATATCACCTCTGAATCACGGAACCAAGGATTTACCGAGAATATAGAATTTAGAGTTCCCTAGCTTATTAGTCGACCGAGACCGTATGAATAAAAGGTAGTAGAATTGACTGTATAGCCAGAATACCAGGTAAGGCTTGATTCTCTCAAAACGATGGAATCAATTGTGCCTCATTCCAAAAATCTCGCATATTCATATTTTGACTATCTTGACCAATGCTGCTATTAAAGTCTAGTTTTGCAAGCTTACTCTTTTATCGAGCTTGATTCGAGACACATGTTTATTGGGGACGCCCGCTAACATATTGTCTAATCAGAATCATCGTATCACGGTCTGATCAACCATGATGCATGTCACGACCCGGTCCCCAAATACTTGGGTCGAATCGGATCATGCCCAGCCTGTACCGTTGATGAGACGGCGGCAGTAAGCTGTAATCCATATGCAGGTCAACCAACAACATTTAAACTAAAATTTACCACAACATTTATTCGATAATAAACTTGTCCAGTACAAAAGTTTAAAAGATCCAAAAAACTGAAATAAGACTAGCTAACACCAACAGCATCTAAGGAGACGCCGATCCATCGTCGTCAGGTAGTACCGCCGGGTATCGAACAGGATTGTTGAACATTAGCTCTGTGCCACCAGATACTCTAGAAAGATCAACCTCAGAGTAACCTAAAAATGTTGGTCTCCAGTCAGGAGTGAGCAAAGTACAGTTCATGCAAATTTTAACAATTAAAATGACAATTTATAACATGCATTTTTAAACAGTTTGAAAATGAACAATTTTGAAATAGTACAGTACAGTGATATGAATAGGTAAAGAATATGACCGGTTTGGGTACATTTGTATCCTAGCGATACGGTATGGCTTATCCCCGTGTGAGAGAGGGGTAAGCTAACACATTCATTATCCTAAGTTTGGATTTGGTCATATCCAGTACACTATTCCCCCAATCCCCAACAGTACAATCATTTCTCCCGTAGGAGTTCGTGTATAATTGTGGTTTAAACTTGCAATGAAACAATTGTGAAAATAATTGTAAAATCTACATAAAATGTACTTGCCTTAAACTTCCGATTGAACAAGGTTGGTACTTCGGTATTCGAAAGGTCACGCTCTTCCTTGAATTCCTACATTCCTGGAAAACTTTGTCTCAGAGCCAAACTTAGAGTTATCTAGTTACAATCTCTATTTGTCTTTCCTAGTCAATTTTAGTCAACAACATCACAACGTTTACTAGTGGGTTAAAATTTAGAGATTCAGTTTATATTGGTTTTTCAAGAAAACTTGTATTTATCAAATCATTTATAAAAGCTCGGTATTCTTATCTATTTTATTGGAAAACTTTGACGTTCTACAATTATATATAAAATATATTTTCTTTTACTTAAAGATGAGGAAATCATGAGCTATTTAATTAAATTAATAATAAGAATATTTTAATTGTTCCTACGCGTACCACAATCCCAGAAAATAAAGTAAAAAAAAACGCTACATTACAATATTACAGACCACTTAATAGAAACTGGGCTTATGCTCTTACAAATTTAATTACAAATTAAATAAGAGAAAACAGGTTAGTCCCGAGATTATCTACAATCAAAAACCAATAAATTCCAAAATAATATTTAAAGAAATTTATAAGTCTCAGACTCTGGTCCAAACTTTATTTTCAACTACTCTGCCTCAACGTCCGGTCAAACCGGTGCGTTTGCATTTCGTTGGGGCCCAGTGACCGTTAAGGTCGTTGCCCAATATTATTAAAATAATATTTTACCAAAAATCATTTTAAAAATCATTAAATAATTTCCCGAAAATTTCGGCAGCATTCCCTCTGTTTTTGGTCAACCCAAAAACTGGGAATTTGCTCCGATACCTGCAAAAATAATCCCAAAACTCCAATTTATATTTTTATCCCTCAAAATATTATATTTTTTTCCAAAACCCATCTCAACAAACTATACAGAACCCAATCCAGCAATAGAACCCAAAATCCAGCATATCCGTATGACCCAAAAGAATAACCAATTTTCAACTTTCACCAAAGAAATCCAAATACTAACAGAACATTCATATAGCTAAAGAGAACAATAGCTATCAACAGAACATAAAAGTAACATAATTTCACCAAAAATCCAATACAAAAATTTCCCGTATTTCCTTCGGAAATTCCGAGAATTAGCCTACGAATAGGAAAACCCAGAAAATAATCATTCTCCAGAGTTCCTTTCGAAAAGGTTCTCGGAAACCCGACTTTCCGAAAATTTCGGAAAGAACAGAAATTGCAATGTAAAATTTACGTTGCCGAAAAAAAACCGAAATCCAGCTGGATTCGGGGACCAGAGAATTCATCATCGACAGAAAGGAAAATAGAGTTCCAGAAATTATACCCAAAACCGAAGTCGAAGGAAATCCCGAATTTGGGTCGCGGAACCGAACGGCAAAACGGACAGTGCTGGACATGGACAGGGGCGAGCAAAGGGTCGACGGACGAAGGCCACGCGGGGTGCCGGCGGCGGTGACGCGGGGCCGCGCGGGTCGACGGAAGCGCCGGGAAGCGGCTCGGTCGCGCTGGAAAGGCGTCAGCCTCGGGAAAACTCGGCCAGTGGTTCGCCGGGGAGGATCGAGAAGGGGATCGCCGGAAAATAGTTGATTTGGAAAGAGGATGAAGAAGATGGTGATGGTGTGGAAAAAAATGATGGGGAAAAGCCCCTTTTATAGGAAATAGGTAGTGAAGGTTACCATTTAAGAAGATGGAGAGCCACCATGGCTTGATGGTCGGCCGGTTATGGAAGGTGAGGGGGTCGACGGGTGGGGAAGAAGAAGAAAACTTCTTCGGTTCACAAAGGCCACTCACAGCACCCAACACTAAAGAAGAATGAAAAGGCTATTGAATGTTTTCTTCATCAGACACTTAATATATGTCATTCAATACCAAGAGTAAGTATAGACTTAATGGGTTGAGACATACGAATGGGTTTGAAATCCATTCAAGATTTATAGGTTAGCCTATAATTGGCTTGGGTTAGGTCCAATTGGACTTAGAAAATAATGAGTTTGGGCCAGGATTGAAACTAATGGCCAAAGTAATGGGTTTCAATAAAATTTAAAGGCTTTGGGCTAGAAAAATTTTAGACAACTAAAAATATTTTTAAAGGAAATATTATTTAGAAAATTTTTGTACAATTTATAAAAATATTTTATGTTCAAATTTGGGTTCAAGTCCGGGCTGACATGCCAAAAATCCAAGTTTAACTATTTGGAAAATAATTTACTCTTAAATAAATATTATTAACATCTAACATTATTCTAAAGAAAAAATTTATTGCTAACAAAATTTAAAATAAAAAAAAATTTAGAAGTAAACTAAAAATACGGGTTTCACAACGCATTTGGTTCGCTCTTCATCTAATTACTCTACGTGGATTGAGATATAACTGTCTCTAGGATCTCATTCGCGACTGCTTGGACAATTCCTCTTGAAATATACATACGCCTTTGAATCACGTAATTGTGTTCAGTGACATCTCCCTTGAACCCTTCATTGTTGGTCTTTCGCTGATTGGAAAGACGAAAACTTGTAATTGATAGATAGATACATAGTATCCCCATGACATGATAGTTGTATATGCAAGTGTAGCTACCATCGGCCAGCCCTGTGACAGGAACCTTGCCACCATATCATAGTCTCTAAGGTGGGTAGACCGCAAGCCTTCTAAAAATTTTGGGATATACCAAGACTACCGAGTAATTAGAATAATTTCTATTAGGATGATTATTAGTGCCCTTGGACTCCCACTTTCCATTTAAATCATTTGTGCCCCCGGCCGTGTCCTTAGTAATCGGAGCACTGGACAGCTGTTATCTTCCAACAAATTTCATATGCAAGATCTAGACGAGCCCACCTTCATCTAAGTTATCTGTCCCACTCAAACCGCCCCTTGTACCCTAATTTTGTGCCAAGACTTTTTGGTTAAAAGGACTAGATTTAACCCTTACCATAGAACCGATAAACTTTTCGACTACAATTAAAGCCTCAACCTTGACTCAATTCCTTTGACTCAATATATGGTTGTGATATACTCAAAGTCCACTATGCACATGCCATTAGTGTGCCACTCGATAGAGGCCTCATGTGCTACCTAAACACAAAAGTCACTAAAGGCGCATCTTGGACTTTGTGGACCTAGCTAACCAACCTGACTAGCAACTAGCTCAACCACTTGAGTTAAAGCCTATTCTAGGTTACCCTAACTTAGTAGACATAGTTTTACCTTGAGATTTTGTTCAGTCCATATAGGTTGAGATTCAAGGTTCATCCAACCAACGATTGATGCCAGATAGAGAACCCATTAAGATCACAATCTTGATTTCCCAAATTCCGTTCCGTTATGAAATCTTGTTCAGATAAAATTTTGAGAACAAAATTTTGTATTGCACTGATTGCAAGCCCCCTAAGAAATAAGGGTTCATTCGATTTAGCAGGTGACTAGACTAGAATAGCCCAATCTAGCGGATAAGTCAATAGTTCATAAACCTTCACTCCATCTGCATCATTGGATACTCTACCGCTCTTGAGACTTCATAATTGCCCTCGATTATTCCTCCTTACCCTCCTATCCTCTATTTTAGGACGATGAGTGGTCATGCTTATTAGAATCTATTGATAATTTTTAGCTACTCGTATAAATTTGTTGCTAATTAAATTTTGGGTTTTTGATAGATAAGAGGAGTTTGGATACCATATGCCCAGATAGTTGTTGGTAGGATTGGTAGCAACCAGTTAGAACATTTTAGATTTTTTTTTTTGTTGTTGATAGAGTAGTGTGACCAAAGGTGGGTAGGAGTTCTCATGTATTCAGAGTTATGAAACGGCTAAAAAAAAAGGGTACAAAATAATTGAGTGATTTAATTGAGGAGATTAAGATTAAGGTGGATTTTGGAATTTTTAGAATGGTTACGAGTTTGAATTTCGAGGACGAAATTATTTTTAAGGTGGGTAGATTTGTAGCCTCCCTTCCGAAATTCTCGAAAATAATTTTTCAATTATTTATTGTTTTAAATGATGGTTTTAGATTTCGTAAATAATTATTTAGTTAATTATTATGATAGGCGACTTTAGCCATAGTCGAGTTTTGGGCTATTGTAATCGTTATTAGAATTTTTATTTTAATATTACTTTGTTTTTTATTAATGATAATGATTTTATTTATTAAATCATTTACTTTATAAATGATATGTATAATAGGTGTGTATAGATTATATATGGGAACGTGTGTATTTATAAATATTATTTATGAGTGTGTAGGTATATATATATATATATGTGCGTATTCATGTATGAGTAAATATATGTATATTTAAATATATAGGTATACGTGTGTATACGTATATAGAAACAATTTATATAAGTGGTTATGTGTATTTATGTATAAATATATAAAATATAAAATACGTATATGAATGTTAGTGTGTATACAATATCAATTGGTATACGTATACATACACATATAGCTATATAATTGTGTATATAGATATTATTTATACGTATATGTACATGTATAGGTATTTAAATATAGGTGTATATATATATATATATATATATATATATATATATATATATATATATATATATATATTATATATATATATGTAATTATATATATGCATATCTTATAGAGTAAAACAAATGGGTTAAGAAGCCCAAGACCCGAGCCCATAGCTCTGTATACTTCACCATTCTCCAACAATCCTTAACAATACATTAAGCAAACGAATCTGAAGAGTAACCATTTTCTTCATTGACAAAACAACCAAGCCCACGAGAGCAGTCTTCCTCAAGCCCACGAGAGTAGCTGTTAGCCCAGCCCACAGGGCTTAACTTTCCAGTCAGCAGAGAATAAATCCCCCCCAAGCAGGGTTAAACCCGACTATAGCCCGACCCTTGTTGCAATTCAGCGGGATATATAGGTTTCCCGAGAGAGCAACTCTCGAAGACTTATTCAAAACCTCAAAACCCTAACACCCTAAGCCGTCGCGCCCCATCCGCTGGGCGACCCCCTGCCCCGCGCGCCGCCGAGGGTCGCGCCGCCGGCCGGCCAGACCGCCGGAGCAGGCGCGTGGGAACCCAAACGGTCAGCAGAACAGAACGGGAGCAGCTCTGGCGAGCATGACTTCGCGGAGAGGATACGGCCTCCGCGATCCATCAACCTTCGAACCGAATACGCAGGTAAAGACCTAACATATACCTCTTTGTACCTGTGTAACAGTTTCGACTTAAATCGAGACGGAATCGAGTTAAAAATCGAAGCTAAGTTGGCGGAAAATCTGTCTCGGAATAGACAGTAAATACTGTCCCGGTGCTCGGTTTGGAGGGCCGATCTTGGTCAATCCAACAAGAAAACTAGGAAACTAATTGAAGACACTCATAGACAACCTATTAGGCTTCAAACCCCTTTTTATAGTTTCTATTTTGTCCACTGTACACCGAGAAAACAGATTTAGAAAATTGAGAAAAACCTGTTTTAAAAACTTAGAAAATCCATCCACACGACGTGCGTCACGCCAATCGGGACGACGTGGTCGCGAACCGAAAGGATCGAAAGCTGCGTAACAGCTTCGTGGTCGTGTGGGCTTTGACGGAATTCAAATTGGTCGTCGCGTGTGCGCGACGAATTTGATGCGTATCCGTCGAAATTTACCGTATCGTGCACGTTGCAAATTCTCCAATTACTTCGTGCACGTTCGTCAGATCGAGACGAAACTTGCGCCAGCAGAACCGTATCGTTTTTCTGGTCCTGCATGCCAAGTTTGGTCCAATTCTGAGACCGTTGACAAAATCACCGTTTTGCGGGCCCCACGGTTCCACTCAACGGGCGATTTTGTGCACGGCCCGCCGGAATCCAACTCTGGACGTACGGTTGGGTTCGTATCGGAAAACTGGATCCGTAGACATGTAGTTTGACGACTTTAGAGACCGTTGACTCTGGCACGCTTTTCGGTGCAAAGCGGGTCCAACGGCGGACATCGTTTTTGCCCGAAATTACCGTTTTGCCCCTGTGTCCAGAATTGGACTTAAGGACAGGCAATCCTAGCTAATTTGACTATTCTGTGAATGTTGGTATTATTTATTTCAGCATCCGGAGACTTCTATATGTGTTTGCTTGATTGTGGCTCATCGTGTGGTACAGTATTGGTTTCTCCAGCTAAGGACCTCAGGCAAGTGCACTTTCTGATTGCTTTTCGATTCATAGTAGTCTTTTCATTTCATGTCTTTACATATATCTTGCTGCTTGTTGACACGCTCGTCACACGGAGTTGTCGGGAGGGGAAATATCTTAGTATACATGTGGACTACCCAGAAATACCCCATTGTCTTTCATGAATGCTAGCCACTGCGCACGACACGTGCAGTGTGCCTGATTTTACCCCCTAGCCGTCCACATGGCGAAAGGGTATTTCACACCACTTAGATAGATGTCTTTTATTAGTTTTTCCTTGTTTATTTCTCTATCGTGCTATGACATCAGTTTCTTACTAGCTTTCATTTCTCATATGCTATTTTCATGTCTTGATAATTCTATTGTGTTTTGCACTGCCGTCGGTTTGTGTACTTGTTCTAATCCTGACTGGATAACCAACATTTTTCAGGTTTAGCCGCGATCACTCTTAGCACTTGGGGAGGCTTGGGTATGCTGAGATCGACCTAGAAATAGAAAGCATTGTATCAGTTTCATTAAATTGTAAAACTTTGTACTTTCCTTTAAATTGTAAATGTTGTAATAAATCTAGAAATGTGAATGAGCAATATTGTGTATTTTGAGCATTATTTCTTGCGGGCTTGACAGCGTTCTACCGCCGACTCTGCGGCGTAGGCTGGCTTGGACACGTCTCGTATCCGAAAACCGGGTGCGGGTCGTGACAGGTTCTACCGAATCCAGTTGACTAGGATCAGAAGGCATATCATAAGCAAATACAGTAACATCTAAATTGTCAATGAAAGGAGAACATCATAATATTATAGCGTTCTCTTCCTTCTACCATTTCATTTTTGGTAGTATTAACTATTGGGTATCCGAGATGATATGTAATTCTCATTGTTGGCGACATTAATCAATCAGGCGCTCAGGACAATGTCCGTTTGCCAAACACAATCCATGTATAACGATGGTGGCATCGCTCCATACAACTGGGGCCAAATTTCATCGGCAACACCATCTAGAAAGTACAAACTCGGAAACATCATGGACTCTCCAAAATACTCTGATATATCAAAATAGGTTCAACATCCGACCGTGGAACACAGGGCGTCTCCTTTCAAATTTTGACTGCTATGGTAGCAGTTCACTACCGAATTTTAGATTTTGAGACATGAAAAGAAATCTAAAAATAGTATCCCCAGTTTTGGGTAAAGTGTATTTAAACCCTTCTTAGATGTGACAAAAATATAATTAAAGACTCATAATTTGAAAGGAATCCTGTTTTTTATATTTTTGTTCAATTCAGTCCTCCGCTGTTAACAACTGTTAAAAATCGTCTAAAAAGACGATTTTGCCCCTCCCATCTCCCCTCCCCCCTCTTTCTCTAGGGCTAGCCGGCGGAGGAAGGAGAGGGGAGGGGGGGCGAGGGCTAGCCGACGGAGGGAGGAGGGGGCGAGGGGGGCGAGGGCTAGCCGGCGGAGGGGGAGGAGGGGGGGAGGGTTCAGGGGGCGGGGACTGGCCTGCGGGGAGGGGGGTCGGGGGGCGGGGCTGGCCGGCGGAATTAGAGGGGGGGGCTAATGTGGGTGAGGAGGGGGGGCTGGTAGGGAAGGGAGAAGGGTAGTTTAAGTTTTTTTTTTTTAAATAAAAAAATGTCATTAACGGCCATTTCTAACGGCTAATAGATGGTAGGGACCTTTTTGCTCACGCGGACAATCTAAGGAGGTGTAGACTGCTTAAGTTTTCTAAAAGGTTTTATTTTGCTAACGAGACAAATCTAAGGAGGATTAAATGCACTTTACCCCAAGTTTTTTTCTTTTCTCTCTTTTCGGTACAAAGTAGTTTGATAACATTTTAAACTTTTTTTCTTTCTCTCTAAAAGTTAGTCCAATTTTGAAACAACATTTCACATATTGTCAGCAAATGACAGATCCCAGCAAAAGTTGTTGATCCCCTTGAGGTAGGGGTGAGTATTCGGTTTATTCGGTTCAAACCGAACCGAATTTTCAAAAACCGAATAAACCGAATTGTCAAAAAAGGAAACCGAAACCGAACCGAATCCAGCAAAAACCGAATTTAAACCGAACCGAAATAATCGGTTCGGTTTTCGGTTTTCTCGGTTTATACACATGGGCCTTTTCTGGTAATGGGCCAGTCCAAAATTGGGCTTATGGGCTTTTTGAAAAAAAAAAACGATGACAAACAAACAGTTGATTCGAAGCAAAAGCAGTAGCAAATCACAGCAAAAAACCAAAACTACAAAAACAGGAAAGCTGGATTCAAATATAGAAGTCATTGAAGAGATCCCAGTTAACGTTTCCAACATAAAAAAATATGTTACAAAAAGTTGCAAAACAAAATTTGGCTCAATGACACTTGATTAAAAAAGTAGAGCACAACAAGAAACAAAAAACTACAAGGGGGCATTAGCACACTTATTACAAAATGTTACAACAGATGGCTCAATGGCTCATGACACTTGATTCATATACAAAGCACAACACCAAGCCACGAAACACTACAAAATGTACAAAATGTTAATAGATGGCTCAATGTTTCCAACTTTTTCTGTCCAGAATCACTGCATCGATCTAAGATTCAACATGAAATGGACCCATCAAAAATCTGCAAGTCTGCAACTACACAAAAAAATGATTATTACATGTTAAATGTGAGATGAAAATACATAGAATAACTTGTATTAAGAAAGCTAAAGATGAAATGAAAAAGCACGAAAGGAATATTATGATGAAGGCTTACAAATTAGTCATTGTCCAAACATTTCTATGCACATATATGAAAGTAAACACACTGATGGATTGATGCATAGAAGATTGAATGTAATGCATTCTCCTCATTTTTTTTCCTTTCAGTTGTAAAGCAGGCATGCAATCCCATTATAGACAACATAATAACATTCTTCAGGTGTAAAAAAAAATAATAATAATAAGAACACAGCCTTTTAAGCATACATATAAGAGACAATATTTAAACCAAGAATCAAAGCCACCAAGATCTGCAAAATTAACTTTATTTTGGTGACCCATATTTATTTTATAATGGTAAAAAGTGGCTAAAAGTTACATAATCAAGAAACACTTCAGATTAGAAATGCACCATAATGCAATGCTTGTTTGCAAATCCTAAATCAATCAGTGATTCAGTAATGCAGAATTTTCAAATCAATGACCAAACCCTAAACCGATCATGTTAGCAAATCCAAACCAAAGAGAAAATAGTATGTGCATATCAATGTTCTTAGTCCTCTCTACAGTCTACTCTCCCCTTCTCAAATCAATGATCATATCAAATAAAATTTATAGTTATGCACCAAAATAGAGAAACACTGAGACTATATATGCCTTTTTAGATGCTAAATGTCAAATAAATCAAAATTACATCACATACTTACGAACTTCTGATGATTAAAAAAACATCCAACATATATTGATAGGAGAATAATTTCAATTTATAAACTGATCTGATAAAAAAAAAACTACATCACACATACTTCTAATTTTTTTGCTTTGTTTATGATGTTAGCAGTATTTATAATATAACAAGTTCATCCATTAATGATGGACAACAAATATTGACTAGATAGAACATTTAAAAACAAAATAAAAACGGAGAAGGGTTTGTATACCTAGATAATCGAAGATCTGGAGAATGGAGGACGTAGTCTCTCTCAAGTCGAAGATTTGGAGAAGGTAGAAAGAAATTAGGGTTTGAGAGTCTCAAATATTGTAGATCTAAAAAAACATGAATTAAAGGTGTAGATCTACAAATTAATAGCATGATTTGGATTTTGTATACCTGGATAATTGCAGTTCTGGATAATGGAGGGCTCAAAGTCTCTCAAGTCGAAGTCGAATCTCTTCCTAACCCTGGAGGTACGGGATTTAGGGTTTCTAAACTCGAAGAGTTGGGGACCGGGTGTCTTCTCATCTCTAGAGAAGAAGGGAGGGAGAAGAAACTAGGACTTGATGGAGAGGGAACGGAGGAAAAAAAAATATGGATGAGAGGAGAGAGAACGGAGAAGGAGGATTTGCGGGGGTTCTTTAGAGGAGAGAGAATGGAGAGGCTGAAAATGATTAGGGTTAGGGTTTTGATGATTTTTATACTGAATTTTAATCGGTTTTCGGTTTAAACCGAACCCGAAAATGCATAACCGAACCCGAAACCGATTAACGTTTATTTCCTTGTTCAAAACCGAAACCGACCCGATAGCTTTTAGACCCGAACCGAAACTCTTATTCGGGTCGGTTCGGATCGGTTTTCGGCCCAAAACCGATTAATGCTCAGCCCTACCTTGAGGTATAGGCTTGGGAAGTCCCCCAAGTCCCGGCCCAGCCCAGCCCAACCAAAGTAGACACCAATCCTCTAATATTGTATAAATATCTCCATCCTCCACCTCCACTCTCCCCATTTGTTTTCTAGGGTTTTGTGGTTTCTGTCAGCCTCCACCTCCAAACTTGTTTCATTCAGATGGCGATCACCTTCTCGGATCTCCACACAGAGGCTGGTCTCAAAACCCTAGAGGACCACCTCTCCAAGAATACCACTTTATTTCTGGGTAATTAACTCATCCATCCATCCATTTTTTCCATTCCTATACATATATAATTTACATATTAGTTGTTGGGAATTTTGTTATTGTTTCAGAGATGAGATAAGCAAGGACGATGTGAAAGTGTTTGGATTTGTCCCACAGAAGCCCGGAAACGGCTTTCCTAACGCCAGTAGATGGTATTCTGATGTCGAGAAGGCTCTCGCCTCCAGGTGCATCATCATCATCATCATCATCATCATCATATTCATTAATCCCTTCCCTTTTTATAAATTTATAAATGTATTATTCTCCTAGATCCGAACATATGTTTTTATTTATTTATATATATGGAGTCGAAAGTTGTCTATAGTTTGATTGAATTGTGGGAACTAGGGTGGGATAGAGTAAAAGAGACCTGACTTGTGATGATCAGTTTAAACTTTGGCAAGTTCTGATCTGATTCAACTTGCAAGGCATAAGTTACGACGTAATTCAAGTCTGAGTAGCCAGTTGACTACTGCCAATCTGGATTGGATCGGTTCCCCGGCCGACAATCATGAGCTTGCACTGTTTTTTAACACTATTTTTGTAGATCCCAATTGGCTCAGACCAGAAACTTGCGATATCGATTCCTTGCACGGCACTGCCGCACACCCCCAACTCCGCGGAACTTTTCAATTTTGGACCCCATCTACTTTAGATCATATTCGCATTTAGATTATATTCAAAGGTAAATTATAATCTTGAAGGTCTTCTTTTGTTGCTGTAGGCTGAGGAAGATTGGTAGAATTTTAGTCCTAGGTGGACTAAAATTCTATTATAATTTGGACCCCATCTTAAGCTTCCAAATCATCAAATGATCCATCTTGTTTAATCTATTTTATAATTTTTGTTAAGAGGTTTATTTCTTTAAGACCCTTCTTCGACACTGTTCCTGGGCATGAGTCTTGGAACACATTTAATATGCAAGAAAAAAAGTTATGTTTTTTTTATTTCCTCTATGTGGACGTGCATGAGTCTTGGAACCATTTTTTTTATTTCCTCCATGTGGTAATTCAAGTGTAGATATATCTATGTATGTGTGTGTCTACATGTCCAAATCATATGCGACATATTTATCTTCCTGCGTATAGTCCAGATTAATATAATATAAGGAAGTAGACAGTATAGGAAGTAGACAGTCATGAAAAACCTGTAAACATGTAAGAGTTTTTGTTCTTTCATGTGTACCTAAATTTTTTTTTGTCATTCCAAGAAATGGATGGAATTAAACAAGGTTAAAAATATCTTATATACATAATTTTGGGTTACTCTTGGAGAAATTTGGGATCGAGGCTTCGTTGTTGTTCTTAATTTTGGATCCTTTTTGTTTTAGTTTTTCAAACAAAAAGCTAAAGCTCTCAATCGGCAAGGCCTCACAACACGACACCAACAATTGTTTGGCACCGACTTCCCCCTCCCTTTTTCATAAAAAAAGTAGGTCCAAAGTGAAAGTTAGCAGCAAGAGGTTCCGGTGAATACGGCAAATAGGGAGTTTTCTTACAACTTACATAGACATGTGTGTGTGCTGATGTATTTGTGCTATGCATACTTGAGCATATGCCAATAGGATATAGTGAAAGCTTGGTTTGGTATCTCTGCTACTTCTCAAAAAGCAGAAGTAGCTTCTGGAAGAAAGCTCCTTTCAAAAGCTATCCTAAAATGAACTAGCTTACTGAACAGCTTTTGCTGTTTTTTTTCTTCGAAAAACAGAATAGCACTGATAAGGTATACCGAACCCAACCTAAGTCTTTTCTGTTACATTTTTTGTTTCCATTCTTCCTTAGGATATGGATGAAATATTGTGTTATAGCAGTTGCTAAATGTTATAGTCTTACAGAGAATATTGCTCATAACTTTGCTGAACGGGAGAGGAGCAGAACTCTCTATATTTTATTATTTGCTTATGTTTCTTTTATTATCCATTATTTTGTTACAAGTTGGAGATTTCTTGAACACTCATGTACAAACTAGTATCAAAAGCAGTCCCCAATTCAATCCTTGTTAAATATGCATTGTTGTACATTTCTTGTAT
>JANAVB010022405.1:0-44519 GCA_029216955.1 Iris pallida
TCTCCCACTTAGATCTTCACCCCTTGGCCACCCCTCACACAGGGCGGGCCTCTGAATTAACTACCTTCATCTTGTCCGAGTCTTTCTCTAGCACCAGACCCAAGCGTTGGACCTTCGCATTCGAGATGATGTTGTAGGTCGCCACCGTATCGACCATCGCCCTCGTATTGTGGCCGTTGATCTTCACGTCCACATACATCAGTTCCCAATTCGGGGCTTTGGCCACGACTGCCTTGCTTTTCAAAATATTGAGTAGGCACAAGAAGCCCATGTGTGCCCTCATCGTTGGCTCCATGTCCTCATCCTCCTTACCTTGGACAGTATTCACCCACTTTCCCTTATTTTTGCAGTCTCATACGAAGTGGTTCCCTCCGCACACGAAGCACTCAATCTTTATTCCATCGGAGGCTTCATAGGCTGCTTGTCTTTTAGCGGGGCTCCCTTTCTATTGTTCTTATTTTCTCCCCCACCATTAAACTTGGTGGTGGTCTTTGCGCTAAGCTTGGGTGTATCACTCCGCCGATACTCCATCAGCTTTTCAATCGCTGCAACGGCCATGTTTAGATCTGAGACGTGTTGCCTTTGCAACTTCTACGCAACCCACGGTTGCAGATCGTCTAGAAAGAAGAACAGACGATCTTCTTCGCCCATATTCGAAATGCCAAGCATTAGGCGGGTGAACTCTGCCATATAGCCTTTGATGGACCCGTTGTGCTTGAGTTGTCGCAAGCTTTATATCACCAAAAACTCTATATTCTTCGGGCAGAACTGATACTTGATCTCCTTCTTGAGATCTTCCTAAGTCTCGATCAAGCAGAGTCCCTTCTCTTTCTCGATTCACATACGGTGCCACCACAACATAGCATCATCAGAAAATAAAGAGACGTCGTATTTACCTTATCTGTCTCATCATCGATGCGAATTGCCTTCAGGCACCGCTCAATATTCCAAATGAAGTTAGCCACTTCCTCACTACAAGAAAAATGGCTTTTCCTGACGGTTTATTTCTTGATGTTCGTGAAAAAACCGTCAAGGAATGGTGTTATCTTGACAGTTTTAGCCTTACGTTAAGATAATCATTGTTTTATGTTATTTTAGCAATTTTATAGCATACTAGTTGACGGTTTTAGAGGATTCGTCAAGAAATGCCTATTTTTTTATTAACGGATAGGTGACAACCGTCAACTAATATATGTACAAAAAATTGGCACAATTTTTTTGAATGCCATTATAGTAATTTTTTTGAACTTTTTATATTTTTTGACGGTCTATGGTTCTTTTTAATCTACTAACCCAGTAAACATTCTCCAGATTTCTCCCGATCTCTAAAACTTCCTCTCAGAGAACAACCCTAACTTTCTCCAGATCTCTCCATTTCTTCTCTTCTTCTCCTCATCTCCCTATTTCTTCTCCTCCTCCTCTCCTTCTCCACTATCTTCCCCTATAATTCTTCTCTCCACCTCTCCTCCGAAAACCTAACCCTAACCTTAACTCTTCCACTGCCACGTTGTCATCGTCTTGGCCAAAACCTAGATTTGAGATCGCCTAGCCGTCGTCGAGATTGCCCTCCGTGGCCCGACCGCCGGCAGTGGAGAAGCCATGGATCGACCGACGTCCCCTGTCCGGTCATCGCCTCTGGTAAAGCCCTCTCTTTCTTCTTCTTTCTCCCGCTTCTCCTCCTCCTTCATTCTTTGATTTCATAGAGAAATCGAGAGAGTCCCTCTCTTCCCAAAATTGGGATCAAGTACAGGTACTTGGGGTCATATTGCAAGTTTAAAATCATTATAGTACCCTTTAAACCAATTCCACTTGTTTTGGCAAGTAGTCTGTCACATTACAGTTGAGATTTTAGTGATATTTCTATTAATTTTAGCTGTTACAGAAATGTGCCAATTGATGGTTCTTATTAGAAGGTTGGTTTGTGTAATTTTATTGGGTCCAAAACAGTGGTTGGGAGGACCGAAAACATGTTTACAGTGTCCAACACAATCAGTATTTATCCATCTTGACATGTTTAGTTATTTTGATAATGTCGACTCTACATCTTGACATGCTGGATGCACAAAATGCGAATGTTGTCTATATTGTACTTCTATTGATCCCAGTGACAGGGTATGCATGACTGTATTCCTTTGATTACAGACGACTTTGACTTGATATTAGTCAATAGACTCCATGTTGTCGATAGACTTGTATAAGTATCTGCCCAAATGAACAGCTTCCTTATAGCTTGATAATAACTCGTTGCAAGTCAATTTCTGACTAATTTTGGTGTCAAAAACAATATGGGGGCGGTGTTGAAGTCAAATGCTTATTACATGGTGCATGTTGTGCTTTTCTGGAGTAAATAGTAATGCTTATTTCACGTCCCTTTGATCGTGCTTCTTTATGGAAATTGGGTAATCTATTTCACGTTCTCAAGAACATTAGAATATGTTCAAAGACTAATGTTCTTATAAAAGTTGTCTTAGCTCTTGTCAAACACATTATCAATGTTAGTTTGAATGATATGCCTCTCTTTTTCATGTTAAAACATCGTATTGTTAACCTTTTGTCAGAAACATGTTCTTAAGGTGATTGACTAGTTAGTAACTTATTGTTATCCTTTTGTCAGAAAATTAATCTATATTCGAATTTGGTTACCAAATAATTGAACTATATATATATATATAAACTGTTCAAATCAAAACTGCGATCGAAAAAGGTTGAAAGAATATGTAATGTATGAAAACTGAGTTAGCAATGCAATGTCTCTGGATATGATTCATAGAAGCATTATATTCTTTTTTGCTGTTGTCATTTGCCTGCAATGACCCTTCTAGAGCTTACATTGGCAGGAGCCTGGCGGCATTGCCCGCCCCACCCTCCCTCCCCTCTCTTTTCCTGCTCCCTTTATTATAAATATAATAGTTCATGTATGGTATGTTCCTTGTTCATCTGACCTCTAATTTCAAGCGCTACAAATTAAAATCCTAGTTGGATAGGTGGAGAAGAGTTCTGATGAGGTATTGATTGTACTTTTTAGATCTGTTATATGCTTATGGGACAATTTGGTGATCATAGGATATGTGGCATGGTCAATGTTAGAAGATTTGAAGTATGTTCCATCAGTAAAAAGTATTATATGCTTTTTTGTTGATGTTTTTATTTTATTTTCTTTATGTAAGTTGGACTTTAAATGAAGTTCCACCTCTTTGGAACCACAAGAAATATGGTTCAGTTGCCATCTGATTGGAACTTTACTAGCCTTCTACCTGATCCAGGCTTGCTAAATTTTTTATAGGATATGATGTTCTGATGTCAAAACTAATTGCATCTTCTTCTTTTTGTGAATGCAGGAAAAGGCGACTTAGTTTGCACTTTTAGTTGAATGCCTTGTTTCTCCTAACCTAATTAGTTTTATGATTTGATTGACCCTTTTGGTTTCTATCTTCCTTTAACATGTATATCAATTGCTTGTATCAGTATTTTTCTGCGTCCATTCTCTCAGAAGTATAGTGTTAAATCAGAGTTACAAGGCTATCTATCAGCAGCAACTAGTTGTGTTTAGGAAAATTAGTATATGTATCATGTATGTTTCATGTTCTATTTATGAAGGGTTGTCAAGAGGATATTTGGGGGTACTTAATTGGATGGACGGTTGCAAGATAGAATCGTCTTTGTAAAGAAAGGACATGATGAGGAAGCACCATTTGAGTGGAAGACTGAGGGTAGACATCAAACTTTATACATCTTTGTTTATTACCTATTAGCTATACTACTGTAACTTGCTGATGCCAGTTGGTTAAATGTGGACAGAACAAGTAATTGAAGGATTGGACCGAGCCGTGACTACAATAAAAAATGGAGAGGTTGCCCTAGTGACCATTCCACCAGAGCATGCTTTCTCTTCAACTGAGTCAAAGCTGGAACTTGTTGTTGTTCCCGCAAACTCAACTGTAATATATGAAGTTGAGCTTGTATCTTTTTTGAAGGTAATGTATATGTCTTTGCCCGTCTTTTATGTTGCTGCAATACCTTGAACCTCTGTTGAAGCTCAAATCAATAGAAGAAATTTGAACAAGTCAATTCCTTTGGTTGTCATAATATTTCGTTTCTTTCTTTAGGTTCAATACTTTGCATCTACTATGTTACCACCTTTTATAGAATAGTTTTCTTTTGTTTCCTAGTTTCCACTGATTACAAGTTTTTTAAAAGACTAGTTTCCTAGTTTCCCTTATTCACTGAGTGTTCTTATTGTCTGTGCAGTCTGTTAGAATTAGGTTTGTAGTTTGCATAACCTAGACACCTAGATTGCATGGATTAACCAATGCACCTTTGTCCCATAGCTCTGATTTGTGAGCAGTGGCCAATCGAGCCATGCAACACCCTCACATATCATGTATTTGACACATACCACTACATCTGTTCAAGTAACCTTGCACACACACATACACTGCCTAACCTCCATTACCTTCACTGCATTTGGATTCGAGTTGTTATTTGGACTTGGGAAGCTCGGGACCTTAATGTGGTTCACCGTGGTTCCACTGGTTTCTTCCTTGGGTTTGTTCAGTCAGTGGATTTTGAGTTGTATCTGTCTACTACTCTCACATTCACTCACAGCACTCTTGCATTTCACTGCATAGTTAAGTGTCCTGCACTCAACATATTTCCTGATACCTGCCATGTACCAGAAACATGTGGTATAATGCATCATTAGCCCTACAATGCCTACCGCCCATGTATCAGAGTATACACTATCTTTATCCTATATTTCTTTTTCCCTGAACACAGTACACTCACTTGCATTCCTACAAATCATACACTACACACTTGGGCTTAATGTCATGACACTTAACGACTGCTTTAGGACATGCCCTATGATTGCATTTCCTGTATCCTGATACACCTTGCACGCACACATAACCTATAACCCTTGTCTGCAAACAATTTATTCACAACAACTTGCCTATATTTCCAAATGTGCACTGCATTCCCTTCACATCCGTATACTGACCGGCTTCTTAATCTGTCTTGTACCTCTTCATAGTTCATTGCATTGCCCTATACTTTCCCTACTGTACTTCTATATGTCCAGATACTTGGTATCAGTCTTGGGGTGACACATACATCAGACATTAGATTATTTGTCCTTATTAGCTTAGTAGAATCCATATAGTATACTTAATATTTCAGTCCACTTAAACCCTTCACTGCACATCCTTCCATATATTTCCTACATATTAACATGTACTACATTCATTTATGCACACTGCTTTGATTTACTGTAAACATTTCCTTATGTCCTGCATCCTATCTATAGTGTATTTTTGATACCATGAGTATCAGAACACTACACTTTTCCTGCACTACACTCCCACATTTCAAATTACTATACTTCTTTGCCATTACACTGCACCCTAGTCACATTCACATATCTACTTCACCTTCCCAGGCACTTGAACAATACCACATACTTGGTTAACTACATTGGGTTAACCCCTCATCAGGCCATTCATAACCTGGTCCATCTCCCATATTGATTGTCCTGCATTTGAAGATCTGACCTAAACACCAGATGAATTTTTAGACCTGCAACTCAAGATTAGCCCACTTAGCTGTTTCCTATATTTTTGAGGATTGGACTTGAATGTCAGCCCTGTACAACTCATCATTGACCTATATTCATATTATATTGGCCTGTCTACACTTGATTTATTAAGTATCTGTCCCTTGGACTTATGAACAACCAAGTCTAATTTTTGGTCCTGACTTCTGTTTAATGAACAGTCGAGCCTCCATGTTAGGCTCAGTCACCCGTGCATTCCATAACATGTGAAGATATCAGATTACATCCTTCTTGTTCAGCCAGTTCATCACTTTGGGGACAAATTCCTTAGTACTAAGCATTCTTCTCCTAATTCATGTTCTGTCACAATCAACTATGTTTATTAATCCATACTTTAACTTTTGTATCAGCCTAGAGTTGATGTATCAACCTTGAGTGACCCAGGTTCTGTGCAGTCTTCATTTGATGTCCACATTAGAGTACCAGTCCAGGTACTTTCACCCACATCTTGTTGAGCCTTATCCTCATCATAGTCCCTTACTTGTAAGGTTCAGACCTTCGTCTTGACCCACCTTAGCTCAGTCTTTAATATTCATATCTCCATTTTAATTCTGCAATATGAGTATCATATAGCCCAGGTGAGAATAAGCAATGTTTCTGCCATTATATAAACTGCCCAGGTCCTTGAGCCTTACCTCTTCATTGCTCAGTCTCAGTATGTTTTCTAAATATAAGCAACATTGTTGGCATGGACATTTGCAATTTTTTCAATAGCCTACAGTTATTGTTATTTTTATTCTTATTAATTGTTCTATGTCCAATTTGATACCTGTTTGTATCCAGACATATCTATGATACCTGTATTGACAATTCTTTAATAGTGAGTTGAATATATATATATATAAGAACATGTAGGAAAGTATAATGGTAATTTGTGTTCTTGTTCTCTCAGGAACTTGCTAAAAAATGATGGTGCATGCATAGTGTGAATATGGGAATGCTGTGGATATGGGAGGGATGTGTTCGATCTGGTTTGCTAATTTTTTGGTTTTATTTTGTATGGTTGGATTATATTTTGTGGTGACAAGTGATGGATGTTTGTGGTTTGGATGTTTAAGTGGTATGGAAACAACAGATGTGGGATATGTGTACTTTGTGGTTGGATTATGTTGTGGTTGGAGAAGTGAAGAATATATGTGGTGGGATGTGTATTCGAAGTTTTTGTATTATGAACAATACAGTTTGTTAATATAAATATGGGTTTTGTAGTAATTTGATGTATGTAGCTTCTGGGTTGATATTATGTGTGTTTGATTAATATTATATATAATTCTTGATGGAATTTTGGCAAGCTTCTCTTGACGGTACTTTGGATAGCTTCTCTTGACGGTTGTCAAACGTCAATTTTAATTCAAATCATGCTGCATAATAGCCCGTGAATAAATATTTTTTTTGACGGCTAATAACGGTCATCTAAGCCGAAGTCAAGAAAAGTTTTTGCATACATTGACGGTTTCTAAAAACTGCTATCTTGACGACTAAAAACAGTCAAGAAAAGTACTTCATATGATGGCCAAAAACCGTCAAGAAAAGTCCTTCCAACGACCGTCAAGAAAGGGGGGGCCCTTTTTTTTGACTCCGGCCTACTTGACGGATCTGCAACCATCAAGATACCCATTTCTTGGCGGGAAATCACCGTCAAGAAAAGCTCTTATTCTTGTAGTGCCTTCTTGTCTCACACGGCGTTAAAGGACCTAGGTTCTGGATACTTCACTTTCGGGGCCGCCACTCCTCAGAGTCACACCACCAGCAATGACCTTCTCGAGGATTGTCGTCCTGGATTTTAGCTCTTCGCACAGTTCGACAATCTCCGCCGTGGTAGCCTTACGTTCCTCCTCGAACTCGGCTTGTATCTCGCAGAGTTTCTCCTGAAACTTAGCCATAGCATAGGTGACGTCCGTCTCCAACCCATAGGCGAACTCCTCGTGAGTCGTCTGGTTTTGCTTCACTTGAAGCTCGACACCCATCACACCTTTCTCTAGTATATCCATACGTGATGCCAATTTGCTAAGAGCATGTTCCATAGACAGCTCCTTGCTCTTTCCCTTCCTTGAGGGCTTCGCCTTCTCCTTAGGCGATGTGGGTTGCTTCTCGTGAGCAGTCTCGGATGACGACATTGGGACAATCGACCATTGCACTGATACTACTTGTCATGGACTTAGTATTTCAAGCATGAGCAACGAACTATATTTGCATGACCAACTACATGGAGAGATCACCAAGTCCTCAAGTGACATAGCAAGGTACAAAAAATATACCAATGTAACAGTAAAATAAATGAACAAAGGGTATTTACTATAACCAGTCTAAGTGCAAATATGCAGTTGAGGACAATCCTAATACCAGTCCTAGCCATACAGGCAACCACCCATGGCACCGTATTGTGATACCACGAATAATCAATCAATACCATAGACTTGCTATAGAGACCATAACCATGAGTGCAACAACAAAGTCCCAAATATGGAAGCATGATCGCGAGTCTAGATGGTCGAGTATTTCAGTAGAGTCCTCCCCTCCCCATGCTCTAAAACTATCCAGTCAAGTCACGTATAAATCATGTACCAATAATAAGTTATGCAAGCTAGTACTACATGCTATCACAGAGTCCATAGCCATGAATAACTCATGTCAGACTCCATATCATATCATCATCATCCATCATGTCCGTGTCATGTGGCCCATCGTGTCAATGAACACGAATATGATATATCACAATTCCTAGGGTTGATACCCGATATCAATAAACTGACATTGGCACCCGCGTAACCCTTAGACGCAAAGTACCAATTGATCCTACGTCATGACAATAATGAATGAAAATAATACAACACAACAATAAAAAGAAAAGACAGTAAATCGTAACATTGGCAAGGTAAACTTATTTGAAGATTGTACGACGACTAGACGACATCTCGTGACAAAATCGCCAATCCAATAGAAACATCAAAACTGAGACTTCCGCAAACAACTTCGGATACAGAAACATACCTCATCGTCAGTCCCAAAAAAAGAAATAGCTACCCATAAGTCCAATTCTGGACACTAGGCAAAACAGTAATTTCGTCAAAATGTTATCTACCGTTGGACCCGCTTTGTACCAAAAATGTGCCAAGACAAAGGTTATCCAAGTTTGACAAACTATATGTCAATCTTGGCCTGGACGATGCCATGAGTCCAATGGTGGTGTCAGATTTGGAATCTGATGTCCCGAGTTCAAAATCAAAATTTTACACGTTGAAAATTACCGTTTCGAACGACCAACTTTGGCGTCAATTTCAACCAGCCAAACGATGTCCTATTGAACCAAAACTTTTATGACATAAAATTGAAGTTGGTTATACCTGCTATGCAGCAGAGTTAGTGGTTCGTCAAACGGAGCTTCGATGAGGTTGAAACAAATCTTCGAAGTTGGCTCCACAAAACTGTCAAAATATATGTAATTTAAACACCCAACTTGGTGGCAAGTTTTGATCTATCAAACGATCAAATTAACGATTGAAATTTGAGGGAGTTAAAAGGCATATACCTAGATTGAGACAAAAGAATCGGATCGATGATCCAATGGCTGAATTTTTCTAAAAAAATGTGTCCAACGTTGCTATGACGAAACAAAATTTTGGATTCGAATTTATGCACGTCACAGCGGGATCTCGTGCAAAATGCATGAATCGACTGTATCGTACGTTAGGGAGGACACTGACACGTCGGGGTTGCACGTGGGGGGTCACAAGGGCGTTGTGGTCAAGTGGACGGTGGTTGCAACGACGTGCGGCGGCTGACGTTGGTCCTACAACCGCTGCTGCCCCTATGGCCAACGCACGTGAAGCTGGCCGGACTGGCCGTAAGGACGTGGTACAGTCGTGCGACACGGACGTAGGGAACGGCTCGGCGGTCGCCGGCTATGGATGGCGATCGTCGGCCGGGGATTCTCTATTACGGCTTCCTCACACGCAGGATCGGGGGAGGGGAGTTAATACTTAGGGTTTTAATTATTTAGGTAAATATATACAAATATATATTAGTGTATATAGGACTATGTATAAAAATACACGTATGTATATAGAAACTATAGAGATTTATTTATATAAATAGTACTTAAATTAATGTCTATATATAAATATTTATATAAACCACGTATAAATGTACACATATACTTTCATCGATATTTATATAAAACCTTAAATAGACATTATATAAACCTTATAAAAAATTATATATAAATAATTCACAACTGATTAAAATTATGTATATAAGGTCCTATATAAATCCTTATATAAAATATATTTTACAAGCATGTACATATAAATTTTAGAATATATTTTAAAAATAAATTATATTCTATTAAGTAATACTTAGTTCCAATAAAATATGAAAATATTTGTTATAAATTTTAGAGGGAATTTACATGCGCTTCCTGCGTAGGGGTTGGACATGCGGCTATTTACTTATCTGAAAGACCCTAGAAAATATAAAAATATATTTATAGAACCTTATGATTTAAGTTGCAACTTGACTTTTTTTCGTACAAGGGACATAGATTTGCTAGGCCATCCCTACCATTTCTAACGTGCTAGTCATGGTACACGACTATACTAGCCTTGCCACGACTCCTAGTTTGGTTAGGTTTTATAGCCAACTATTGAGATATAGATGACTAGGTTTAATTGGGTTAAGTGGTTACCTTAATTGGACCTCATTCTTGAATGAATGAATCTTCGGTTTGAGTCTACATTGTCTGGGAAAACTCCCCTAAAATTATTCTAAACTATTCATGTTAGGTTAGGGTAACTTAGAATAGGTTTTAACTCAGGTGGTTGCGCTAGTTTCGAGTCAGATTGACTTAGTAGGTTTAGAAAGTCCAAAAATGTGCCTCTTGTAACTTTTGAGTATAAGTAGCACATCGGGAATCAATTGAATGGCACACTTTGGAATTTGTGTAGTAGGCTTCGTATAGATCAAAAATATATCGAAAGGTTTGGGTCGAGGTTGAGCCTCCAATTTAGGTTGGAATGTTCAACGGTTGTGCAGAAGTGGCTAAGGTTGAGACCCTAGACCCGAATGTTGTGCTTTAAAAATAGTACACGATGAGACGTGTTTGAGTGGGACATGATAGGCATAATGAAGGAGGACACGTCTAAGTCATGTATAAGATATTTGTTTGAAGGTAACATCTAGTCTTGCACTTCAAATATCAAAGTCATGGTAGGGGACACCAAACAGTCTGATTAGAAAGTAGGGTTATCCACTACTGACTTATTAACTTATTTGGACGAAGATTCTCCCAATCACTTGCAAATATAGAAAAAAAAAACCCTAAAATTTGTGAGGCCTTACAATCTAGCTACCATAGAACCTTGGTTCTCGAAACTAAATGGTGGCAATACGTAAAAGGATAAGAAAATCATTCTTGGAAGAAATCAAATATGACTATACGAAGGGAGCTTTAAGTCATAGTGACTAAATCATGAAAATTAGAGTAGAAAAGGACGGGTACCTACAGTGATATGGATGTTACACTTACGGAGGTACGAAGGAGTAAAGATTTATCCTTAGTATAGCTCGACTTAGGATAGGAATATAGGTTATACTCGCTTCCCTATATGAGACGATTGGTTAAGATAAAAAATCTTGAGACGAAAATTTGCAAAACATACTCGTAATTGAAGGGGGTAGTGGCATGATCAAGGACGAATCCCTACCTCAGGTTCCAGAACATCCTGAGCTTTGTATGATCAGTCAAACAGAGGATGTCGAGCTTCTACTCTTACTAGAATATTGGCTTTTCTATCAAGGTTTCCTGGGATAGCATTTGATTCTCGAGACTATGGCTATCTAAATCTTTTAAGTTCATGACCTAAAATATAACACCCTAGGACTTCTAATCTCCAATTCCTTTGCTCATTTCTATGACAGGGTCTTCTCAGATGTTATCTTCACTAACATGGTATTACATACTAAGAATGCAGTCTGCTAGGTTCCAACCCTCTTTGATCTCTATTGTTTATTCTGCCTATCCGTATTGCTACTTCCATGATCCCTCCTTCTTTATAAACACTACATGTAACTTAGTCCAATACTAATGTTCTATCTACAAGGGTTTTTGTATTCTTACTAACCTATATCAATGTCAATGATTCACTCGTCTTCTTAAGATTTCTAATTCCACCCTCAATTCTCTAGGTAGGTCTAGTCTCAAGGATATAAATACTAAATTTATTTTTTAACTCTATGCCATACTTCCCTAGATCATATATCAACCTTCCTTAAATAATAGATTAACAATCTGCTCTTTACAGCTTATAAAATGCTATCTAACAATCACGAATACGCCTACCCACCTTACACCTATCTATTGAGTAAAGGTGGAAGTTAATGTTAGGCGATGCTCGCTGAATCATTCTGTTTATAACGAGCCCCTTGGGACCCTACCAACTTAGTCTTCCCTGGTTGACGATCACTTCTAGTTGAAAAACTGCAACTAATATCTAAAATTCTATTATATGTTCTCTCCAATTCCTCCAAAACATATTTATCTAACATAGATAAGGGTAGAAGGGTTGTAATTCATTGATCCTAAAGTCTCTTGCTAGAGTTAAGTTGCTTGTGAGAATCCGATATTACCAATCCGAGCTACTCTGTCTACCTAATAGAGGTACCTATCAAATCCTTCCTTCCTTAATATATATTTTCTTTTATAATACTATATCAACTATGTTCTATCTAGTGATGGAGTAGATGGTTCAACAATCCCGAGCGTTCGTCCTTCCGAAAGAGGGAATGACAAGAATCCTAAATGAGGAGGTCAAGGAAGTTGATCGACTTTTAACTACGAGTTCCAAAGACGATAGATAAATTCAAAAGAGTGTTCAAGGCAGTTGTATATTGAGATCCTAATACTTTATCCTATTACAGGCTCATTCAGCACAGTAACATAACCGAAACGATATGCTCTGATCTGCATAGGCCACCACAAAAAATGTAATGTCCCAGTCCCAAAATACGTAGGACTAAGAGAACGTATACATACCAGCTACGTATCAAGAGGACTCCATCCCAGCTCAAATATATATAAGCTGTCATGGTGTTCTAATTCTATCTATCAATCAACTATAAACATATCTAACTCAATCCACAGATTTTCTTTTAAGTAAATCAAGAGTAAAAAAATATTATGGTCTACAACCCAATAACATACATGTTCGATTAGACTCGTAGAATGACATGGGTTTATAAAACTAACCTGAGAGCAGAGTATAAATAATAGATATAATATGGAAGCATAATAAAATACCTGATTCGGATATAGCAATAGCTCCATGAGCAGCGAACTATCTCTACATAAGGGGACATAGCAAGGTACAAAAAAAACATGCCAATGTAATAGTAAAAATAAATAAACAAAGGGTATCTACTATAACCAGTCTAAGTAAAATATGCAGTTGAGGACAATCCTAATACCAGGCCCAATCGTACAGGAAATCAACAATGGCACCGTACTATGATACCGATTGGCAAACAATCAATCAATACTATAGCTTGCTATAGAGATCATTACCACGAGTACAATAACCAAGTCCCAAAAATAGAAGCATGATTGCGAGTCTAGACGGCCTAGTATTTTGGTAGAGTCCTCCCTCCCCATGCTCTAAAACTATCTAGTCAAGTCACGTATAAATCATGTACCAGTAACAAGTTGTCACGACCCACACTCAATATTTGGGCACAAACCGTGGGTACGTCTAGCCTACACCGCAGTATCGGCGGTAGAACGCTGTCTGGTCATCTCCACATTTTATCAAATACAACCATGCAGTTTATAGATTTCTATAACACAACCAAAATCCACAAACCAGTCCACAACAGCAAGATATACACAAATAACTGTAGTGAGAGTGAAGATAATAACTGATCTGAATAATCTCCAAGATAAAGACCAAAATGTGATAGATAAAATAATCTCAAGGGAACAAAATGTGCTAAGATGGATGTCCACTACTCAACTCTCATAATCCATAAAATAAAGATGAAGTACAATGAATAAAAGAGTTTTTGGAGGCAACTCGTACGCTATAGAATAATATCTAGCTAAATGTCTCCTGCGGAGGGTAGCCCTGCATCCAAGTCCTCCTGCCTGCTCAGATCAAGGTTCTCAGTCTGCTCATAATAACTGGTACAGAACTCCTCTAACTCATCACCTAAAATGTTGGTTTTCCAGTCAAGAATAGAACCAGTACACATATGACAGCTATCCGAGACATAATAGAGTCACCAAACATGTATATAACATATAAGAATGAAATTAGAAAGTAACTAGCACCATGGTACAAAGGAAAAGACATGATACTCTATCAATAAGAATATAGCTACTAGAAAGCAATATGTAAATCATGGTGACATGGCAAGTGGTGAAAAACATGATGAAATAATGGGAATATTAACTATCTACGTGCATTGAAATATCGATTTCAACGTGTGAACGGCTAAGGGGTAAATTTGGCACCCTGCACGTGTCGTGTGCAGCTGCTATCGGTCAAGAATAGACATTTTAGGGATTGATTGGGTAGTTCACACATCTACTAAGATATTTCTCCGCCCAATTAGTACTCATGGAATCAATCGCAAGTGAGGTAAGCATGTAAAGGCAATCAAGATGTATAATAAATCCATGATACTATCTCTGTGTGACTATCGTGTCAACAAGCAGTAAGATATATGTATAGCATATAAAGAAAACTATCGGAAACGACAACAATCAGTATATGCACTTGCCTGAGGTCCTGAGCTGCGGGTATGAATCGAGCACTGAGTCAGAGTCCAAGTAACCTGTTTTTAGCATTTCTTGGGTTAACAGATGTAATATAGAAATTATCAATTCTATCTATCATTTCTTTTTAGCCTCATAAGTTAACGTATACACGCTTAGCTACCTACCACAGCCTCTGCAAGTACTACCCTTTACTGTTATTTACCTATTCCATGTACATGAGTCTATGATTTGGGTATCTCCTCATTGGTGTCATTACCCTTTTATACCCTAGATTGAGGGTTTCTCTGTCACTTGTTTCCAAGGTACATCATGTACATAGACTGAACTCCCTTCACACTGTCCTAACTTTCTCTCCTGACCATCAGTTATATTGGGGTTTAAGGGTTAAGTTACCTTCAACATATAGGGTTCGAATATATGAATTGGGTATCAACCAATTCGGACTGAGCTTAAATAAGGGAAATAAGACCAAATGGGGTATTTGGGGTGCTCCCAAGGAACTGACCCCCGTTCAGTTGGACTGAAACCAGGTATGGTGTTGCTGGCATGGGAATGCAGGATTAAACTCTACTAAAGAACCGATCCTTACCTTCCTATTAACTGAATGAATTATTCAGTTCAAGAGTAACTGAACTATAGGCTGCCTAGAAGAAATAATGGATAAAAGAGGTCTATTATCAAGACTCAAAATCTGAACATATGTCCACATGTGGACTGATCCAAATAGTGTAGACAGAATATCAGGTTAAAGACTAAACAAAAGTTCAAATGTTTGACTAACATTAGCATGGACTGTTCACATATTCAAGGGGCTGAACCTTAGTTAAGGACTGGGTTCGAAATGCTAAATATAATTGCACCTCATATAGGCTAGCCGAGCCTTCCTATATTGCTGATACCAAGTAATACGAGACTAATACATGAGATGTGGACCAAGTAAGTAATTGGGATACAGGACAGCTGCAATGGTGAGGACTAAAACTAAAACGATACTAATAAGGACTGATATAATGCAATGAAGGGCTGAAACATACATCTTGTAGTCACTACCAAAATTTGTTGTTTTAGCGATGGCCACATCCGTCACCCATCCGTCGCTAATATAGATCAGCGACGGATCACTGACGGATTTTGATCAAAACAATCCCTCGGCAATCAGCTCGTCGCTAAAAAACGTCCGTCGCTAGGTAGTCGCCACTCGACGAAATAGCGACGGCTTTCTGTCGTCAGTATTCGTTACATTAGCGACGTCTTACCGACGTTTTTTTTGTCGAATACAAGTAACAGGTAGTGAATTATAGAGACTCTTACCGACGGACTAGTCCGTCGGAAAACCGTCGTTACTGTGTATCAGAGAGTATCGATCTGTCGCATTTTTGTCGAAAACTTGTCGGTAAATGCGTATCAGACAGTATCGGTCCGTCGCTATTCCGTCGCTTTTTGTCGCTACCTCGTGACGGCTTAGCGACGGAATCGCGACGGATAATCCGTCGACTCGGTTCTGGATATGTTTGACCTCTCCAGAACCATGGCGACGGATATTATGCCGCTAATCCATCGGACTTAGTCGCCAAACCGTCGCGAATTAGCCGCAACATTTGGCGACGGATTATCCGTCACCAAGTGAAAGCCAACGATAGACCGATGGCTTACCGACGGCTTGTCCGTCGCTAAGGTTCTGTGCACCCTTCATACAATCAGAACCTTGCCGACGGATAATCCGTCGATAGGTCATCGCTAGATAAGATATTCCGTCGGCTATTCGTCGGCTATCCGTCGCTAACTGGAAAATATTGAGAATCCTCCAGTTAGCGACAGATTTTCCGTCGAAATGTAGTCGGTAACTGAGGTTATCCGTCGCCAATCCGTCACTAGTCCGTCGCTAACTGAGATTTTTTTTAAAAAAATTACAGAGCTTTCCCTGTTCATACAACATTCAAAACATCAGAAAATCACAATATACAATCGCATAGACCAATATATAATCCAATATAAATAACACACGAATATAATGCATCACAAATATGCATCACCCAAACCAATATAAAATACACACCAATTATCCAAAAATCAAAAACTAATATTCGTCGTTATAATATCCGAAATTCCTACAAATATTCAAAATTTAAAAACTATTCAAATACAATACATCAAGGAGGAGGAGGAGTTCGATCGTCCGGTGGTGGTACTCCCTGCTGCGACCGACATAATACTGCTCTACTATGTTTGGCGGCAATTCGTCGAAGACATTGTCCAAAAGTCGACGTAGCTGCTCTGGCGACATCATGACAAGGAGTGTCGTCACAGTCGGAGGAGGTACCAGAGGGGCAGCAGGGTTGAAATAAAGATGACCGACGGAAGACGGACCGGCACCAGCAGTAGACGGACCGACAACAGTAGAAGGAGCAAAAAGTACGTGGCAATTTACTCCCGCAAGGACAACACCGCCTCATGCAACTATACAAGCTGTGACCTCACATCATCGTCTACCGGGGCCGCGAGAGGAGGCGGTGTCGGTGGAAATTTTGAGTCGCCATGTGCAACGGCGCCAGGGAGCCGACTCCGTACAGGCGCCCTTTCTTAAAGCCGCTGACGGTATCTACGAACAAGTCGTTGCGAACGGCCATAGAAGAGGGCATCCGGGCGGGCATCGTTTCACCGACATCCTCGGCAGCAGACGACTGAGCCCGACTAAGGGCCTCACGATACGCAGCCTATCAAATGAATGTGTTTATACTATAAGTTTACCTAAGTTGTAATCTAAATCCTATGTTTTCCTAAGTTATAGTGTGAATCCTAAGTTTACCTAAGGTATAGTCAGAATACTTTTAATTCTAACATAAATCTCATAAACGTAAGTACTTACATCAGTCTCCTTGGCCCTCTCGTCGACGAAGCTCCCGTCCTTCTGCCTCTTGTGCGTATGCTGGAACACATCGTGCATGGTGACCGATTCTGACTTTTTTCCCTCATTCACCGCCCGTTGGGTCTGCATACGAAATATCTGTAGAATTTAATTATCTTCGTATATTAATAATACCGAATTCGATAGTGAAATGAATTTGCGGTATCTCACCAGATCTGCAAGCGCCGCTGTGTGGGGCCTTGATCCCCCCCCGTATGAATCCCCGCGGCCCGTCGGTTCGCCTACGCTTTCTCCGATTTCTCCTTGTACGTAGGAGTATCCATCATATCCAAGACCTCCTCATAATAGTCCTACCGGATCCAATTCGGCCTCATATGCCCCATTTTAAGGTCATGAATCATATCTCGTATCTTCTTCGAGGCAGCGCTTCTGTAGATCCTGCGGATCGCGTCCTCGCGATGGGGGGGCCACCAAAACGCCGTCTAACAAACAAATTCAATTATCACGTAATTAAAAAATGGTTGAATAAAGAGTAACTAATAATTAACCACAATATATATATATATATATATATATATATATATATATATATATACCCTCAAATTGTTGAGCCAGATGTACTTCACGTTTGGGGGCACCGACGAAAAGTTGAGGTAGGGGCCATGGAAGTTAGCCCGAATAATTTCCCCTAGAGACCTGGCAACATTAAACGGAAAAAACCTACAAAGAAGCAAAGACTGAATTATTAACTTGAATAAATGAAAAAAATTTAATAAATTATCATAAATTTACTTACGAGGACCCTGCGGGCTATAGCTCTCGTCGGAACTCGCCTATCGGCCTCTCTGGTGCCGTCGGAGGATCCGCGGGTCCGCACATGTACTCCCCAGTAATCGGATGGAACCGAGTATGGGGGTACTCCGGGGCCCACTGTGCAGTAACTGGTAGATCCGCTGGTGGATCCGCTGGCGGAACAGATCGACTAGCGGATGGAGACACATGCCTCGATGAAGTTGTCGATCGACGGCGGGATGAGTCTGTGCCCGGGGTACTCTTTGGGTCGGGTTCGCTAGATGGGGTCACATCCCGAGAAGATTGAATACGACCACAACCACCAGCACCACCATGACCACGACCACCACCACCAGCACGACCACCACCAGCAGCACGACCATGGCCAGCCATCACAAACAGTAAATAGAACACAAAAACATAATTAACATTATAGAAGTATAAATGAATATAAAATTCTAAACTAAAATATATATACCACCAGCAGGGCGACGAGTGCCGCCGCGACGAAAAGGACTAGGAGTGCCATCTGTAAAAAGAAAATTATACAATAAGTAGATGATCGAATGAAAAAAGCATGAATACACGTAATTGCTTTTATGAGGTCAAACTGAATTCACGTAATTGGAAGTATTTTTAATATACAACGATATTTAATCTAATTATCGTCATCGTCTTCGTTCTCATCCTCGGCCTCGTCTTCATCATCATCCTTATCCTCATCCCCATCCTCATCCTTATCCTCATCATCGATTTCATCTGTATCCTCATCTCCATCAAATTCTTCTTCTTCTTCTTCTTCTTCTTCTTCTTCTTCTTCTTCTTCTTCTTCTTCTTATTCTTCTTCTGCCTCAATATTTGGGATAAGATGCCTCTTTCTTCCCTAGTTGACAGCCAAGTCTTGTGTATCAACCTCTTCCTCCCCTCTATTTTCCTCAATAATATCTTCAACATCCATTGTATCCGACTGTTGTCCCAAGTATTGGGATTTTTCGAACTGGTTCTCTTGGTATGCTGGGTCTCCAACGTTGAATGTATTTCTAGATTTAATCTTGCATACTGCCCACCAGTCAAATCAATCTCTACGACGCCTTGGGTAGCTTGTATAGTAGACTTGAACAGTCTGACTTGCTATCGCAAATGTGTCGGTGTCACGACCCGCACCAACCGTGAGGGTACGAGTACGTAACAGCGCCCAGCCTACGCCACAGTGTCGGCGGTAGAACGCTGTTCTAGGTCACTATCTAACCATCAACTCATGCAGTATATAATGTACGCATCATAATCAACTCCGAACGGAGGACAAGTATATGATATTGTAACTCAATCACAGTCTAAGCACGATAAGATAACACAGAAGAGATAACTAAGAAATAGAAGACAACTACTACTACTGAAATAATAATAACATCTCAACAATCTGAAATACAACACGAGTCTCAAATCAATACAACAAGTCCAAATAAGAACTAATGCAAGTCTACTAAACTAAATCTCGATCACTCCTGAGTGTCCGGACCAAAGGTAGCCATCCCGTCTCCGGGTCCATAATATGTAGGGCATATGTCCTCAGCGCAAGTATCTGTAATATTTTCAACAGGTCCAGTCAGGACAGGAACGAGCACAAATCTCATCTAGAAAACCCAAGTAAATGACAGAGAACTATAAAGCAGTTTTAGGCAGTTGTATTGATGAACATGGCAGTTTATATTCAGGTGATAGCATAGAGAGACAGATAAAGTACAAGAAAAGTAAGGTAACTAAACAAGATAAGAATCATGGCAATAAAGACTGTAAAATAGAAACTAGCTGAACTAGAGTAACATGGTATAAGTCAAACAGTAAATGTAGACAAGTGTAACTCCCATGTAAGTCGAGTACAAGACGAATCTAATACAAGATGAATCCAGTACGAGATGATTCCAGTCATAGTGATCAATGATTCCAGGGTGAGTCCAGCCTATACTCTAACAGTGTGTTTTAAAATACCGAGGTCGACATATAAACAGCTATAGGTAATCCGGCACATCACACACCTGGTCGGGTGTGAGATGGCTATCATTCCAGTTTGATTCCAGCATGAGGGTGATTCCAGAATTAGGGTATGTCTACATGTCTTACTCTAGTATTTCCCCTTCCAGCAAGTACAAGTGAATCTAGAACACAACACGAGAATCGAGATGAGTCCAGCCAAACATGATACTAGTAAATAATTCCAGAATGATTTCAGTAATAGAGGCCAGACAATAAATGTGTGTCGTATACATGAATCCAGAAATATTCATACGTGTTGTAACAGAGAATCACATACAACTAACTAGAACTGAAGTACAGTAATTGACAAGTAAATGAGAGAACTATCAGAGAATGTACTTGCCATACTCTGAAAAGAGTAGTGTAATATCAGATGTCTGCACCGGAGTCACAATATCCTAAATAAAGCAGTACATGTTATAATGTGTTTAAAATAAGGTAAATGAGGTTTATGATGCAATCTACATGATTCTAAGCCAAATCTAGGTCAAAGTTAACTCTAAGTCAAACCTGGTCAACTGTCTAGGTCAAACTAGGTCTAAGTCAAACTTGGGTCAACCATGGTCAACACTTTAGTCAACTAGGTCAATCCTAGTCTAGTCAAGTCTTACTAGGCCTAACTAAGCCTAGACTAGCATCCAATACAATCACAAGTCATAGAGAACACATATTACATATATATGTATGCTTAGATGAAATCCCCATTCAAGACTACATTCATGCTTACATTTATATTACATTCACATAGATATATATATACATATAGACACCCACACACAATACATACACATGCACAGTATCAAGCCAAACCAAGCCTACCAAGGTAAGTGGCTGCTACTCCTAATCTCACATAACTAAACCAAAACCCAAAGTGGCTGGGCAATTGCAAGTCTCTGCTTACACTTTCTAGCCTATGCCACACATCAACCCTCTTACTGATTACTCCCAACAGATACACTAAGCTCTTAAGTTCAGTTCAGTTCCGTCTCACTCTTGGATCCCCTTCTATCTACAGTCTTGCAGCCAAGTGAACAAGGCCTTGGCAAAGAACCAAAAATCCCTACTAACATACCCCCTGCACCTCCAATTTGCAAGGCACAACAGTGCCTTGCTGCTGCCCCAGAACAGCACTACTGTTGTAACATCCCCCACCATATCCTAAACTCTAGGGTATACTAATCCTACAAAATTCACTACCTTACACTGACATCTAAGGCCTCATCCCGATAACTCATTCTCTATGACTAATACTTACCACTTTACCTACATGGACACAACCCTCAAATCAAAGTGAAACATTAACCCCACATCTATCTTCCAACTCCTAACCCACACATTAACATATATAACTTAGAAATCGTCATGTATCTCAAGGAAACTGAGCTAACCCTAACTCAGTAACATAATCATAAACTCAAAATGCAACATAACAATGTAAGGTAAAGTGCAGTGGTGAATATCAGTTTTTAGACATAGGTGTGTGTGTGTTTGAATGTGTAGCTGTGTGTGTCAATGTTAGTTTAGGAGATAGATTCTCAGGAAAAATTAGTGAATAGTGTGTGTTTCATGTCCTGTGTGTTCGTGTGAGTGTGAACAGCATAGGCTAAGGGGTCCCAGGTTGTAGGTTGTGTGTCAAAATCAGGAAACAGGGTTGTGTGGGTGAACAATGTGTAATTTCAGTGATTCTCTGTTAATAGTGTTTCAGAATTGAGTGTGTGGGTGATAGGAAAGAGTGTGTGTAGAGTGACTGCAAGTATCGAGTGGTGTCTAGTGAGTGTCAATAAGGTGTCCAAGTGTTCAGTGTATCACAAATGCAAGTGTCAAGTGTCAAACATGTGTGTGCAATGTAGAGTGTAACATGAAATCAATTCCCAGGTTTCCAGTTTAACAGTGTACATTTAAACCTAAATTTGAATCCAAAATTGAACCCAAATGCACATCCTATGAACTCAGAGATGTAGACTTAATTCTCAGGCATGTACATACATGTAGACATTAAATTATCACAATTTAACATTTAATCGAATTCACAAAACTTTGAAAATTTGTACTGAACTGAACCTTATCAGAATATATTCAAAAAAACCTAATTTCACATTCGAAAACAATAAAACTCCAAATTAGTGGTTGATAGAGGTGTGTGCACATGACAGGGTGTTATACAAGTCGTATCGTGTCCATAAAAGTGGACACGACGTATCCAAAACACGAATTATACAAAGTGTCAAAGATACAACACAAGCAGCCTCGTGCAGAGGTGCAGCGCGTCCCAGGACACGACACACGACACTAGAGAGCTCATGCTCGTGTCCTAGGGTTCACCAAGAATAGGGCTACGGTCTCATCACCCTGCACCACATCAAATTCGTATCGTGTCCAACTTATAACCCTGTATCAGTGAACAATTATGCGTGTGTGTGTGTGTGTTTGTAAAACCAATGCAAGCTCGATAACTTTAAAAATACTAAACCAACTCGACCCAAACTTTGTGTGTGTCGTGTCAGACATTAGGCCCACGTGTCCACCAAAAATCACGACCTGAGTCGCCGTGTCGTGTCCCACAGCAAGCCCGAGCAATAGGGCAGCGCACCGGGGCCTCGTGCACATGTTCGTGTCCAAATTTGGACACGAAAATGGACACGATGTGTGCTCAGTCAAACACGAAATCAAAGCCCACATATAGGGCTATAAAATTGCTTAATTAGTTTTCAAAAAAAAAGAATAAAAAGTTCTTTGAGGCTTTTGTCAAACACATAAACATACATATAGACACGTGTCCGATACGGACACCAAACGAACATGGTTTCCTACCAAATTTGAGGGACAGCTAGGGGACACCTAGATCTAGCCTAAATGCAAAGAAATCGTAATAATAATACAATTTAAGGGGTTTTACCTATAGGTGCAAAGATCAAGAAAAAGCCCCAAATCGATTGATTCCCGATGCTAGCCAAATCCTCTAAATTGCTCTTAGACTGAAATTACTCCTCAAAATCAGCAAGTAGAGGTGGATTAGAATCATATGCAGAAGATTTGGGTGAAAAAGGAATTAAAATGGATTTAATAGGAATTAGGGAAGATGGAGATTTACCTTTTTTTTCTCTAAGTGTTGGAATGTTACAAAAGAGGCAAGAACTAAATGAGGAGAATATTTATAGGGAGGGGAGACTTAGTGGCTGGTCATAAAGGAAGGAATTAGGGTTAGGGTTCAAGTCATGGGCCCATGGGCTTAAGTCACAAGTCATGGAATTAAAATCATAAGTCATTTCACCTATTCATAATTCTTTCTATTGAAACTAGATTCTAGTGACTAAAATAGGTTTGACTTAAGCTAGACTAGGGTCACACCATTGCCTACTAAGTCACCATAGCTAATGTTAGCTTCTAGGCTAGTCTACAAAGTCACAGCTAGCAAAATCAAAATTAACAATCACCAATGCAATAAATTATGAAATAATTCAAAGAGGCCAAATGACCAAAATACCCTCATGCTCAAAAGTGAAAATAAATCATCCTAATGACATGGTTAGGCTCTAGGTCAAACAGTCTCTAGGGTTTTACTAGCAGCACATCAAAATCATAAGTCATGACTTAAAACAAATTTTAAATTGATTAAAAATCACCAAAATTCATAATATGATTTAAGTGCAATAAATAATGATTATAAATACAAAATTTCAAAAATAGCCTCATTTCAGAAACTGGGTGTTACAGTCGAACCCTCTATACCTCCTGTGATGATTTATATCGACAAATCCAAATTGTTATCGATTTTCCTACCGATATTTGGTGTCGTATCGAACCACTCACATTTGAACATCACAATATGCATATCATATGGGGCAGTATATTGTAAATCTATAATATCCCGAAGTACTCTATAATAGTCAAAGTCCGGCTCATCGTCATAGATGGTGCCTCTTATACAAACACTAAAATCCTTGGTACTGAAGCCGTCATTGATAAATTCGACATTTATAGCATTCTGAGTTGCCTTAAACTTAAAGCCATTAACGACATAGCATGGCCAAGTCTTTGCTTGCTTCTTCGATCCCAATGCCAGATAACGAACACTCTCATTTATGAGTGTTGTTTCAGGCAATAAAACCTGTAAACATATATTGATAATTTAAATATTTTAGATGCCTATATTTTAATGGTAGCCGCATAACATATTATCTCAGTTACTTACGTATTTGCGAAACCAAGACGAAAATGTACAATCAACCTCTCTTTGAAGTTCCTCATCGGTAATATCGGGTGTCCTCATTTTGACTTCATCTCTAAATAAAATGTTAGAGAGAATAAAAATAAGTGTAGTCACTTACTTCACCAAATTAGAGATTATAACGAGTGCAAGTGTACTCACTTACTTTTCCAAATCTCTCACTTCTTGTATGTCACAGTTTAACAAGACATATCGGTGAGCGGCATCATACTCATCGTCAGTCAACCACCGTTTCTGACTAGCCCCAACAGGCTTGCCCCTTACATTGAATATACCTCCATCCTCAATGTCCTCGTCATTCCTTTGAGGTCTATTTCGATTTGTCTTAACATGAGTATCAAAATAAATGGAGGAGAAGTTTGACACCTCCTCGATAAGATATGCTCCGTATATCGAAGCCTCTATATGAGCCTTGTTGCTAACTTTCTTCTTTAGACGGTGTAGGTATCTAGAGAGAAATTATCTTGAGAATTAATAATAAATTTTAAAACCCACTAAAATTCAACTTAAATTATATCAATTTGTATGTACCTTTCAAATGGGTACATCCATCGATAATGAACAGATGTACTGACACGGGCTTCGTATGCTAGATGAATCGGTAGATGCTCCATGCTATCGAAGAAGCCCGGAGGAAATATTTTCTCTAACTTGCAAATTGTTAAGACAATCTTCTCCTCAAGTTCAACTATTTATTGTACCGTCAACTTAGTTGAACAAATATCCCTGAAGAATGTAGATAGTTCGGCCAACAGAACCCATACAGCAGAAGGCAACAACTCTCTCAAAGCAATGGGCAGTAATCTTTCCATAAACACATAGCAGTCGTGACTCTTCATTCCCGTTAGCTTGCGTTCATTGAGATCAACGCATCTAGACAAATTTGACACATAGCTGTCAGGAAATCTTAAAGTAGATACCCACTTGCAGATTATTAATCTATCTTCCTTGCTCAATGTATATTGTGCTATCGGCTTAGTTAATTGTCCATCGGCTCCCCTTTGTATCAAGTTCAGATGAGGACACTTGCATATCTCGGCAATGTCTTGTCTTGCTTTTGGATTGTCCTTCGTCTTTCCTTTAATATCCATGACGGTATTGAAGACATTATCGAACACATTCTTTTCGATATGCATAACATCAAGATTATGCCATATAAGATTATCTTTTCAATAAGGCAAGTCCCAGAAGATACTCCGTTTGGTCCAGTTATGGCTTTATCCGAACCCATCGACACGATTGTTTGATGGATCTTCCATTACAGTGGACAAGTCCTTTATATCTTCCCAAATATCGTATCCCGACAATCTGGCAGGCGGATGAGAAAATTCTTATTTTCTAGCTCTGAACGCGTCCTTGTTCTTTCTCCAAGGATGACTCGCGGGCACAAATTGACGGTGACAGTCAAAGAAAGAAGTTTTCCCTCCATGCTTAAGGTGGAACGCCTTACTATTTTTTATGCATATCAGACAAGACATGGTGCCGTGAGTACTCCATCCCGATATCATACCGTATACGGGAAAATCATTGATTGTCCACATCAGTGAAGCTCTCATATGAAAGTTTTGTTTCCTGGAAATATCATAGGTCGCGACGTCGATCTCCCACAGCTGTTTCAGTTCATCCACCAACGGCTGTAAATATATATCGATGTTCTTCGTCGAATTTTTGGGACCCGGTATGATAGCTGTAAAGAACATATAAGGAGTGTTCATACATATCCATGGTGGCAGATTGTAAGGGGTAAGAATGATCGGGCAGTAGGAGTATTGAGATCCCGACTGCCCAAAGGGGGGAAGCCTTCAGAACATAGAGCCAGACGTACATTTCTAGGTTCTGCAGCAAAATCTGGATGACGCAAATCGAAATACTTCCACGCCTCTCCATCCGAAGGATGTGACAATTCTCCATCGTCCTTTGTGCGTTCTTCGTTGTGCTACGTCATGTGTTCTGCTGTATTCTGAGACATATACATCCTCTGCAAGCGCTTCGTGATCGACAAGTAATACATATACTTGTAAGGACGTCGTTTTCTAGTTGACCTTCTTTTTTCCCTGACTGGCTTGTAACGATTCGTATTACAGAAGCTAAAACTTTCTATGTCCTCGTTCTCCTTGTAGTATAACATGCATCCATTGCGACAACAATCAATCTTCTTGTACCCAAGTCCCAGTTGTCGGACCATCATCTTTTACTTGTAGAAGTTTTTTGGAAGCACTTTTGATTCCTTCGGTAACACCTCCTTGATTAGTTATATAATCCAATCATAGCAAGCTTCTGGAAAGTTAAAATCAGACTTTATATTCAACAACCGCATCGTCACTGACAGTACAGAATGAGTCTCACAGTCAGGATATAGAGGAGTTTTTGCATCCTGAAACATATCATAGAACTCCTTCGCCTCGGGATTAGGATCCTCCGGATCAAAATTAGGCCCTGCCGTGTCATACACCATATCTTGTGCAAGGTTCTGCAGGTCTCTATAATCAATAGAGCAATCGTCTTCTTCGATGACAAAATCCGTTGCAGTATTATCATCAAAAGCATAAGTAGCAGCATTTACAACCTGCCTTTCCGCATATAGTTTACCTTGTGATGACCACAGGCTGTAATCACGTACGAAACCCTTATGGGTCAAATGATCTCTCACAGTCACCACTTTTTCGTAACGTCTATTGCGACAATTACGACATGGATACTTGATTTTGTTACCGTCCATGTACTGAGCTTTGCTCATGGCATACTTAAGAAACACTTCCATGCCTGTCTGAAAATCGTCACTCATACCTATTCTGTTCTCGTATTGTCGTTTGTACATCCATGTACGATCAATGAAATAACGATCCATCACAGATTGATGTAAAAATCTGTATCGTAAGACAAACTAAACAAAATTAGTATATAATCATGTAACTGGTGGATCCGCTGGTATATAGGCCGAATGTACTTAGTATCGACTGCATCAGATTATTATCGGTCTATAGGTTTGGTATAGGTCGTATCAAATTGGTATTGGCCTTAGCGAATTGGTAGATACATATCCGATATGTATCGGTCGTATAGCTAGGATTCGGATTGGCCTTATCGATTCGGTATCGGCCATATCCGATAGGTATCGGCCAAATCGGATATGTTTCTGCCGTATCGGATTAGCATGGTGGAAGGTTTAGTAACAACTGTACTTGAATTTCGCTCTTCTTGAGCTAGAATACCATTGCAAGAGAGTCACGAGAGAGTTAAAAAATCTCCTACGTATTGATGTTTATGAGAGTGATTGGCCAATTACAGTAACATACATGTTGTATTTTCCATCATGAAAGGAGAGATTGAAAGCAATAACATATAGAGTTGTATTTCGGGAGAAGAACTCCTATAAACTCTTTGTTCACAAAGCAAGCTATAGAGAATACATAACAAGTATCGAGTTCATAACCTACTTCGCAAGAGAAGTATCTTAATGTTCTCAGTTATCTCAGACTAATCTGACATAGAACAGTAAGATACTTCTCTTACGAAGTAGGTTATGAACTCGATACTTGTTCTGTATTCTCCATAGCTTGCTTTGTGAACAAAGAGTTTATAGGAGTTCTTCTTCCGAAATACAACTCTGTATGTTATTGCCTTCAATCTCTCCTTTTCTGATGGAAAATACAGCATGTATGTTACTGTAATTGGCCAATCACTCTCATAAACATCAATATCTATAAGATTTTTTACTCTCTCGTGACTCTCTTGCAATGGTATTCTAGCTCGAGAAGAGAAAAATCCAAGTACAGTTGTTACTAAACCTTCCATCATGCTAATCCGATACGGCCGATACATATCTGATACGGCCGATACCTAACGGATATGACCGATACCGAATCGATAAGGCCAATACGAATCCTAGCTATACGGCCGATACATATCAGATAGGACGATACCAATTCGCTAAGGTCAATACCATTCGATACGACCTATACCAAACCGATATACCGATACTAATCGGCTACGATCGATACTAAGTACATACGATCGAAGAGGTGGATCCGCTACCGATAGTTCGATATCGATAGCGATAGTCCGATACCGATAGTTCGATACCGATAGTGATAGTCCGATACCAATAGTTTGATACCGATAGCGATAGTCCGATATCAATAACGATACCGATACCTACACCGATACCGTACTGATAGTCTGATACCGATACTCATAGAAATAATCTGAAAACGATATCGATACTCATAGAAATAGTCCGATACCGATACACATAAACCTATCTATTACTAGTAGCCATACTCCTCTACATACTCCTCTACACTAGGATCTAGTAACCATATACTCCTCTACACACTAGCTAGTAGTCACACTCCTCTCACTACTAAAATAACCCCTTTTAGCGACGTCAGAATACGTCGCTAAAAAAGGAAAATCCGTCGCTAATTTCTATTAGCGACGTATTTAGCGACGAAAATTGGATGTCGCGTATAGGCTTGTCGCAGATTAAAATTTTGTCGCAATTCGTCGCTATTTGCGACGTCACATTTAGTGTCGCTAGACGTCGCAACATTAGCGACAGATAGCGACGTCATCATACGTCGCCACTATAGCGACGTAGGGCGACCACTTAGCGACGCCGTCAACTTTATATATGATGACATGGCATGGCAGCCACGTCAGCATTTTAGCGACGCCTAGCGACAACTTTAGCGACGTCAGCTCTCAGGTGGTCATATGCAACGTCAGCAGTATAGCGACGGATAGCGACGTTATGTCACTATTTGGCGACGTATAGCGACGTGTACTATACGTCGCAAAACGTCGCAGAACGTTGCTATACATCGCAGATATTATAAAAAAATTAAAAAAATATAATTGGTATTTTTGTTATGCTGTGTGTCTGTGTTTACAGTGTGTGTGAAGTGCAGTATTCGAACCATCGACAGTTTCGCTTACTGTTCTATGTTTTATCTTAGATAGAAAGAGCAATAGTTCAGGGTGCACTTCTCAGAGCTTCCTCTTCACGTCCTTCACCTTCTCGGGATCCTTTACGACGTCTCGAGAAAGTAAAGGACGTGAAAATGAAGCTCTCATAAGTACACCTTGAACTGTTGCTCTTTCTATCCAAGATAAAACATACAACAGTAATTGAAACTGTCGATGGTTCTGAACACTGTATTTCACATTCACTGTAAACACAGACACACATCATCACAAAAATATACATTATATTTTTTTAAAATTTGGGCAGCACCTCCTTTGTATATCAGATCATCGCTTATAACCCAGCGTAGGTATATTTGTCATCCCCGTCGCAGATATCATCACAATTAATAGTCTTCCAGCATAACAGTCTATAACTAATAGATGAATAACAGTCTCCCATCATAACAGTCTACAACAAATATCATACATGTACTCAATGAAAATACCAACAAATTAAATATCACCAACATACATGTCCAATAAACATACATGTCCAACAGAGTCAAATACTATTCAAAATCAGTACAGAACGGTGAATGGGCCCATAGGGCCAATAAATACAAAGATGATAAAAAAATCTACTGGATCACTGAGGACCCCTGCCGTGCATCTGGGATAGCATGTACTCATACTGCTCCTGTGTGAGCTGTATCGTAGGGGCAGTAGGAGGTAGTGCAATGTCTGGAGTCGGCGCCGTCGATGGACCGGGAGGACATATCTGCTCCAGATCTCGCAGTCGCTCACCATAAACAGCAAGGGTACTCACCACCCTCTCAGTACTCGCCTCAAGCGAAGCTGATACCTGAGTGAGTGAGGCAGACATGCTCATCTGTGATCCCTCCAGCTCGACCTGTCTACGCTCTGTGCGCTACGTAGACTCGGTAAGTGTGTGCAAGCTGGCAGCTGTAGCCTGTTGTAGACTCATCAGCTCCTGTATACTGCGCTCGACCGCATCAAATCGTCCGGTGACGTCGGTACGGAATGCATTCATGTTCCTTCTGAACGGATGATCTTTTGGCAGAAATTGCCGATAACAATCAAAGAAGCATTGTTTTCCTTCGTATTTCAAGCGGAAAGCCTTACTACGGTCCATGCAATACGGACATGAGAGACGGCCATGAGTGCTCCATCCAGATAATATTTCATAGGCCGGAAAGTCGTTGATGGTCCACATAAGGGTTGCCTTCATCTGAAAATTCTGCTTCCTGGAAACATCGTACGTGTTAGCGCCTACTTCCCATAACTGATTCAACTCATCTATCAAAGGCTGTAACTACACATCAATGTTCCTCTTGGGATTGTTCGGACCAGGAATTATAACGGTTAGAAACATGTACTGAGTCTTCATGCACATCCAAGGCGGCAGGTTATACGGAGTGACAATCACAGGCCAGTACGAATACTGGGATCCCGAAAGACCAAAAGGAGTAAAACCGTCAGAAGATAGCCCCAACCTGATATTACGCGGATCTGAAGCAAAATCAGGATACACTCGATCAAAGTGCTTCCATGCTTCTCTATCGGATGGGTGATCCAACACTCCTTCAATCTGTTCTCGTATGTGCCAACTCATATTTTCGGTCGTCTCTTTCACCATAAATAATTTTTGCAACCGCGACGTTAAAGGCAAGTAGTGCAACAAATTGGTCGGTCTTCTTGCACCGGTAGACCTTCCTGTACTAGTTGTCTTATAGCGATCAGCACCACAAAATCTGCACACATCTGCGTCCTTATCGTCTTTGTAGTACAGCATGAACCCATTGCGACAAGAATCGATTTTCTCGTATCCCATCCAGAACGATCTCACCATCCTCTTAGACCGGTAGAAGTCTTTAGGCAACTTAACACCCGCCGGCAAGATCTCTATAATCAACTCCAACACTCGGTTGTAGCATTCTTGCGACATGTTAAAATCTGACTTAATGCTCAACAGTCTTGTAACCACCTCCAACGGTGAATGATCCTCACAACCAGGATACAATGGAGTCCTTGCATTCTCCAGCAACTCCATGAACTGTGCAGCGTCGGCGTTCGGTGCCTCCTCAGGTGCATCATGAACGAAACTAGGCCCCACGGCGTCGAAAACCATGTTCACGCACCCATCGTCGTATGCATGATTATCTGAAATAAAATTAGGTCCCGTATGCATATACGGCTCAACATAAGGCTCCGGCTCTGATGCTAAAGACACAAGCTCTCCGTGTGCGGTCCACTGATAGTAATTAGGCGTGAAACCCCTCGAGTACAAATGATATGTCACTTCCACTTCTGGATAATATTTCATGTTATGACATTTCACACTCGGACACTTAATTTTGGTGTCATCCATGTACTGAGGGAACGCCTTAGCAAACTGCAGGAACTGCTCTACTCCCGCTATGTATTTATCCCGTACACCACACATATCAACAGGACGATGATTGTACATCCATGAACGATTCCGCAAGTAGTAATTCATATCCATTTGGAAATAATTCTGCAAAGATGGACACACATTATCCAATAGGCACAAATTCGTATATTATGTATTATTATGGGACACATATTAGTAGCGGACAGTTACTAATAACAATGATATGCAATCTAGGTCAAACTAGGTTGTACTAAGTCAAACAAAGTCAAACAAGGTCAAGCTAAGTCAAACAAGGTCAAAGTAGGTTAATGGTTGACCTATAGTTGACTTTGTCAACTCTTAGTCCAATCTAGGTCAGATGTTGACTCTACTTTGACTTTCAGTCAAAATAGTCAACCTTGGTCAAACAAGGTCAAATCTAAGTCAAATATCCTATTTCTAGTCATTACCTACCAAGGTACCCTTTACCTTATCGCTATTGGTATCCCAATACCAATACCTTAAGTTGGTACCCTTTACCTTATTGCTATTGGTACCCTTTACCTTATCGTTACTGGTATCCCAATACCAATACTGCGGTAACATGGTTGGTATATTAAGTGTAAAATCACTAAATTTCTACTATATTTTAGTACTGATTTTTTTTGTATTTATACGTCGCATAGTCGTATTGTACGTCGCACGGGAATTTGTGTTTTTTCGTATTTACTTGTCGAGTGCGAATATGTGCGAGGTACATATTTTTAGAAAAATGATTTTTGATTTTATTATCGGTAATGGTTTCAAAATTATATATATATTAATTATTTTTATTAAAAGTTGTGAAAAGTATCTATCGAGGTTGCCAAAACTTATTATTTTAGTTATTTATAAAAGGCTATCTTATTTTAATAAGTGGTAATTTAGAAAAACTAGATTATGTGAATATTCTACTCGTGTAAAGCACATGAAAATTATTTCATGTATATTTTTAAAATTTATTTTTATTATTTATAATAATTTATTTAGCAAGAAGGTATTTTAAATATGTAAATATTTATGTTTATTTTTGAAATTATTTTTACCTAAATTATATAAAGGGTATTTTGAAGATATTTCCTACTAATATTTAAAATATATATTGGAATTTTCGAAATTAATTATTATATAAATTTTATAAAAAGATATTTTGGATATATTTGTGATAAATTAAATTATGATTTGATTTATTGATTTAAATTAAATAGTTTAATTTAAATGTGTAATGTATCTATATTTAAATAGGATTTGGATTTAGATATGAATGTATTGGTTTAAATTTAATAATAGAATTATCTATTTGGGTTTAAATAAATCCTAGTCTCTATCTACATTGGATTATATTTGATTGAGTTACTTTTAAATCAATTTGAATTAAATAGTGAAAAATCTAAGGGGAATTAAAACTCTTCTTAATCCTTATCTAGATAAGACTTTTGTAAACCCCTTAATTTTTCAAAATAAATATTTGTAGAATTTCTAAATTTTTAAATTATATAATTTGTATTATTTTACATATATTTAGTATAGTGCTCATTGGTGAATTTAGTATAAAAATATATATAAAGCTATTTTTCTAGTACATTAAGGATCTAAATTATATTATAAATAAAAAATTCCTCAAAATTTTAGGATTTATTTCATAACTTTTACTACTTTTTACATGTTACTTATATTGTACACTATTTACATAATATAGAATAAATGTCAAATTAGTATTAGATATTTCAGCTTGTATAAATGAGATTAGATGAAGGTTGTTTAAATAAATATTAACTATAGTTATTATATATAGTAAATTTTAAATAATGTTATAGATAATTTAGATAAATATAAACTATATTTTAAATTAATACTAATCCTACTTCTACTTGGAAAACATCTCTATCTATATCATATCCTAACAAAGCAAACACCATTTTATTTAAATCAAATCCTATCTAATTTAGAAGATAAATCTGAAATAAATACCTATATAAACCCAATACATCCCCCTTCTATCATCCATAATTCAAAATTATTTTTAGTCCAATAGTAACTCTAAAATTCGTCATTAGAATTCAGCCCCGCTTTTTAGTAGCAAGAGCAACTTGGACGACGATATCTCCTAGCTCTGAACACCGTTTCACCTCCAATTTTTTTAAAAGAAGCGTATCGAGGTAAGGTTTCCAAAAACATATTTTAATAGACAAATTTTGTTTTGTAGATTTCTGTAAAACTATTTGAGTATTAGATGTTCGAAAAATAAACGTGTTTCAGTATTTTTGCGATTTCGGGAGTTTTCGAAAACAAAAATGTGATCCGTTTAGTTTTTCGGAAAGCTAATACGAAAACCTATGCCATATCCTAATTATAGAATTTATTAAATAAATCTAATAGGTATAATATTAATTATAATTAGATAATAGACTATTTTCAGCATCCGAAGTTGTTCCTACACCTTCCTCTTTGTGCGCTGTTGTTGATTCGTCGCCAGGACATCATCTTACCTCACTTGGATATCAGGCATGTATACCTTGCTAATTTACTTTCATATTATTTATTTTTTATATTATTTACTTTGTTTCATATTGTTAGTTTCCTTTGTTATAAATTGCGCGTCCAAGCCATACTTGGGTGCAAGTGACTCTATTAGTCGTTACTTTACTATATGCATGTTAACTTAGTTTTAGTGGACTACCTTCTTATTGGGGGATATTCTTATATCTTCTTTGGCCATGACACCTACACTACACGGTTTGAGACATTTTGTTAGGGGCATGACTTATGGACTAGCCATCTTTATTGTCGTGTGACGGATAGATCGTAACTGCTACGATTAAGGTATAGAGACTCGAGCAGTTACAAAACTGGACGGGTCATGGACATGACTTGATCAGTGTGGGAAACATTGGGGGAGGACAGTCGCTAGTGCGTATGGAAATCCAAACAGGTAAACCACAGTCTCCGGATGGAACTGTGGCGATTTATTTGCAGATGCCCTCTGACGTTTTGGACGTTTCGGACGGATACGGATCACTGGATCCCAGTTACATACACATAGCCTAAAATCCCACCCATGCGTATGAAAGTTGTCCTCTAAATTGCACATTAGGCGGTTAGAATCTCCTTTGCATATTTGTGTCTAGGATAGTCTTTTATATATTATTTTATTATTCTGACAGTTCATATTAGCTTGTTCTTCCTGTATCTTGCTACGTCCGTCTGAGGACCTGGTTATTCTCCAGGTGTGTGTGTTCATGTCCTCCGCAGGTATCCTAGCCGAGACGTGGTCTTCTCCATTTATTCGAAGATGACGTGACTTGGTTCCTCCTTGCTACTTCCACTTAGCCTTTTATATATCATGTTCTTCTTCCTTTTTATTTGGTTGGTAGTGGATGTGTCTCGACCCAACATATTGTACCAAGACAATTTATTATATGCTATCTTTTATTCTTTTATTTTGTGGATGAGATTATTTAGTTGTGGTTTGCTGCATTTTACAGCTTATGTATACATACAAGGCCTATGTACTTTGTATGTATACAGCTGGCATGTCTACGTACTTGGTCCTACGTATTTTGGGACTGGAGCGTTACATATTTTTGTGGTGGCCCATGCAGGTCAAGATAAATTGTTTGGTTACTTTACCGTACCAAGCAAGCCTGCGGATAGGATTAGAGTCTAGGATCTCATCCACATACTTGACCTTCTCGATTATATTTGAATCCCTTGATTTGTATCTTGCTTGATTCCCTCTACCGTTAATTCTTATCCTTCTTTCGTGCTTGATGTTGGTTAGAAAGGTAATCCATACTAGGTAGACTTATCCCATTGTTCCATCACACCACTAGTTTAACTCTTGTAAGTTGGGTAGACACCTCACGACCTAACATTTATTTTTTTTGTGACCCATATTAACATGATTACTTAGACTATAGCCTTTATAGGACCCTAACTTATCTAGCCCACCAAGCCTTAGATAAAAGACAGTAGGATGAATGTATAGGAACAATCACATGACAAGACTTAGATTCTTAAGGAGCTGAACTAATTCTACCTTCTTTCACCCTTACGCTCACGTGCCTATGTTTTTACCATCGTGACTAATGCTGCTAAATAGCCTAATTTTTGCAAGCTTACTTTTTATTCAAGCTTGTTCAAGGACATATATTTTATTGGGGGCCCCCACTAACATATTGTCTAGTCAGAACCGGCACATGATGGTCTGATCAACCTAGTGCACTTTGGTTCGCCTTTCACACTATTATCCTACGTGGTTGAGATATAGTTAAACTTACCCCTTAGAATCTCATCTACTATTGCCTTGACGGTCCATTTTGAATTATTCGACCGCCTTTGAACCATGTATTCGTATTCGATAATATCATCTTTGAACTCTATATTGCTTTCGCTTTCACCTATTTTAGAAGGACGAAAGCGCTGTACTTTAATTTCCTCTAGCTATCCTGTCTCTTGTGACCATTAACACTCGATGTGACTATATCTTTGTCTTAACTACTCGCCCCATCCTCGACCTTCTATCACGACTTCCTAATCACTTCAATTAGGAGTAAATCTAATCGTTCTCCTAATTGTGCCATCAACCTACTCCCAAGAAACCATATCTTAAGTCTCTAAATTATTTATATGGATCCACTTAAAACTTTTAATATTTTCCTTTTACGTTTATTAGCCATGTACGTGATTTATTATCTAAATCACGATTTTCTAATGCTTGTTTATGTTGTTTCTTGTCTCGCCCAAGGACTCGTCGAATTGTCATTACCAATATACCCCTTGTGCCTTCTTAGCCCCTACTTATTCTTAATTTCGAGGACAAAATTCTTGTAAGTTGGGTAGGATGTAAAATCCCTAAATTTCTACTATATTTTAGTACTAATTTTTTTTGTATTTATACGTCGCATAGTCGTATTGTATGTCGCACGGGAATTTGCATTTTTTCGTATTTACTCATCGAGTGTGAATATGTGCGAGGTGCATATATTTAGAAAAATGGTTTTTGATTTTATTATCGGTAATGGTTTCAAAATTATATATATAATAATTATTTTTATTAAAAGTTGTGAAAAGTATCTATCGAGGTTGCCAAAACTTATTATTTTAGTTATTTATAAAAGGCTATCTTATTTTAATAAGTGGTAATTTAGAAAAACTAGATTATGTGAATATTCTACTCGTGTAAAGTGCATGAAAATTATTTCATGTATATTTTTAAATTTTATTTTTATTATTTATAATAATTTATTTAGCAAGAAGGTATTTTAAATATGTAAATATTTATGTTTATTTTGAAATTATTTTTACCTAAATTATTTAAAGGGTATTTTGAAGATATTTCCTACTAATATTTAAAATATATTTTGAAATTTTTGAAATTAATTATTATATAAATTTTATAAAAAGATATTTTGGATATATTTGTGATAAATTAAATTATGATTTAATTTATTGATTTAAATTAAATAGTTTAATTTAAATGTGTAGTTTATCTATATTTAAATAGGATTTGGATTTAGATATGAATGTATTGGTTTAAATTTAATAATAGAATTATCTATTTGGGTTTAAATAAATCCTAGTCTCTATCTACATTGGATTATATTTGATTGAGTTACTTTTAAATCAATTTGAATTAAATAGTGAAAAATCTAAGGGGAATTAAAACTCTTCTTAATCCTTATCTAGATAAGACTTTTGTAAACCCCTTGATTTTTTAAAATAAATATTTGTATAATTTCTGGATTTTTAAATTATATAATTTGTATTATTTTACATATATTTAGTATAGTGCTCATTGGTGAATTTAGTATAAAAATATATATAAAGCTATTTTTCTAGTACATTAAGGATCTAAACTATATTATACAATTTCTTTTCCTCAAAATTTTAGGATTTATTTCATAATTTTTATTACTTTTTACATGTTACTTATATTGTACACTATTTACATAATATAGAATAAATGTCAAATTAGTATTAGATATTTCAGCTTGTATAAATGAGATTAGATGAAGGTTGTTTAAATAAATATTAACTATAGTTATTATATATAGTAAATTTTAAATAATGTATAGATAATTTAGATAAATATAAACTATATTTTAAATTAATACTAATCCTACTTCTACTTGGAAAACATCTCTATCTATATCCTATCCTAACAAAGCAAACACCAATTTATTTAAATCAAATCCTATCTAATTTAGGAGATAAATCTGAATTAAATACCTATATAAACCCAATACATCCCCCTTCTGTCATCCATAATTCGAAATTATTTTTAGTCCAATAGAAACTCTAAAATTCGTCATTAGAATTCAGCCCCGCTTTTTAGTAGCAAGAGCAACTTGGAACGACGATGTCTCCTAGCTCCGAACTCCGTTTTGCCTACAGTTTTTTTTACAAGAAGCGTATCGAGGTAAGGTTTCCAAAAACATATTTTAATAGACAAAATTCGTTCTGTAGATTTCTGTAAAACTATTTGAGTATTAGATGTCCGAAAAAATAAACGTGTTTCAGTATTTTTGCGATTTCGGGAGTTTCCGGAAACAAAAATGTGATCCGTTTAGTTTTTCGGAAAGCTAATACGAAAACCTATGCCATATCCTAATTATAGAATTTATTAAATAAATCTAATAGGTATAATATTAATTATAATTAGATAATAGACTATTTTCAGCATCCGAAGTTGTTCCTATACCTTCCTCTTTGTGCGCTGTTGTTGATTCGTCGCCAGGATATCATCTTACCTCACTTGGACATCAGGCAAGTATACCTTGCTAATTTACTGTCATATTATTTATTTTTCGTATTATTTACTTTGTTTCATATTGTTAGTTTTCTTTGTTATAAATTGCACGTCCAAGCCATACTTGGGTGCAAGCGACTCTATTAGTCGTTACTTTACTATATGCATGTTAACTTAGTTTTAGTGGACTACCTTCTTATTGGAGGATATTCTTATATCTCTTTTGGCCATGACACCTACACTACACGGTTTGAGACATTTTGTTAGGGGCATGACTTATGGACTGGCCATCTTTATTGTCGTGTGACGGATAGATCGTAACTGCTACGATTAAGGTATAGAGACTCGAGCAGTTACAAAACTGGACGGGTCATGGACATGACTTGGTCAGTATGGGAAACATTGGGGGAGGACAGTCGCTAGTGCGTATGGGAATCCAAACAGGTAAACCACAGTCTCCGGATCGAACTGTAGCGATTTATTTGCAGATGCCCTCTGACGTTTTGGATGTTACGGATGGATACGGATCACTGGATGCCAGTTACGTACATATAGCCTAAAATCCTACCCATGCGCATGAAAGTTGTCCTCTAAATTGTACATTAGGCGGTTAGAATCTCCTTTGCATATTTGTGTCTAGGATAGTCTTTTATATATTATTTTATATTCTGACAGTTCATATTAGCTTGTTCTTTCTGTATCTTGCTACGTCCGTCTGAGGACCTGGTTATTCCCCAGGTGTGTGTGTTCATGTCTTCCGTAGGTATCCTAGCCGAGACGTGGTCTTCTCCATTTATTCGAAGATGACGTGACTTGGTTCCTCCTTGCTACTTCCACTTAGCCTTTTATATATCATGTACTTCTTCCTTTTTATTTGGTTGGTAGTGGATGTGTCTCGACCCAACATATTGTACCAAGACAATTCATTATATGCTATCTTTTATTCTTTTATTTTGTGAATAAAATTATTTAGTTGTGGTTTGCTACATTTTACAGCTTATGTATACATACAAGGCCCATGTACTTTGTATGTATACAGCTGGCTTGTCTACGTACTTGGTCCTACGTATTTTGGGACTGGGACGTTACATTAAGGGTCTTTGACAAGGTGACATGTTGCGAAAAGATATATCCTTATATATAGTTCTCCTACGAATTTTCTTTAACATTACGTAGGAGAACTATAAGGATATATCTGTTCACAACATGTCACCTCCTCAAAGACCCTTAATGTGACAACCATGTCACCCTCTCAGTCATATCCCTGAGCTACGATGCAGCTGCAGGCATTTAACATATCACGGTATATAGCATTTTGGGTTGAATTTGGGTTTTCCCCTATGTTCAGTGATGAACAATAATTCCTGGTATTTTTCAGATTCTTAAAATGAATTTTAAATGGATTTTTGATTGTATATATATGTGTATTTGTGTGTATATACATTGTATATATATATATTTATATATGTATTTGTGTGTGTATGTAAGTGTATGAGTATATATATACATGTATATATGTAGATATATGTATTTATATATATAGGTATATATGTATGTATTGTGTGTGTTTCCAGTTTTCTGAGGTTAACCCCCTTCCCTGTCACAGCATTGCACACACACACACACACACACACACACACACACACACACACACACACACACACACACATACACACACACACACACACATATGTGTCACACACCCCTCTCATACACACTCTCTTGTACACACACCCTCACACCCCTTCACCCTCTCATTTTACTCTCTCTCTATAATTATGTTATGTATATATATATGTTATAGATAGAGTATTATATATACAGGAGATTATATATATATATATATATATATATATATATATATATATATATTTATTTATATATATATACAGGAGATTATATATATATATACAGGAGATTATATATATATATATATATATATATATATATATATATATATATATATATATATATATATATATATATATGTAATGAGGGTATATAGATATGGTATTATATAGATATGGTATCACATCTAATTACAAGGGTCGATCAAAACTGGATTTAGAGCATATAATGTGTTGTATCCTGTGTTGTGTCCTGTGTCCTTTGTCCTGTGTCACAGAGTCGTATCCTAAATAGGGTTAGGGTCCTGTCCCCTGCCCCCACCCTACCCCTGCACCCACCCACCCCTTCCCCCCTCCCCCTACCCACCTCGACAACAAGACCCCCTCTTCCCTACCCCCCTAGACAGCAAGACCCCCCTCCCCTGCCCTCCCTCCCCCTACCCCTGTACCGACCCCAACCCTGCCCCCATCGACAGCAAGACCCCCCCACCCCCGGGTACCCCTACCCCTTCCTCCACCCCTCGACAGTAAGACCCCCCACCCCCCTGTACCCACCCCTACCCCTTCCTCCCCCCCTCGACAGCAAGACCACCCCAGCTAGGGTTAGGGTTCTCGTGTCCGTGTCTGTGTCTAGATAGCTAGGGCTAGGGTTAGGGTTTACCTGAGGAGGGTGGCTTCGTCGGAGGATGGAGGCGGCGAGGAGGGTGGCTTCGTCGGAGGAGGAAGGCGGCGAGGAAGGAGACTTCGTCGGAGGAGGGAGGCTGGTCGCCGGAGGGAGGGGTCAGCGGGCGAGTGGGGTCGCCGAGGGGAGAAGGGGAGGGTGTCGCCGGAGGGGAGGGTTCGCCGGTGGGGAGAGGGGAGAGGGGGATCAAGCGGGAACAAAAAAAATTTGGGGTGAAAAATTATGATTTCGATCGGGCCAGTAACCCTTTATGAAATACGTCAGCGACGTATAAAATCTACGTCGCAAAACGTCGCAATACAGCGACGTAAACAAATATCCGTCGCAAAACGTCGTCATTCAGTGACGTAATAAACTCTACGTCGTGGAACGTCGCTATGCAGCGACGGTCAGCGACGTGTAACACTAGGAGTCGCTATAGTCAATTATCGACGACTGCTTTTTCCGTCGTCGCTAATATACGTCGCTATTCTAACAGATTTTAGTAGTGTCTACATACTCCTATACACTAGGATGGATGGATGGGAAGGTGATTCCTTACTTGGATGGATGGAATCACTTTCCTCCCTAATTTTTCTTCCATTGGGAATCACTTTCCTTTCCTCATCAATTCCTTTGGCACCCAAACATAGGAAAGTAATCACTGATACGGGCGATACCGATACGGTTTGGCATGTTCCGATCCGATACCGACCAATATCAAATATTTTTCGATACCAAATATCCGATACTCTGATCCAAAAACCGCCGATACTACCGCTATCTCCGATACCAATACTCGTAGGAATAGTCCGATACCGATCCGATACCGACATTGTGGGTCTCTTTTCCGGTCAATTCGACAAAAAAATTCAATCTATTTTATGTAAACCAATCGGCAAGGGCGACTACTATTTCATTTAATTTCAAAACTACTAAGAAATAACTATGAAAATACTTAAATTATGCATAAATATATAAATTATATATTTCTAAATGTAAATAATTTATTATTAATTATTTATTTCTTGATACCAAATATTCGATACCCCCACCCCCCGCTGCCCCGACCCGCCGTCCCCCACCCAGACCCGACCCGCTGCCCCCTCCCCCTCCCCGCCACCCCAACCCCCACCCCCACTGCCCCGACCCGCCGTCCCCCACCCAAACCAGACCCGCTACCCCCCCTCCCGCCACCCCAACCCCCACCCCCCCAATGCCACGACCGCCGTCCCCCCCCGACCCGCTACCCCGACCCGCTGCCCTCCCCGCCACACACATATACCCACCCCCGCCGCCCACACCGCTGACCGCCATCCCCACCCCCGCCACCCCAACCTCCACCCCCCGCTGCCCCAACCCGCCGTCCCCTCCGCCACCCACATGTACCTAGATTGAACTCCCTTCACACTGTCCTAACTTGCTCTCCTGACCATCAGTTACATTAGGGATTAAGGGTTAAGTTACCTTCAACAGATTGGGTTCGAATATATGAATTGGGTATCAACCAATTCGGAATGAGCTTAAATAAGGGAAACAAGACCAAATGGGGTATTTTGGGTGCTCCCAGGGAACTGACCCTCGTTCAGTTTGACTAAAACCAGGTATGGTGCTGCTGGCATGGGAATGAAGGATTAAACTCTACTAAAGAACCGATCCTTACCTTCCTATTAACTGAATGAATTATTCAGTTCAAGAGTAACTGAACTATAGGCTGCCTAGAAGAAATAATGGATAAAAGAGGTTTGTTATCAGGACTCAAAATCTGAACAAATGTCCACTTATGGACTGATCCAAATAGTGTGGACAGAACATCAGGTTAAAGACTAAAAAAAAGTTCAAAGTTTGACTAACATTAGCATGGACTGTTCGCATATTCAAAGGGCTGAACTTTAGTTAAGGACTGGGTTAAAATGCTAAATATAATTGCACCTCATATAGGCTAGCCGAGCCTTCCTATATTGTTGATACCAAGTAATACGAGACTAATACATGAGATGTGGACGAAGTAAGTAATTGGGATACATGACAGCTGTAATGGTGAGGACTAAAACTAAAACGATACTAATAAGGACTGATATAATGCAATGAAGGGCTGAAACATACATCTTATAGTGTTGAGGAATGATACATGACTGATATAATGGGAGGAAAACTGATCATACTAAATGTGGACTGAACAAAACAGTGTAATACATAACACAGGACAAGGGCTTAATGCATGACTTGTACACTGTCATTACTACTGCATCAGTCCCTATTCTACTGCCCTTAACTCTGGTGCTATCCCTAGCATATTTTAGCCTTTACATAAGACTAAATTTGTCATTCTAATTACTCAAGCCCCTTCTTTACCTGTCACATGTGCAAGGCACATGTCTCATTCGAGCCCTTGTACACTGTAAGCAACCCTGTTACCTCACCGGGCATCCCGGCATAGGGCTTGCCCTGTTGCAGGTGCCCGACCTATGGCCAAGCTGGCTAAACTGCCCTGCTAATACGACCCCAAACAAGGGGCAGGATCCCTGCCCATAGGGCATTGCCAACCCCCACTGCACACTGTTACTCTTCCATTGCAGGCCTCCAACAGGACTACCTCCCCCATCCTTCTGATACTCTTCACTTTCAAGAGAGTGGGCCTGTCCTACTCTAATATAGTACCTATTAGGTACTCAGAGTGATATAAAGAAGCTCTCATGACAGTACCTATTGGCACAAGAAATTCTCAGATGACTACATCTAATGGGTACAAGGCAAAGTTCATGTGACTTTACTATGTCTGTATCAATGGATACTAAGGAATGTTTGTGATGACTTTTGATTAGCAAGGATGAAAGGGCATGTCTTACCCTGTCCACTACCTGAACTCAGTTCCAGTATGGTCATGTACTGACTCTTTTTAAGTCATAGTACGTATGGTACTCCCTATATCTTGGGACCTTACTTCTTTGCTGTCCAACAGAGTCCTGTTCTGAAACACCCTGCCTACGCTAGTGCAATGTATCACAACAGTCTTCATGTAAACCCCCTAAAATTTTGCTAATTTTTTTATATTGTTTTATGCAGATATTTATACGACAAGTGCGAGTACGTACATACGTTATATTATTTATTTAGTTATTTTACATAAATAGTTTATTTTAGGTTTCGTAAATCTAGTAAATAGTTTTATTTTCGAAATATGAAGAGTAAATAATTTGTATATAAATATTTTTTCGCAAAAATTTAGTCAAAGTTTTATTTTCATTACTATAAAAATGTTTTGTATTTATACAAGTATAGGTAATGATTTAAAAAATGATATTTTTCACTTTTTTATGTACTATACTGGAAAAATATGTTTTATGTAAAATATTAATTGCATGCGAGTACATGAAATTCAATTCATGTATATATTTAAATTTTCAAAATTATTTTAGTAATTATTTAATTTATTAAAAATGTATTTCAAATAGTCAAATATTTATTATAATTTTAAAATTATTTATTATTATTTTATATTATTTATAAAATTTATTTGAATTTCTCTATTTCATTAAATTTATTATGGGTACTTAAATTTGAAATTTTCTTATTACTTTTAATATGCTTAATTTAATATGGAATTTATCAATATTAAA
>JANAVB010022406.1:0-223740 GCA_029216955.1 Iris pallida
GAATCGTGTCAATAAGGTGCATAAATATACCTTATTAGTCAAACAAATACGGATAACGAGATCTGATCTCGTCCTCGCGCTCCCAGGTTGACTCTTCCGAAGAGTGATGGTTCCAAAAAACACGGACAAGGCTTATCGTCCGATTCTTGAGTACCTTCTTTCGCCGGTCCAAAATAGATACGGGTTGTTCCTCATAAGTTAGGTCGGTACCAACGACTAACTCAGAATGATCGAGGACATGACTCGAATCCGGGACATACCCACGTAATTGGGACACATGAAACACATCATGTATGCCAGTTAACGAAGGCGGAAGGGCAAGTCGATAAGCCACATCGCCTACCCGAGCGAGAATCTTGAAAGGACCAACGTATCTTGGACTAAGCTTTCCCCGGGTTCCAAATCTGATGATACCCCGAGTAGGCAAAATCCACAGAAACACTTGGTCGCCAACTCTGAACTCTAGAGGCCTACGATGCTGATCTGCCCAATGATGATGTCGGTCCTGTGCAACTCGAAGGCGCTCTCTGACTAACTTAACTATCTCCACAGTCTGCGTAATCATCTCTGGCCCCAACAACTTCCGTTCTCCGACGTCGTCCCATGCCAAAGGGGACCTGCACTTCCTTCCGTACAATGCTTCGAACGGGGCCATCTGAATGCTAGTCTGATAGCTGTTGTTATAGGAGAACTCTACTATATGAAGGTGATCCTCCCAAGATCCGCCAAAATCTAAGGTACACGCCCGTAGCATATCTTCTAATGTCTGAATAGTTCTTTCTGATTGCCCGTCAGTTTATGGATGATAAGCAGTACTGAATCTTAACTTGGTTCCCAAACTTTGTTACAAGCTCCGCCAAAAATGGGAAGTAAACCGCGTATCCCGATCTGATACTATACTAACTAGAACACCGTGCTGCCTTACTATCTACTTCATGTACATTTCTGCTAACTGCTCAGTAGTCTGTCTAACTCGGAAAGGAAGGAAATGAGCGACCTTCGTGAGTCGATCTACTATTACCCAGACTGCATTCTTGCCAGCCGGGGATCTAGGTAAACCGGTCACAAAATCTATCGTGATGTGCTCCCATTTCCATTCTGGGATAGGAAACGGCTGTAGCAACCCTGCTGGTCTCTGCTGCTCGGCTTTCACCTGCTGACATACCAGACACTTGGATACAAATCTTGTTATCTCTCTTTTCATGCCATTCCACCAAAAGAACTGCCTGATATTTCGATACATCTTCGTTCCTCCTAGATGAATGGAGTAAATAGAACTATGAGCTTCGGACATAACTTCCTGCCGAAGGTCTCCATTCGGTACACAGAGTCTGTTTCCAAACCTGAGCGTACTATCTTCATGAATCACTAACTCCTTTCTACGGCCTGATTCACACTCCGACCGCAACTTCTGAATCTGTGGATCTCCTGCTTGTGCTGCCCTTATCCTCTCTACTAAGGTTGACTGAACCTGCATACTGGTCATTCTTCTTATATCCCCTAGCAAGACTACTTCGATTCCCATAATCTGAAGGTCTTCTAGAATATGCTTCTGCAAGGTCAAGATAAAGGCACTGTCTCTCCTACTCAGTGCATCTGCAACTACATTCGCCTTGCCTAGATGATACTGAAGATCTAAATCAAAATCCTTCAGCAGTTCTAACCATCTTCTTTGCCTCATATTCAAATCTTGCTGCGTGAATACGTATTTCAAACTCTTATGATCAGTATAGATCTCTACCCGATCCCCGTATAAATAATGCCTCCACAACTTGAGTGAAAACACCACAGCTGCTAACTCCAAATCGTGAGTTGGGTAATTTTTCTTATGGTCTCGAAGCTGCCGAGACGTATATGCTATCACTTTTCCATGCTGCATCAATACACATCCAAGACCCTTCCCTGATGCGTCACAATATACTGTAAAGCCTCCTGCTCCTACTGGAAGTGTCAAGATCGGGGTTGAGATCAATCTCTTCTTCAATTCTTCAAATGATGCCTGACAGCTAGCTGACCAAATAAACTCTACGTCCTTGTGCGTCAAACGCGTTAAGGGCGCAGAGATCCTGGCAAAGTCCGCCACGAACCTTCTGTAGTAACCAGCTAATCCTAAGAAACTTCGTACTTCTGCAACCGTTCTCGGGACTGGCCAATGCTCTACGGCCTCAATCTTCTTCGGATCCACTGACACTCCTGCCCCAGAAATTACATGCCCCAGAAACAAAATGTGATCTAACCAGAATTCACACTTGTCGAGCTTCGTATAAAGTTGATGCTCCCTCAATATCTGTAAGACAGTCCTAAGATGTTTCTCATGCTCCACTTCTCTGCTGGAATAGACAAGAATGTCATCTATGAACACCACCACAAATTTATCCAAATATGGCAGAAAGATGCGGTTCATTAAATCCATGAATACTGCGGGGGCGTTGGTTAGTCCAAAGGGCATTACTAAAAACTCATAATGCCCATATCTAGATCTGAATGCTGTCTTCGGTATGTCTTGCTCCCGGACTCTTACTTGATAGTATCCTGACCGAAGATCGATCTTGGAAAAGACGCTGGCCTTGCTCAACTGGTCGAACAGGTCATCAATCCTTGGTAGTGGGTACTTATTCTTCACTGTTACTGCATTCAACTTGCGGTAGTCGATGCACATCCTCGTCGACCTATCCTTCTTGGGAACTAGAATCACTGGCGCGGCCCAGGGCGATTTACTTTTTCGGATGAATCCCTTAGACCTTAACTCTTCTTCATGTTGATATAACTTATCCTGCTCTGACGGCGACATTATGTAAACTCTATCTGCAATAGGCCTCGTTCCAGGGTTCAACTCAATGCTAAATTCTACCTCTCTGACTGGGGGTATCCCTGGGAGCTCATCAGGGAAGACGTCGAGAAAATCTTCGACCACTCTCGGAATCTGTTCTGGCTCTGACACTGCTGCTGAGATGACGCCTCCGGCCTGATTCTTCAAGGTTCGAGTAAAGATGAACTGCTCCATCCCAGGAACGCTGAATATGACCCTACCTCCTCTATAATCAATTGTCGTATGACTGTCTCTCAACCAGTCCATGCCAAGAACGACATCAAAATTCCCCATAGGGAATTCAATCAATGATGCGGGCAATAAATGCCCACACACCTCCAACGGACATGAAAAGCGCACTCTGCTAACTTCTACGAGCCCATTGCCGGTGAGTATATCCATCCTCTCCGGCAATGCCTCAAACTCTAATCCAATCCGTGTAGCATATTGTGCAGAGATGAATGAATGAGTAGCACCTGAATCAAATAATGCTACAGCGGGAAATGAGGTGACGAGAATTTTACCTGCCACCACGTCATTAGACGCTAGAGCCTCTCCTAAGGATAATGTGAGAGCCTGGCCCTGGCCCCGCTGAGCTCGTTGTTGCGGCCTTCCTCGACCATGCTGTTGCTGCCTCTGGGGGCCTTCGGCTTCCTGTGCCTGGCGGAACATATGAGCCTGCATTGGTAAGCGCTGGGCTAGAGGCCTTACTGCTAATACTAGCCCTCCACTCGGGGTTGCCACTGGAGCTGGCAATGCTGGAAACTGTTGTGCTGGCCCTCCTGGCCTCTGCATCATAGGACAAATGGAAATACGGTGGTCTGCACGACCACACCTCAAACATAAGCCATTTGCTGACCGACACACCTCCCCCGTGTGCCCTGTCTTCCCACAGAAGGTACAGTCCTGGGGTGCTTCCTGACGCTGCTGCTGGTTCCTCGGCTGCTGATGCCGAACTGACGCTGTATTAGTTGACACGGCCGTCCTCCGTGGCGCTCCTACATCATGAATACGTACACCGGGTACTGGTGCCGACGTTCGCTGCACTGCTCCTCCTCCAACCTGGGAATGAGATCTCTTCTGACCTCCTGTCCTTGATGCTAACCTCTGTTGGGTAAGCTCGTGCCTCCGAGCGGCCGTCAAAACAGTGTCAAACGTCTGGTAGTCGTGTCCTTCTACAAGTTGCAATAGTTCCAAATAAAGTCCCTGCTGGAACCTCATAGCTTTCTCTGGCTCCGTTGCCACCATTACTGGTGCGAAACGGCACAATCTGCAAAACTCTGCTGCATACCCATCTACGGTCTTGCCTGCTTGCTTGAGACTGATAAACTTCTGCTGGAGCTCATATTGAGCTACTACGCCAAAATACTTGGCCTTGAATCTGTCACTGAAGGTGGTCCAACGAACAGGACGTCTTATACCAACTTCTTCTGATGCCCACCAGTCGCGGGCAAGATCCTGAAGTACCAGTTTGACCTGATCAACCTTCTCATCATCTGGAACCTTGGCTGCCCCAAGAATGGCTTCAATGTCTTGAATCCAGGCATCCGCAGTGATGGCATCCTCCGTGCCATCAAAATACCTCGGGTTTAAGCGACGGAACCTTCCTGATGCTCCCGAGTCAACCCCGGAACTCCTCTCAAGAGCTAACTGAATCCCCTAGTTCAGCAATACGTTCTGCTCCTGCTGCCGAGTCTATTGCTGTTGGTGAGTGACAAGAATCTCTCGGACGATCTCCAGGAGTGCTACGGCATCTGGTACTGCCGTCGCTGCTGGTGCTGCAGGAGTTCCAATAACCTGCGGCTGCACTGCCTCTGGTCCCACTTCTGCTCGTGCCTGCACTGGAGAAGGTTCTCTCCCCTGTTGCTGCCCAGTCGAGCCATGCTCTTGCTGCTCCGCCTCATGGGCCTCACCCGCTACTGAGAATGAAGCACCCCTATAGAGAAAGGTATAAGATTATCAAGTCCGGACAAGGAAGATTTCGAGGATGCAAGTCAGGTTAGAGATCAAGGCAAGGACAGAGAATTCAAAACAGAATTTCAAGGGGAACAAGTTGTGATTGAGACTCCTAATAATTCGCAATACCCCACAAGCCTGAAAATCAGACCTGCATGGGCCACCACTAAAACCTTGTCACGCCCCAGTACCGAAATACGGGGATAGACTAGGCCAGCTACTCCATATGAGGTACGTAACGTCATACGGCGATCGTGGCTGTCGAGAGACTAGGGGGTACATGCTACAATCAAGTCTCCTATGGTCCCACAGAGTTCTATGTCTCAATCAATTAAGTCAAATCAGCAATTAAATGAACATTAAAGATAAATCAGTAAGGCGTTCCTGACGCTTCATCAAAATGATCATGAGAGACTAGCTTTATAATTTAGCTATCTCAGAGAGTCAGGAGTACAAAATTATACACAACTGCAGTCTGTTTAATTACAATTATGTACTGACACAAAATATCAAGTAATCCGGCTAACAGGTGCCGGTGGCTAAATGCCGCAAAAGTATGAGCAGGAGTAGTGGAGAAGAAACCCACTCGAGTCCCCGAACCGCCATGCTCCTAGTATGCACCATGGATGTCAGGGAGGAAGATCGTGTCCTCTGGCTCTGCTACGAGATCTGGCCAAACAAAACCAGCGGGGTCAGCCCCGAATAGCAAGTACCGCCAAAGGGGCACAAGAGTTAAGATTAAAAACCCAACTAATAGAATGACTGATAATAGTAATACTTATGCTACTATTATAGGGTAGCGCAACATCCTCGAGCCCATATGGCACCCTTACAACCAAACAAGGACAAAAGGTGCCGCATGGAGTCGGGACGTGTCGTACTCTATAACTTTCACATAAGTTAAAAAGGTATAAACCATAAAATCTCCTGATCGTGACTTCGGTCGATAGCCTATCGCAGCACAATAACCAACCCAACAATCAAACAAGAACATGGGTTGGATCATGTACCATGATAGACCATGTTCTTCAGTCCTTCACAGAAGTAGCACTTCACAACCAGAATAAGTCTTCCGTTCATAACTTCGGTCCACAGCCTGTCATAGTACGATAACCAACCCAACAATCAAACAAGAACATGGGTTGGATCACGTACCACAACAGTCCGCTTCCCTCGGTTATTCACGGAAGGTAATAGGATACAAGCAAGTCGTTTTCACGGCCAATCAAGTCTACGAGTTTCTAGTGGGACGAGGTTATCCTCGCGTCATGTTATTAAAAAAATCCTCAGATCGTATCTTTCCAGCAAGGCTAGCCAACCCAGGGGTTCGCGTAGACAGGTGTCATGGAGCACAGGTCCCTCGTGAGGCCACCTTGCCAAGACATGTAATATATAGCAGGAATTAATCGGATACAGTCATCTACTCGTTGCGGATGACACAGTATCCGTGGAGACCAGCCGGCGCGCCAAGACAATATCTCAGGGCGACTGGTGTAACACGATCTCGGGACTCTGACCTCCCCATGCATCTAGTATATTCAGTTGCCTAGTTTAACCCTAGGTGAAATCTTGGACTCTCATGCTGTGGCCTGCATGATTACCCTCCTAAAGTCGTACCTTAGTACGAGTACCCCAAAGAGGATCCATGTCAATCAGTATGTCAACATGTGCTACCCTCCTTAGTGTAATGCATCATTGCAAATACGCCATGTGGAGTTACGAGTTATTTGTCGAGCATGAACAAGAACTGGGACATTCAGGTACATGTATCAGGTAGGAACACTTTGTTCTCCGGGGTCACATCAGTGCTCATATCATGCTCGGGACAAAAGGCGTAAGGATATAAAATGGGCATATAATATCTAATAAAATATCAAAAGCATACGCACAACAAGGCAGCGTGGGTGAAAAGTTACGCAAGCTTACACAAGGCAGCGTGCGTAAAAAGTCACGCAGGCTCAAGGAGAGAGCTGCGTAAAAAGTCACGCAGGCTCAAGAGAAAGAGCAGCGTGAAAAGTCACGCAAGCTCAAGGAAGAGTGCTGCGTGAAAAGTCACGCAGACTCAAGGGAAGAGCTGTGTGAAAAGTTACGCAGGCTCAAGGGAAAGAGCAGTGTAAAAAGTCACGCAAGCTCAAGGGAGAGTGCTGCGTGAAAAGTCATACAGACTCAAGGGAAGAGTGCTGCGTGAAAAGTCATGCAGACTCAAGGGAAGAGCTGTGTGAAAAGTCACGCAGGCTCAAGGGAAAGAGCAGCGTGAAAAGTCACGCACGCTACAGGGAGCAGCGTAGGTGAAAAGTCACGCACGCTCAAGGAGACAGTGTAGGTGAAAAGTCACGTACGCTACAGGGAGCAGCGTAGGTGAAAAGTCACGCACGCTACGGGAGACACGCTTCCAACAGGAAACGTACCTAAGTCTGCGTACGCAGCGCTAAAGAGCGCGCGTAGCTCAGTGTACGTGAGCTAAGAAGCTCTGCACACTGCTCACTGTCTTCTCCAAATAGCAAGAACACTATGGCAGAACCCAAAACTTCAAAAACAACATAACTTGGTCATCTGAACTCCAAATCCGGATTTTCAAAGTTCCAACTTGGGTGAAATGGAATTCTCTTCCACCTGGAAGCATCAAAACCCATAAAACTTCAACGAAAATAGATCAAAACTAAGAAAATCCGAAAATAATTAAAACTTAGATCTACAAAAATCAAAGCTCCAAAATAGAAATTTTCAAGTTCTAAACTAGTATAGATTGAGGAGAAGAACATGTTTTGGCAAATAGTTTTGTAAGAATCATTAACAAAATTATGGATCCTTCTCTTGAGCAAGTTGGTACTTGCCTTGGTTGGTGTAGGAAGTAAATGAGAAGAAGTAAATGAGAGGAGAGAGAAGGAGATGAGTTATTATATAGAATCTTGAACCCATGGGTTCATGATGAACCAAAGGGTTCATGATGAACCATGGGTGAACCAAGAATAGGTTACCCAAATGAGCCAAAACTGTAGGCCCAAATGCAGAAAATAAATTAGGAAATAATATTTTGTCGAATATTTATGGGAAATGCATGAAGAAATACTGCATAATAAATATCGTATAAATTCAAGGTAAATACAATTTATCGGTTTATGCATTAAAATACGTATTCCAGGATTGGGGAGTGACATCTCTACCCTTCTTAGAAAAATTCCGTCCTCGAAATTCCAGCCAAGACAGGATAGTGAAATCAGGGCAAGCAAGGCACAATCATATATATAAGTTAACTATCATGGCAGTTATTATCATACATCACAAAGTGCAAAATAAGCATGTGCAGAAAAGCATGGAATCGTGTCAATAAGGTGCATAAATATACCTTATTAGTCAAACAAATACGGATAACGAGATCTGATCTCGTCCTCGCGCTCCCAGGTTGACTCTTCCGAAGAGTGATGGTTCCAAGAAACACGGACAAGGCTTATCGTCCGATTCTTGAGTACCTTCTTTCGCCGGTCCAAAATAGATACGGGTTGTTCCTCATAAGTTAGGTCGGTACCAACGACTAACTCAGAATGATCGAGGACATGACTCAAATCCGGGACATACCCACGTAATTGGGACACATGAAACACATCATGTATGCCAGTTAACGAAGGCGGAAGGGCAAGTCGATAAGCCACATCGCCTACCCGAGCGAGAATCTTGAAAGGACCAACGTATCTTGGACTAAGCTTTCCCCGGGTTCCAAATCTGATGATACCCCGAGTAGGCAAAATCCACAGAAATACTTGGTCGCCAACTCTGAACTCTAGAGGCCTACGATGCTGATCTGCCCAATGATGATGTCGGTCCTGTGCAACTCGAAGGCGCTCTCTGACTAACTTAACTATCTCCACAGTCTGCGTAATCATCTCTGGCCCCAACAACTTCCGTTCTCCGACGTCGTCCCATGCCAAAGGGGACCTGCACTTCCTTCCGTACAATGCTTCGAACGGGGCCATCTGAATGCTAGTCTGATAGCTGTTGTTATAGGAGAACTCTACTATATGAAGGTGATCCTCCCAAGATCCGCCAAAATCTAAGGTACACGCCCGTAGCATATCTTCTAATGTCTGAATGGTTCTTTCTGATTGCCCGTCAGTTTATGAATGATAAGCAGTACTGAATCTTAACTTGGTTCCCAAACTTTGTTACAAGCTCCGCCAAAAATGGGAAGTAAACCGCGTATCCCGATCTGATACTATACTAACTAGAACACCGTGCTGCCTTACTATCTACTTCATGTACATTTCTGCTAACTGCTCAGTAGTCTGTCTAACTCGGAAAGGAAGGAAATGAGCGACCTTCGTGAGTCGATCTACTATTACCCAGACTGCATTCTTGCCAGCCGGGGATCTAGGTAAACCGGTCACAAAATCTATCGTGATGTGCTCCCATTTCCATTCTGGGATAGGAAACGGCTGTAGCAACCCTGCTGGTCTCTGCTGCTCGGCTTTTACCTGCTGACATACCAGACACTTGGATACAAATCTTGTTATCTCTCTTTTCATGCCATTCCACCAAAAAAACTGCCTGATATTTCGATACATCTTCGTTCCTCCTAGATGAATGGAGTAAATAGAACTATGAGCTTCGGACATAACTTCCTGCCGAAGGTCTCCATTCGGTACACAGAGTCTATTTCCAAACCTGAGCGTACCATCTTCATGAATCACTAACTCCTTTCTACGGCCTGATTCACACTCCGACCGCAACTTCTGAATCTGTGGATCTCCTGCTTGTGCTGCCCTTATCCTCTCTACTAAGGTTGACTGAACCTGCATACTGGTCATTCTTCTTATATCCCCTGGCAAGACTACTTCGATTCCCATAATCTGAAGGTCTTCTAGAATATGCTTCTGCGAGGTCAAGATAAAGGCATTGTCTCTCCTACTCAGTGCATCTGCAACTACATTCGCCTTGCCTAGATGATACTGAAGATCTAAATCAAAATCCTTCAGCAGTTCTAACCATCTTCTTTGCCTCATATTCAAATCTCGCTGCGTGAATACGTATTTCAAACTCTTATGATCAGTATAGATCTCTACCCGATCCCCGTATAAATAATGCCTCCACAACTTGAGTGAAAACACCACAGCTGCTAACTCCAAATCGTGAGTTGTGTAATTTTTCTTATGGTCTCGAAGCTGCCGAGACGTATATGCTATCACTTTTCCATGCTGCATCAATACACATCCAAGACCCTTCCCTGATGCGTCACAATATACTGTAAAGCCTCCTGCTCCTACTGGAAGTGTCAAGATCGGGGTTGAGATCAATCTCTTCTTCAATTCTTCAAATGATGCCTGACAGCTAGCTGACCAAATAAACTCCACGTCCTTGTGCGTCAAACGCGTTAAGGGCGCAGAGATCCTGGCAAAGTCCGCCACGAACCTTCTGTAGTAACCAGCTAATCCTAAGAAACTTCGTACTTCTGCAACCGTTCTCGGGACTGGCCAATGCTCTACGGCCTCAATCTTCTTCGGATCCACTGACACTCCTGCCCCAGAAATTACATGCCCCAGAAACGAAATGTGATCTAACCAGAATTCACACTTGTCGAGCTTCGTATAAAGTTGATGCTCCCTCAATATCTGTAAGACAGTCCTAAGATGTTTCTCATGCTCCACTTCTCTGCTGGAATAGACAAGAATGTCATCTATGAACACCACCACAAATTTATCCAAATATGGCAGAAAGATGCGGTTCATTAAATCCATGAATACTGCGGGGGCGTTGGTTAGTCCGAAGGGCATTACTAAAAACTCATAATGCCCATATCTAGATCTGAATGCTGTCTTCGGTATGTCTTGCTCCCGGACTCTTACTTGATAGTATCCTGACCGAAGATCGATCTTGGAAAAGACGCTGGCCTTGCTCAACTGGTCGAACAGGTCATCAATCCTTGGTAGTGGGTACTTATTCTTCACTGTTACTGCATTCAACTTGCGGTAGTCGATGCACATCCTCGTCGACCTATCCTTCTTGGGAACTAGAATCACTGGCGCGGCCCAGGGTGATTTACTTTTTCGGATGAATCCCTTAGACCTTAACTCTTCTTCATGTTGATATAACTTATCCTGCTCTGACGGCGACATTATGTAAACTCTATCTGCAATAGGCCTCGTTCCAGGGTTCAACTCAATGCTAAATTCTACCTCTCTGACTGGGGGTATCCTTGGGAGCTCATCAGGGAAGACGTCGAGAAAATCTTCGACCACTCTCGGAATCTGTTCTGGCTCTGACACTGCTGCTGAGATGACGCCTCCGGCCTGATTCTTCAAGGTTCGAGTAAAGATGAACTGCTCCATCCCAGGAACGCTGAATATGACCCTACCTCCTCTATAATCAATTGTCGTATGACTGTCTCTCAACCAGTCCATGCCAAGAACGACATCAAAATTCCCCATAGGGAATTCAATCAATGATGCGGGCAATAAATGCCCACACACCTCCATCGGACATGAAAAGCGCACTCTGCTAACTTCTACGAGCCCATTGCCGGTGAGTATATCCATCCTCTCCGGCAATGCCTCAAACTCTAATCCAATCCGTGTAGCATATTGTGCAGAGATGAATGAATGAGTAGCACCTGAATCAAATAATGCTACAGCGGGAAATGAGGTGACGAGAATTTTACCTGCCACCACGTCATTAGACGCTAGAGCCTCTCCTAAGGATAATGTGAGAGCCTGGCCCTGGCCCCGCTGAGCTCGTTGTTGCGGCCTTCCTCGACCATGCTGTTGCTGCCTCTGGGGGCCTTCGGCTTCCTGTGCCTGGCGGAACATATGAGCCTGCATTGGTAAGCGCTGGGCTAGAGGCCTTACTGCTAATACTGGCCCTCCACTCGGGGTTGCCACTGGAGCTGGCAATGCTGGAAACTGTTGTGCTGGCCCTCCTGGCCTCTGCATCATAGGACAAATGGAAATACGGTGGTCTGCACGACCACACCTCAAACATAAGCCATTTGCTGACCGACACACCTCCCTCGTGTGCCCTATCTTCCCACAGAAGGTACAGTCCTGGGGTGCTTTCTGACGCTGCTGCTGGTTCCTCGGCTGCTGATGCCGAACTGACGCTGTATTAGTTGACACGGCCGTCCTCCGTGGCGCTCCTACATCATGAATACGTACACTGGGTGCTGGTGCCGACGTTCGCTGCACTGCTCCTCCTCCAACCTGGGAATGAGATCTCTTCTGACCTCCTGTCCTTGATGCTAACCTCTGTTGGGTAAGCTCGTGCCTCCGAGCGGCCGTCAAAACAGTGTCAAACGTCTGGTAGTCGTGTCCTTCTACAAGTTGCAATAGTTCCAAATAAAGTCCCTGCTGGAACCTCATAGCTTTCTCTGGCTCCGTTGCCACCATTACTGGTGCGAAACGGCACAATCTGCAAAACTCTGCTGCATACCCATCTACGGTCTTGCCTGCTTGCTTGAGACTGATAAACTTCTGCTGGAGCTCATATTGAGCTACTACGCCAAAATACTTGGCCTTGAATCTGTCACTGAAGGTGGTCCAACGAACAGGACGTCTTATACCAACTTCTTCTGATGCCCACCAGTCGCGGGCAAGATCCTGAAGTACCAGTTTGACCTGATCAACCTTCTCATCATCTGGAACCTTGGCTGCCCCAAGAATGGCTTCAATGTCTTGAATCCAGGCATCCGCAGTGATGGCATCCTCCGTGCCATCAAAATACCTCGGGTTTAAGCGACGGAACCTTCCTGATGCTCCCGAGTCAACCCCGGCACTCCTCTCAAGAGCTAACTGAATCCCCTAGTTCAGCAATACGTTCTGCTCCTGCTGCCGAGTCTATTGCTGTTGGTGAGTGACAAGAATCTCTCGGACGATCTCCAGGAGTGCTACGGCATCTGGTACTGCCGTCGCTGCTGGTGCTGCAGGAGTTCCAATAACCTGCGGCTGCACTGCCTCTGGTCCCACTTCTGCTCGTGCCTGCACTGGAGAAGGTTCTCTCCCCTGTTGCTGCCCAGTCGAGCCATGCTCTTGCTGCTCCGCCTCATGGGCCTCACCCGCTACTGAGAATGAAGCACCCCTATAGAGAAAGGTATAAGATTATCAAGTCCGGACAAGGAAGATTTCGAGGATGCAAGTCAGGTTAGAGATCAAGGCAAGGACAGAGAATTCAAAACAGAATTTCAAGGGGAACAAGTTGTGATTGAGACTCCTAATAATTCGCAATACCCCACAAGCCTGAAAATCAGACCTGCATGGGCCACCACTAAAACCTTGTCATACCCCAGTACCGAAATACGGGGATAGACTAGGCCAGCTACTCCATATGAGGTACGTAACGTCATACGGCGATCGTGGCTGTCGAGAGACTAGGGGGTACATGCTACAATCAAGTCTCCTATGGTCCCACAGAGTTCTATGTCTCAATCAATTAAGTCAAATCAACAATTAAATGAACATTAAAGATAAATCAGTAAGGCGTCCCTGACGCTTCATCAAAATGATCATGAGAGACTAGCTTTATAATTTAGCTATCTCAGATAGTCAGGAGTACAAAATTATACACAACTGCAGTCTGTTTAATTACAATTATGTACTGACACAAAATATCAAGTAATCCGGCTAACAGGTGCCGGTGGCTAAATGCCGCAAAAGTATGAGCAGGAGTGGTGGAGAAGAAACCCACTCGAGTCCCCGAACCGCCATGCTCCTAGTATGCACCATGGATGTCAGGGAGGAAGATCGTGTCCTCTGGCTCTGCTACGAGATCTGGCCAAACAAAACCAGCGGGGTCAGCCCCGAATAGCAAGTACCGCCAAAGGGGCACAAGAGTTAAGATTAAAAACCCAACTAATAGAATGACTGATAATAGTAATACTTATGCTACTATTATAGGGTAGCGCAACATCCTCGAGCCCATATGGCACCCTTACAACCAAACAAGGACAAAAGGTGCCGCATGGAGTCGGGACGTGTCGTACTCTATAACTTTCACATAAGTTAAAAAGGTATAAACCATAAAATCTCCTGATCGTGACTTCGGTCGATAGCCTATCGCAGCACAATAACCAACCCAACAATCAAACAAGAACATGGGTTGGATCATGTACCATGATAGACCATGTTCTTCAGTCCTTCACAGAAGTAGCACTTCACAACCAGAATAAGTCTTTCGTTCATAACTTCGGTCCACAGCCTGTCATAGTACGATAACCAACCCAACAATCAAACAAGAACATGGGTTGGATCACGTACCACAACAGTCCGCTTCCCTCGGTTATTCACGGAAGGTAATAGGATACAAGCAAGTCGTTTTCACGGCCAATCAAGTCTACGAGTTTCTAGTGGGACGAGGTTATCCTCGCGTCATGTTATTAAAAAAATCCTCAGATCGTATCTTTCCAGCAAGGCTAGCCAACCCAGGGGTTCGCGTAGACAGGTGTCATGGAGCACAGGTCCCTCGTGAGGCCACCTTGCCAAGACATGTAATATATAGCAGGAATTAATCGGATACAGTCATCTACTCGTTGCGGATGACACAGTATCCGTGGAGACCAGCCGGCGCGCCAAGACAATATCTCAGGGCGACTGGTGTAACACGATCTCGGGACTCTGACCTCCCCATGCATCTAGTATATTCAGTTGCCTAGTTTAACCCTAGGTGAAATCTTGGACTCTCATGCTGTGGCCTGCATGATTACCCTCCTAAAGTCGTACCTTAGTACGAGTACCCCAAAGAGGATCCATGTCAATCAGTATGTCAACATGTGCTACCCTCCTTAGTGTAATGCATCATTGCAAATACGCCACGTGGAGTTACGAGTTATTTGTCGAGCATGAACAAGAACTGGGACATTCAGGTACATGTATCAGGTAGGAACACTTTGTTCTCCGGGGTCACATCAGTGCTCATATCATGCTCGGGACAAAAGGCGTAAGGATATAAAATGGGCATATAATATCTAATAAAATATCAAAAGCATACGCACAACAAGGCAGCGTGGGTGAAAAGTTACGCAAGCTTACACAAGGCAGCGTGCGTAAAAAGTCACGCAGGCTCAAGGAGAGAGCTGCGTAAAAAGTCACGCAGGCTCAAGAGAAAGAGCAGCGTGAAAAGTCACGCAAGCTCAAGGAAGAGTGCTGCGTGAAAAGTCACGCAGACTCAAGGGAAGAGCTGTGTGAAAAGTTACGCAGGCTCAAGGGAAAGAGCAGCGTGAAAAGTCACGCAAGCTCAAGGGAGAGTGCTGCGTGAAAAGTCATACAGACTCAAGGGAAGAGTGTTGCGTGAAAAGTCATGCAGACTCAAGGGAAGAGCTGTGTGAAAAGTCACGCAGGCTCAAGGGAAAGAGCAGCGTGAAAAGTCACGCACGCTACAGGGAGCAGCGTAGGTGAAAAGTTACGCACGCTCAAGGAGACAGCGTAGGTGAAAAGTCACGCACGCTACAGGGAGCAGCGTAGGTGAAAAGTCACGCACGCTACGGAAGACACGCTTCCAACAGGAAACGTACCTAAGTCTGCGTACGCAGTGCTAAAGAGCGCACGTAGCTCAGTGTGCGTGAGCTAAGAAGCTCTGCACACTGCTCACTGTCTTCTCCAAACAGCAAGAACACTATGGCAGAACCCAAAACTTCAAAAACAACATAACTTGGTCATCCGAACTCCAAATCCGGATTTCCAAAGTTCCAACTTGGGTGAAATGGAATTCTCTTCCACCTGGAAGCATCAAAACCCATAAAACTTTAACGAAAATAGATCAAAACTAAGGAATTCCGAAAATGATTAAAACTTAGATCTACAAAAATCAAAGCTTCAAAATAGAAATTTCCAAGTTCTAAACTAGTATAGATTGAGGAGAAGAACATGTTTTGGCAAATAGTTTTGTAAGAATCATTAACAAAATTATGGATCCTTCTCTTGAGCAAGTTGGTACTTGCCTTGGTTGGTGGAGGAAGTAAATGAGAAGAAGTAAATGAGAGGAGGGAGAAGGAGATGAGTTATTATATAGAATCTTGAACCCATAGGTTCATGATGAACCAAAGGGTTCATGATGAACTATGGGTGAACCAAGAATAGGTTACCCAAATGAGCCAAAACTGTAGGCCCAAATGCAGAAAATAAATTAGGAAATAATATTTTGTCGAATATTTATGGGAAATGCATGAAAAAATACTGCATAATAAATATCGTATAAATTCAAGGTAAATACAATTTATCGGTTTACGCATTAAAATATGTATTCCAGGATTGGGGAGTGACAACTTTCGAAGGATCAGATGTCAAAGTGGGTCGCTGTTCTCTGTTCTCATTCTTTTTATTCCAACCTCTGGGATTCAGACTCCAGCATTGGAGACATTTTCAAAGCAACTTTGTCCGTCAACATGTTGTCAGTTGACCAAGTTGTTGACGATGTCCAATCAATCGAGCTTGAATAATGGGCTCAAAAGATGGATACCAGGTGGGAGTTACGTTTCGAACAACGTGAACCACCTACTAAAGATGAAGTCGTCCAAGTTAATTTAGGAGATGAATCATCTCTTAAACCAATCTTCATCAGCAAAAGTCTGTCTGGTAAAGAACGACAATCTCTTATACAGCTTATAAAAGAATACATTAACATCTTTGCATAGAGCTATGAAGACATGCCAAGCTTGGACCCTAAAGTTGCTATGCATCGTCTAAATATCTCGTCTAAAGCTAAGCTAGTGAAGCAGCAGCAACGACTGTTCCGACCAGATATCATGGAGGCCATCGAGAGTGAAGTCAAGAAGCTTATTTTAATTGGATTCATTTGTAAATAACAACACCATGACTTAGTCACTAACATTGTTCCATTCATGAAAAAGAACGATAAAATTTGAGTCTGTATCGATTACCGTAATTTGAACTGTGTATACCCAAAAGACGAGTTTCCTCTACCGATCACCGACGTAATGATCGACAATACTTGCGGCTTCGAGCAGTTGTCCTTCATTGATGGGGTCTCAGGCTACAACCAGATTAAGATGTTCCTCGACGATGAGAAATACAGATCTTTTCGAACACTATTGGGGTATACTGCTATACGGTAATGCCTTTCGGATTGAAAAATACAGGGACGACATACCAGTGAGCTATGAACACAATTTTTTGTGATCATTTGCACAAAGCAGCAGAATGTTACGAAGACGACATTGTAGTTAAAAGTTGTCTCAAGGGCAACCACCTCCAATATTTGAGAACAATGTTCGAACTAATGCGTGCATACCAACTCAAGATGAATCCAACCAAGCCTTTTCTGGGAGTCTCCAGCGACAAGTTCTTTAGGTTTTTTATCACTTTAAAGGGTATACATCTTGACCTGGAGAAAGTGAAAGCTATCCTCGATGTGCATCCTCCAAGAAATCTTAAAGAGCTATACGGACTTCAAGGAAGACTAGCCTACATCAGACGATTCATTTCAAATCTTTCTGGAAGGTGTCAACTGTTTACTCAGCTCATGAAGAAAGGAGTATCTTTCGTCTGGACTGAACAATGTCAACGCACATTTGATGACATCAAGAAGTATCTCACAAGCCCCCCAGTGTTGGTGGCTCCGATAATTGGAAAGCCCTTCTTGTTATTTGTCTGCGCTATGGATCATTCCCTTGGTGCCTTACTAGCTCAGAAGAATGAAGGCGGCCATGAACATGCAATCTACTACCTCAACCATACGATGGTGGGTGTCGAGCACAGATACACACCTGTGGAAAAAGAATGTTTCGTACTAGTATTTGCTATCAAGAAGACACGTCACTATGTGTCTGGGCAGACTATCAATATCATATCTAGAGTCAATCCTCTCAGAATACTCATGACTAAACAGGGTTCTCTTAATTCCCGTTTAGCTACATGGACAATGTTGTTGACTCCATACGATATGTTGTTCGTCCCTCAAAATGCAGTAAAAGGCCAACCACTAGCTAATTTCTTAGCAGCGCATACGGTGCCAGAATCTTCCAAACTCTACGATAAAATCTCGGATGAAGTAGTGGAATCTAACACCGAAACTGAGGAAATCCCTACTTGGCGAATGTTCTTTGACGGTGAATCAAGAACAGGACCTAAGGGAAATATCGTGGCCGGAGTAGACATCGTGCTTGTGTCACCCAACCACCTGGTTATACATCGTACGTATTCTCGCATAGAACCTTGCACCAACAACGTGGCTGAATATAATGCCCTACTGATCGGCCTTCAATTGGCAAAACAACTGGGAGTTGACTATCTAGAAGCTTATGGCGATTCTAAGCTAATAGTTAGTCAGGTCCGAGGGGATTATGAAGTTCATCATGAAGATCTCATCCTATATCACAAAGCGACAATCGAATTGGCTTCTACCTTCACTGGATTCTTCATCGAGCATGTGCCTCGATTACAGAATATAGAAGCAGATGCTTTAACCGATCTCACTGCTTCCTTGACCGTCCCTACCAATACTCAGCATTCGATCCCAGTGTCTGGTCGATAGTTATTCCGTATAAAAGATACCTTGTATATTCATCATAGTTACGCAACAGAAACAAACATCGACGTTAAAGACTGGAGATTTCCTTTCATAGACTATACCATTTATAAAATCCTCTCTGAGGACCCAAAGGAAGCAGTGTCTGTCCAAAGGCGATCCCTCAGATTTTACTATGATACAGCTACTAAAATAATATACCGACGCTCTTACGACTGGCTACTGTTACGATATTTATCAGACACAGAAGCCAAACATTTACTCCGTGAGGCTCAAGACGAAATTTGTTGTACACATCAACCAGGCCCCAAATTACAAGATCGCTTTAGACGAATGAGTTATTATTGGCCCACGATAACAGCAGATGTTGTTGAATATGCAAAGAAGTGTAGGGCTTGTCAGTTCTACGCCACCTTCATTCATCAACCTTCGGAGTTTCTACACCCGACGATGACATCTTGGCCTTTTGAAGCCTGGGGTATGGACGTCATAGGCTCAGCCCGCCATCCTCCAGAGGACATTGGTTTATCCTAACTATAACCGATTACTTCTCCAAATGGGCAGAAGCTATACCACTCATCGAATTAAAGACATCAAACGTGAAAAGTTTCATCAAACATCACATTATCTACCGCTTCGGTCTACCTCGCAGGATCATCCATGATAATGGTCCATAATTCGTGAGCAATGCATTCTATTGGTTCTACGATAAGAATCGAATTCAGAATGTAGCCTCTACTGTTTACAATCCAGCGGCTAATGGGTTAGCGAAAGCCTTCAATAAGGCTATCATCAAACTTTTTAAGAAGTTCGTGTCTTCAAACAAGCGCGATTGGAATAAGAAGCTCGGCGAATATCTCTAGGCCTATCGTACAACGGTCCAGACTCCAACAGGCAGTATGCCATTCTCTCTGGTTTATGAAAGTGAAGCAGTTCTTCTCCTAGAAATCTAGATTCCCTATATCTTCAAGTACCTTAGCCAGTGAGTTGACTGCCGAAGAAAGTTACCGTCTGCGACTACAAGAACTGGAAGCGCTAGACGAAAAACGCTTATTAGCTCAACAGCGTATTGAGTTATACCAAGCACGCCTTTCAAGTGCCTTTAATAAAAAGGTGAAAGAAAGAATCTTTCAAGTTGGTGATCTGGTCTTAGAAGTGAGAAGACCAATGGTCATGACACACAAGACAAAAGGAAAATTTAAGCCTAAATAGGAAGGTCCTTTCGTTATAGAATCAGTTTATTCTAACGGTACGTATCGACTAACCAAGCCTGATGGTGACTTGCTCATGATGCCGATCAACGGCAAGTTCCTGAAAAAATATTATGTGTAACCTTCATGAACAGCGTTCACATATACCATGTTTCAGTCATGTAAACATACAGTACAATGTTTATGTGATTCGAAAAAATTATCTAACTATTATCCGTATTTCAAGAGTCTTGAATACGCCATGGATAATTGGTCCTTTAAAAAGATTCTCCAGTGGAATTATCCTCGTTTTGGACTCTGCCAAAACTTGGTCTGACGAAAATAAGTCACGTCCATATTACCTCTGAATTATTTTTCGATAATTATTTCCCTAGTGGGATAATTAAGAAATATTTTGCCACGTCCATATAACCTCTGAGCAAAACATTCATCAAAGATAATCACGTCCATATTATCTCTGAATTATCCACTCCTATCTAATGTTATATATTCGTCCACGTCCATATTACCTCTGGTCAGATATAGAACTTTCTCTGCTACTACGTCCATATTACCTCTATTAGCAGCTTCTTTCAACTTATTATCTATATCCAAGAACCTTGAATATAAAACGGATAATAAGTCCACATCAAATTCTCCAGCGGAATACCCACCAGAAATATCCTTACTACGTCCACATTACCTCTAGTTCAGATATTTCACAAATTTCATTCATGAATTTTGAAAGCTGAAAGATTTTTTATTAAAAACGTCAATCAAAAGATGGAGAAGAGAAAAAAAATACAAGAGTTTTGACGGCTAAAAGAGACAATTACAAATAAAAGACTTAAGGCATACACAATCGATTGATGCTATCCCTCATAGCCTTGATTTCAGCTTGAGATTTGATAGTGGAATGATGACGTGCTTCTTCCTGCCGAGTATCTTCATCCTCGAAAGGAATCAATTCCATATGCTCCTCTTCTAACTTTACCAGCTGAGCCTTCAATTGGTCTAAAGTTATGGCAGTCACAGCAGCCTGAACCACGTAGTCTTCCTGCTCAGACGCAACTGTTCGCAAGTCGGCCTCAAGTTGGGCAATCTTTTTGCGAAGCTGCATAATCTGATTGTACTTTTCAACGATCTGGATGGCCAGCTTATTCTTTGAGGCAATACGAGCCCTACCTGCAGCATCAAACTGTTCATACTGATCAGCCAGCTCACTGATCTCTTTAGCTAGCGCCTCCTTCCTCGCCTGGAAAGTAGCTTCCTTCTCCTCAAGAGTCGCAATTAGAGCCACTTCCTCCTCAAGAAATAATGATGTTGGGCTTAGCTGACTGGCCTCTCGGAGTTTGGCCACTTAATTTTCCAGGTCAGCTATGACCTTCCTTAAAGCGTTAGCTCGCTCTTCATAGCCAGCAATGCTTTCAAGGACTATCACCTGGCATCCAGCAACAGCCTTCACAGGCCCGAAGGCAGCATTTCAGTTCAAAACTCCAGAAAGCTTTACTTTTAAAATGGAGTAGAAAGCTCTTATGACTTCCTGAGCCATCTCATCATCTTCAGAAGAGGTCGTTGGAGATGAAGCTCGATGGGGATCTTCTGTCCCAGGGAGAGCTACTTGGGAGGAAGCCAAACCTGACAAATAAAGCAATATACATATCAGTAAAAAAAAACCTTATTTAAAGAGTATAAAGGAGTTGTAAGTTCATACCTCCTGCCGGCTCAATATCAACTGGAACTGGGAAAATGAGAGCAGACCCAGGTCGCTTACTGTCAACATCAGCCAAAGCAGCATCAGGCTTCTTGCCTTCCACGGTCCCAGCTGGACCCTAAGCAGATTCAATAATAGTCGCCTCAATGGGCTAATAAAAGACTTCTTCAGTAACCGATGTCGGTTTACTGGGAGAACCAAGGGCAGCTTCATGTCTAGTCCCGGTATCTGGACCAACCTCCGTACTTTGTTCCCTCTCTTTGTCTACAAGGGAATATACGACGAAAGTCAGCCTCGCAAGTTGTACGCAAAATTGAAGTCGAAAAATCTCATCCGAAGAAAAGTGCAAGAATGACATACCCAGAGGAGGGTGAGCTGAGTGGACTTGATTTTCATCTAAATCTTTCATCATAGCTCCTATTGCAGACATATCGCCCAAAGAAATGTCATAGGAGGGACTGGCTTTCTGATCGCCATCTTGGTCTAGGCCTTCGCCCTGATCATCCCTTTGCTCAAACCTTACAACTGAAGAAGACCCACCTTCATCCATCGGTTGAGGATGAGCAGGGACACCATTGTTATGTCCACCTTTCAGACGAAGAAGCACCTACCGCGGTCGTGACTTCAACGTCCTGCGCAAAGAAAAAATGCAATGGTGAGAAAACTTCTAACGGTTTGACCAAAACGGCTATGGAGTTTAGGAAGGGATCTACCTCCCGAATGGTAATGGTCTGCGATGCCGTTTCATCTCTCTGTCGAAAATATCTTCTAGGAGCAGGCGAGTCGGCGCTCACATCCGTGACCTTCTTTCTCCCCCTGGAGACAACAACCTTCTTCTTTTGGACCGTTGAACTAGCTCAGTGGAAGCTTTCCGCTTGTAAGGAATATCAGGAAGAGGATCTTCAGTATCCTTTCTCTGAAGTACTATAACAACCGGCTCCTCAAGAGCGACCCTCTGCCGTGGCGCTACAGCCGGCTCAGCTGAGGGTGCGGCACCTTCCCTTCTGTGACCCCTCACTGCGTGCACTCGTCCTATATCGGCATGAGTGGGGGCAAGCCTAGTCTCCGATATTAAACTCTACTCACGATTATACCAAGAATAAAGGGTATTGATCTGAGTATAGAACTTGGCAGCAGCAAAGAGCATATGGGTTTCAGGCTTATCTTCTGGCAAAGTAAAAATTACCCCCGTACATCCGGCATTGTAGTAATCCCATACACGTGCCCCGTCGATCAGGCTTCCTATCGACTGTAGATGAGGGCTAGGGTTGCCTAAAAGAAGCTGGCTATAGCCGAACTTTCGTGTAAAGCGACTCGGTAGATAAGGTTCAGGAAAGTGTGGTTCCTATTCCTGAGCACCAGATGGGAAGGCCTGATGGACTGGAGCCAACAGAACGCCCCAATAGGAAGGCTAGTAGTGAATGCTCCCTCATCTACTAAAGTGTCTCCTATACAGCCACTACCAGACGGAGACGACACTCTGAAGAATTTATAATTCTGCAAAAAACTCAAAGCCTTTCTGCAAACAGGCACCCCTGTGACGGTCCAGTCTGCATCTTTGAATCTAAGAAGAAAGACATCTCCCGCCAAAGAGTCTGCCATCAGCCCGGCATTCATTAATCTGGGACAGTACAGCACCAGCCATCCATCAGGTAATGAAAGGGAAATTCAGTCCTGACAAAATCCTTTCTACCATGGGGTGTCACCGCGTTAACAACAAAGTGTCGTAAACCTCGTTGGATAGTGCAGACCATTACAGGAAGCAGAGCAAGCTGGTATCCAAATGCCAGCTTTATAGCCGAAAGTATCATACCTCGGCTTATCCTTTCAATAGAACCTGAACCACCAGGGACTACACAATCGCGGAGCCATGTCATCCGAAAGGCGGCAAGCACAGCCTTTTTTGACAGCTTAAACTCAGCCTGCCTGAAGAAATAATAAATCGAGAAGTTTTCCTCGGATCATCACTATCTTCAGTGTCTACTGTCCCATGATCTGTCATCAGTTGCTCTATCTCACATTTCGTCGAGGGCTTACGACTCCAGAAAAATACTGGGCCGTCTCTTTTTTCTCTAATAAAGATGTAGTTGGTCCAGGCTCTTGTATGGGGAAGGGACCCCCCAGTCTTACCCTTCTTTGTGACCTGGTGACAAATAAAGAGGTGACAGAGTAACTCTTTGTACACCTCCATCGTCTCGGAGTTCTCTCTCACCAAATCTAGGAGCTCCTCATCACATAGGACGTATTCTTCGTATGGCTCGGTCCCCCAGGGAAGTTTTGATATCGTCTGCATCTTGTGAAAAGCCAGACCCATCTCCCCACCCGATGTGAAGAAGGTACATGTTTGATAGTTGTATAACTCCACCAATGAGATAAACATAGGCCAATTAACCTTTATGCCATATTAGGTGGCTCTAACGGCATAAAAAAGGTCGGTAGCTTTTAGGGTGGCCTCGTAAGTCGAGAGCACCCATTCAAAAAGGTCGCTCCAGAATGGGACAGAGTCTCTCCAACCTTCCATCCGTAGCTTCCCTCCCTGATATGACCCCTTCTTTGAAAACATCAGGTTGGAGAGAGTCTCAGCAGCGTAAGGGTGAAGATCAGTCGGGACATCATTTATTATAGCCCCAGGATACAGCCCCCTCGTGGAGTAGGACGTGGAGCCCTTGACACACTTGAAAGTGTCCTCCTTCCGGTTACCAGAGTTAAATTGGATCCTACCAAAAATGACCCCATGTAGTTCAGGGGTCAGGTCCTATTTTTTTTGCCTCCGCACAGCTAGATCAGTAAATACCGATAGAGGGTATTGGTGCTTCATCGATGTCAACCATATCATTTGGTTATTTAACCTAACCACCAGAGGGTCTTCTAGACATATCGTCTCTCTGTCCTCAAATCACAGGCTGTTACCAAACAAGAAGTATGGTCTCTTAAAGCTCCACACCCCTCCGAGTGTGAACTTCTCATCATTCATCATCTGCTTTAAGAACATTATGTTCTGTTCAAGCATAGCGATCACCCGTACCGAAGGCTGGTCATAGTTGATCTTCACCTGAGCATTTTTGACCATTGCAGTGACGAGGCTTGAATCCATAGCATGGCGGGCAGAGCTAGGAGGAATCCCACCAAGAGCTGGGACAACCATGTCAACTGCAAAGACAGAAGAAAACGTCACTTAGAATCTGCAGAAAAAAGAGCTAAGTAGTGAGAAATTCTATGCGCTCTGATGTTATGTGCCCAACGGGCCTATGGACGCATAAGCACATGTTATGTGTGGGTGCATAACACAACAAAGTGTGTGGGCGCATGACACAACCAAGTGCGTAGGCACATGTCACAACAAAGTGTATGGGCGCATGCATCTATGAGCGCATAAGACTGACCGCTCATAAAAGAAGTATTTACTTTGGGCGTATATCGATGGTTATGCGCCCAAGTAGAGAAAAGTCCGAGCATCACAAATTAATGCTCGAGACTTTGTTTTTTGAGACATCGCCTGACCCAGGATGGTGTCTTAAACCAGATGAGACGATGCCAAAGGAGGAGAACTAGCTGCTGCTGCCTTCTTGCCCTTCGCAGACTTCTTAGGAGTCGAAGCAGTATTGGGAGACATGATTGCTCGAAAAAGAGTAAAAGAGAAAACTCTTTGAAAATTCTGAAGAAAAATAAAAGAGAATGAACTTTCTCTCTCCTCAAGGCCTATTTATAAGCACAAACGTGGGGAGTTATGCGTCCACACGATCTATGTGCTCATATGATTTATGCGCCAAAGCAGAGACAATCTTTTGCAGATTATATGCATGCTATTTGTTGATGCAGACTACGCATAAACATCGCATAAAGATCGAACCTTTTCAAATTCTGTTCCAAAACGAGTCTATCGCTTCAGATTTCCAAGTAAGATCTCCAAAGCCACATTTTGACTGTCTGGCAAATACCTATGCACCCAAAGGGGTCATACCCATCATGCGCCCATGAAGCTAGTGGAGACAGTTTTTCCTACGCTTCTTTCAAAGTATTCCGACACTCGTTCGGGTCTCAAAAACTTTGAAAGGGGTCTTATAGAAGCATGAAAAATACAAGACTATGTATCCCACATGAAGAAGACAAAAGTAGCTATGTGCCCACATAACCAAAGGGGGGCTATGCGCCCACAAAACCAAAGGGAGGCTATGTTCCCACATGATCGAAGAGGGGCTATGCGCCCACATGATCGAAGAGGAGCTATGTGCCCACATTATTTTTATGTAGATCAAACATGCACCCAAGTATGGGTGCATAAACTTACTCCCATACTATGCACCCAAGGCAGCAGATCCCTACGACTCAGTCAACATCCACGATCAGTCGTACACTGAAGAATACGGCCAAGTCAGTCTCCACGAGCAATCGTGCACCGAAACATGCAGCCACATCAATCATATGATCTACCCACGATCATCCAGTGTCCATGCGCCTGCACCCTATGCGTCCAAAGGGGTGTTATGTGCCCACAGTAAAATTAGTATATTTTTTGCCATTGGGTGCATAACAGCCATTTCAGTACAAAATGACTATAAATAGGGTCTCATACCTCTTCAAAAAGAGATAGAACGGAGAGCATTTCAAGGGCCAAATTGCTACCTTCTTACCAGTGAGTCGAGAGTTAGCAATTTTCTTAGGTTTTCTCTTACTTTTGTAATCGGAGTGTCAACGGAGTAAAGGAGCAACTGCCGCTCGATCTCCATCGTCCCATTCTCCAAAATTTATTTTGTATTCGGGAATCCTCAGTGCAGGATCTCTCAGGCGTACTCAATTTGTGATGTCTTGCACCAATAAGAAAATAAAGCATTTCTTCTTCTTTTTTGTCCATAGTAGTCATAGGGTGCTGTCCCTTGATTGGCACCAAGGTCATGACTGGCGCAGCCTCTACCAATTTCAAAATTGACAAGGAAGAGGAAGTGGCCATGTGGCGACGTCTCCTGATTAACGCCAGGGTAGTGGTTGTAGCACTCTCCACCAATTTTGGCACTAGGAGGAAGAGGAAGTAGCAATAGAGCTTTTCTCCAAGCTTGGCACCGAAGTTATGATTGGTGCACTGGAGGACTTTGGAGTCCAAATGTGCGTCATGGTCTTAGCAGCAACAATGGTGGCGTGCTTGGCACCTCCTGCGCCAATCACGTCTTCAGTAGGAAGTTTGATCGACTTTTACTGACTAAAGTCTTCTACATTGTGCCGACCGACGCAACATTGCCTTGAGTTGTTACTTTTTTATTGGAGGAGAAAGTCGTTCGCAGTAGAGTCGCTATTTTGTTTACAAAAATAAAAGTGTTTGACTTACAAACTGAGAAGAGTGTGTATAATAGTACAAGTTGATTTCTAGGAAAGTACAACTATAGGAATCTGATCAGAAGACGATCACTTTATCCCTTAGACGATATGATATCGAAGAAGAAAGCCTTTAGAGAGTGCTGCAGCAAGTGCTCAGGAGATTATGATCATTAGTGTTGCTTGTAAAGTGATTTGAAACTCTATTTATAAAGTTTAGAGATAACTGTTAAGTAGTTATCCTTATTGGCATACACTGCAATTGGCGTACCATTCACACAGTCGCAGAATGGTTGGTTTAACTGCTTGGACATGTGGCATTCTGTGATGGAGATGTGCTTGGTCGTGGGTAATATCACGTACACGTTCTTCGAGATTAGTGACATGCACTCCATATTATCTAACTATTTCTGGATGATTTAATCAAATAGCGCCAACTATTAGGTGGTGCCAGGCGCAAATAGCTATTTTAGTACCATTCTGAACAATATTTAGAGCCAACAACAAATGGTGAGAGACAGTTATTTAATCATTATGAAAAATCTGACATATCTGACATAATCTCATCGAGCACCGCGCACTCGAGATTCAAACGAATTTTTTTCGACTGATATGTTGTCAGTCATGATGAAAATAAAGAACAGGTAGGCAACTCTAGAGGGTGGTGAATAGAGTTTATAACAATAATGGCCAAATAAGAATTAAACTCTTTTTACCAACAGTAAATAATCAGAGTAGTAAATACGAAAATAGAAAGATCAAGAGAGCATACGCAAATACAGTCATTTTTAACCTTGGTTTCCCTCGTGGAGGACTAGTCCAGGCCTGAGAACTCTAGCTCAGGATTAAATCCACTATTTGTGAAATGGTAGTTACACCCCGTGCCTTTTCTTCAGAATAGTACGCCAACTTCTTACAAAGATCGCTGTGGTGATACTTGGAATTTTTCAAGCGACTTTTTTGACTCTTGCATAAACTTCTAACAGAATATCACTGAGCACTTTGAGGCTTAAGAAGCTTGTGGCTGGTAGATAAGAAGGTTAGGCTTGTATGAGGCTTATAGAGAAGAGAAAGAAGATAATTGGATGATTGAAAATGAGAGAATTCAAGACCTATTTATACTAGTTGGGATAGGCAGAATTCGGCTAGAATTCTGTGTCAAGAATTCAATTTTTTGGCCGTTAGACAACTAGCATACAGCAAATCCCTAAAAATTAGGGTCCTGTAATTTAGGGGATAGAGTTCGGCCCGAACTCTGTCTCTATAGGAAAAAATTGTTCAAATGGGCTTTTGTGGGCTAGTTTGGTTTGGTGGAGCTTTTGGTTTTGTTTGGGGATAATGTTTAAGCCTATAATACTCAGTGCTACTTCAGTTTACATTTCGTAGACTCAATAATGTAAAATAATACAGACTCTAAAACCGAGTACGCTACAGGAGAGAGCCCACGTCCGTCTTGCATTGAGTTCCGTCTTGATGTGTCATTTGAATTATGACAAGTATCATATAGTCAATTTGTCAATATTTGGTTGACTGTGATTTAGGTCAACAATCTCCCCCATATTGATAATTGACAAAATAATATTTGTATATTCAATGTTCATACCTGGACACAAGTAGTAGTCATGCATAGAAGCAGTAGCTCCCCCGTAATAATAGCTCTCCCACAAACATAGCTTCTCTGTAATCCAATGTTCCTTATCCTGATATACATAATCTCTTCCAAAAACATAGATATCATATAATACGATAGAAATATGAATATCAAATAGATCTCCCCCTTTTGGCATTAGCAAATATGAATATCACATATTTAGGCAGAGCAATTATAAAAACACAGACAGGCAGAAAACTGTATAAACGATTAACTGGCAAGCACATAATGATATAATAACTGCAGATAAAAGCTAAAGATCCACAAAACCATAAAGTGTATTCATACAAAAAAATCAAACTACATAATCATAAGTCCATAATGCATAAAAACTAAGATCATCAGCAGCAGCAGGTGTCACGCCCCGTTCCCGTAGGAGCGATCGTCCTCGCTAAGGCATGATGCCGCACGAGCCTAGATTGCGCTCATGCAAGACGGGTTCCATAACGGACGATTACAGCAGTTACGATGGGGTCATCGCACAGAAGTCCCAAATAGAAACATTGAAACATGCAGCAGAAATTTAAAGGCAAAACACAAGTTATTCAAAAGAACTCTTATTGATATTGAACAGTGAGATTACAATGGGTGCAAGGCCATGATTACAGTTCTCTCGTGCTCACTTTTCTCTCATTATACAAGTCACTATGCTCTCTCTCATCTCTCGATACAATGCTTGAGCTAGCGGAAGCTTCAGAAGGCAATGTACATACATTATGTCATGTATAAGTCTTTGATTCCACGCGGCCACACGCTTCGAATTGCCAAGGAACTCCTTACCTCGACGCATCCAAGCGAGCTCCGCGCCACGAGCTTCTACCTGTGCCTACACATGGAAACTGTGTGGGTGACAATACTCAACTTACTGGTGGAGTGAGCTCCTCACCTACCTTTACAAGACCGACACGTTCATTTACTTTGTGCAATGCAAGTCCCTTTACGATTGTCTTTCTAGTCTTGCCTTAGGATCAATTTTAAGACTACGATGCCTGACCAAACCGATGTGCAACGATATGGTCGTGCTATAATGCCAATGTGTATTTCGATCGAGGTAGTGCCTCATCGCTTACGTACTTGACCGAACTTCAACTCGGGATGGCAGGGTTGTGCCATACTCTATTTGTAACTTCAACGTATTCGAGACAGCACTTCGCCGAGGAGCAACTTATGTGAACTCGGCCGTGCCAAGACTTTCACTTAAACCCAAGTGCCTCTAGACCAATTCTCGTGCCAACGACGTCAAGGGAACGACTCATGCAGGTCGTGCCTCTAGACCTTGCTTAGACATGTTTGAGCTTCAAGATTGAGGCCGTGCCTCATAACTTATCAAGGCTTATCCATGCTACTGCCAAGCGGTCTTCCTATTCGACTTATAAACCAACTTAGACAATACTTGTAAAATATAGTGACGATTCCATGAACATCCTGACGCCAAGTATCGTGCCAAGCACAGTGCCTATGCTGCAGCCCAATCTTAGGCCCAGACATTGTGTTACCAACTAGACATACGTTCAAGTTCTAGACCCAATCTAAAGGCATACACACGGTTTGCCGCTATTCTGCCGACCCATCTACATGAGTGGTCACTAGCAATGTCAAGCTATCTTGGATCTCGGCTCGGGGATATTGGCCTGTCCCTACGCGGGTAGCTAGGCCGGAGGTGCCGAATTCTTCCATGCGGTTATCCAGCATCCTACTTGAGCCTCACTCGCTTCTTCCGGGCCGACGTGATCCCGGTGCCCCGACGATCACTCGAGAAGACCTAACCTTGTTAACAAGTTGTCCAATGACCATGTAAGACTCAACTCAATCTATCAAATCCTTTCTTAACATGACCATGCTTTCCTTCTATCTGTCGAGACTCCCAAGTAGCGGGATCGATCTTGTGTATGAGACTTATCGAGACTCCCAAGTAGCGGGACCGATCTCGTGTGTTTCCTTTCGAGATATCGCGAGACTCCCAAGTAACGGGACCGATCTCGTATATGGGACTTATCAAGACTTAGCGAGACTCCCAAGTAGCGGGATCGATCTCGGCGACAACCAGTCGCGTGGACTTCCTTTTTCAGTGGCCTACTCTTTACAAAATCTACCATAGCTCGTGCCTTAGACAGACCTTGTTCTCTAGGCGACACTATCGCTCAAGTCATATACTTTATATGACGAGCCTTGTTCTCGAGGGACTACACGACTTGACAACTGTAGATAGAGCGGGACAGTGCTAAAAATAGCTTCGATAGTCCAGCACAACTCTTGCCTAACTTGTTCGGACAACGACTCGACGAGCAAAGGCTATACCGAGCTTCGTATCGCGAGGACAGGCCGTGCACATGTTCGACTTTAACAACAAGGTTCTCAGGTGCCTAAACTTAAGCCAAGAGTCGTGCAAGACGACTTAAACCATGGGACATGCGAAGGCTATGCCAAGCCTTGGACGATGGGACCGTGCATACTTTATCAAGAATTTACGCAGACGATGCCTATGACTTAGGCTAATTCAAGTGTTGGGGCAAAACGACGGGACCGTGCATGCTTTATCAAGCATTCACGCGGGCGACGCCTATGACTTAGGCTAATTCGAGTGTCATGGCAACTTATCAACTTAGGCCAATTTCTTTCTCCCAAGCCACGGGACGAAGGACCGAGTGTTATTTGAAAGCACCCTGAGCTAACTTCTAAGCAGACCGTGGGACCATTTTCTATGTTCTAAGACATTTCGACCCGTCGGGATTATTTTCTTAGCTATGTGGATGCGTCACTTTTATTATCAAGCCTAACTTGTGCAAGTTGAAAACATGCGAGTTATTAAATGAAGGCTAAGATGAGGCAAGTTCACCGAAACTACCCCACCTGAGCGAGGAGTCACCTCGATCGAGCGAGCCTTCGAGCAGCCATTGCAAGGATAAGTCCGAACGTCGTCGGCATTTCGATTCCTCCGATTGACTTTGTGGGATGGGGCACTACAACATATACTACTCAGAAAAAGTCTCGTCCTCGAGACATTCCTTAAGACAAGCCATCCTACCATTTCTATGGCCAAGACTTAATCGAGCCTAGACACGGAACTATAACAGTCGTGCAGGGTACGCCATAATTTATCGTATATACTTCTCCTACGCGTTACTTTGGTTCCGAGCCCTGCTCGTACAAGTATCAATCTTTTCCTTTAACATGATTTCAAATCCTCGACACTCTTCCATTCCTCAAGTCTTGCTTGAACTCAACGTATCACTTGGCTGGATCGTACACGCATTCTAGGCATCCCCAAAATACATGCATTCAGCCAAGTCGCATGATATAGAATTTTTTATTCTCATTCGAGTCGCATCGTGCACATATGCAAGCGTCCCTGAATATATGCATGTCAGCCGAATCTCGTGAGGGGTATTCCTATTCTTGCATCATCCGATCCATTTATACAATCCTCAAGATCAATCTTTCGATTGCTAACTCTTGAAATAGGACGTATCGCCTAACCGCTAAGCCATTCTCAAGGCTAAGTCAATGTCAGGATTGGAATCATAGTTCCCCAATAATAATGTCAATACTGACCCCAATCCTAGGGTCAAACCAAGTCGATAATACGAGATTTTCTACCCAAGCTCGCGTCACTCAGATTTCTAAACATCGAGCACGGTCACCTAGTTCGCATCGAGACATTCGTTATGCAGATTCGAATCTATTCAATCACTATTTCTAACCAATTCATGTATTCGATCACGAGGTCATCTATCTCGGCAATATGTTGTGCCCCAATCTCACGCGAGTCCGATCATCCATGGTGGTTCATGAATCACCATGCAATGCTCCCGCAGAATAATCATTCTCATTGGAGCGTAACTCTTGCTTGAGTCTAGATTAATTCATTCTCGATACACGGATTGGACCTACTCAATCCTCAAGTTCGATCGTTAAGCACACTAAGTCATTCTCGAATCCACCTTCACGTCAAACCAGAAGTCGAAGCAAACATATTGCCACACCATACAAGTTCGATCACCCCCGCTGTATGAATCACCATACCAGCGCTCATGCGGAGTGATTGTCCTAATCCGATGTGACGTATGTGCGAGACTGGAGTTGCGCTCGTATAAGACAAGAATGTCAATGTTTTGGTTATCGTCGAAGCAAATCCAAACATTTTATTTTTCTCCAAGCCAAGATCTCAGTTCGATAGTCCGATCGCCATTCATTCAACTAGAAAATCCTCGAGCCAAGTCTATCTTTTTCTCGAAGTGTTTTAACATCCTGAGTATAGCATCCCTCGAAATAATGATATTTGTATGATCGTCATTCGTCGAGTCAGAGTACCCCCGATTTATCGCATATCGATCTTTGATACGCCTCAATACCATCAACGATATGCGTAACCTGACGATCTTCCTTTGCAACCAATTTTGAGTCATGCGACTGATGCTATTGTCTGAACTGGATATACCACAATTCTTCGATATTCAAGATCAAGTTCGATCACTATTCCTCAAGCTAGTTTCAATATCGTTGTCCAAAACTCAAGTCACATTTTATTTGACTCAATCCGAAATCACAAGCGCGATCCTCTAGCTTCCTCGATCAAGACATACATTTTTATTCATCATTCTGAATCATTTTCTAACTCGCGTTGCCCATTCACAAGTTGACTGAACGACATCTCATTCGGGACATTCGAAGTCTCGACCAACTAAGCGTGACGTGTTCTAAGGCTTTGCACGATCGCATCGCATCGCCTCGCCGACATAATCGTTACTCGTAATCCTCAATTTTTGCTCGAATGATTTCTGAGACAAACCATGCACCACTCAGGATTTGAGCCATCTGATCTAGTCCTCAATTATGTTTGCATCATTTTCTAAAACATCCTTCAGATTCGTTCGATGAATCTCTAGCGTAATCGCTCGCGTCATATCGACGTACTAAGTCGTCCGCACTATTCCTCAAAATCTAGACCAATCTTTCATGTACGCCAAAGTGTTAGTTCGATAGTGTTCCTATCGATATACACTCTAAGTGTATCTCCATTCCCGACCGAGCGATACTTAATGTTGCTCGCGACTCGTTTGTACCAAAAAGTCGAGGTGTGCGACACGCGGCACAACTTAGCCAAAAGGTCGTGTGCATAGCTATCCCGTGCGGACTTTTATTCGAGTTTGCATGCTCATTTGCTAATGTCGACATAGGACTAGTTGGGCATGTATGCGACTTGCTAACTTTAGCATATGTTTTCTATCGAGTCAAGTTTGACACCGTTCGGCACAAAGGCCTACCGATGCGTTCGGCGATGGCCTACCGATGTGTTCGATTGAACGCTTGTATGAGCTTTTGAAAATATTTAGACTTATTGTATGGACATGCCAAGGGACATTTGAGAGAGAGCACACACTTATTTTCTAACGACGAGCTTTCAAAACTGAAAAATTTGACTTGAAGTCCAAGGACGTAAAGCCGTGCTCTGATACCATTATGTCATGCCCCGCTCCCGTAGGAGCGATCGTTCTCGCTAAGGCGTGATGCCGAACGAGCCTAGATTACGCTCGTGCAAGGCGGGTTCCTTAATGGCTGATTACAGCGGCTACGACGGGGTCGTCGCACAGAAGTCCCAAGCAGAAACATTGAAACATGCAGCAGAAATATAAAGGCAAAACACAAGTTATTCAAAAAAACTCTTTATTGAGATTGAAAAATGAGATTATAATAGGTGCAAGGCCATGATTACAAGTCTCTCATGCTCACTTTTCTCTCATTATACAAGTCATTCTGCTTTCTCTCATCTCTCGATACAATGCTTGAGCCAGCTGAAGCTTCGAAAGGCAATGTCCATACATTATGTCCTATATAAGTCTCTAATTCCATAAGGCCGCATGCTTCAAATTGCCAAGGAACTTCGTGCCTCGACGCATCCATGCGAGCTCTACGCCACGAGCTTCTACCTGTGTCTGCACATGGAAACTGTGTGCGTGTCAGTACTCAACTGTACTGGTGGAGTGAGCTCTTCGTCCACCTATACAAAACCGACATGTTCATTTACTTTGTGCAATGCAAGTCCTTTTACGATTGTCTTTCTATTCTTGCCTTAGGATCAATTTTAAGACTATGACGCCTGACCAAATCGATGTGCAACGACATGGTCGTACTATAATGCCAACGTGTATTTCGATCGAGGTAGTGCCTCATCGCTTACGTAATTGACCAAACTTCAACTCGGGACGGTAGGGTCGTGCCATACTCTATTTGTAACTTCAACGTATTCGAGACAGCGCTTCGCCGAGGAGCAACTTATGCAAAATCGGCCGTGCCAAGACTTTCACTTAAACCCAAGTGCCTCTAGACCAATTTTTGTGCCAACGACGTCAAGGGAACGACTCGTACAAGTCGTGCCTCTATACCTTGCTTAGACATGTTCGTGCTTCAAGATTGAGGCCGTGCCTCGCAACTTATCAAGACTTATCCATGCTACCGCCTTGTGGTCTTCTTGTTCGACTCATGAACTAACTTAGACAAGACTTGTAAAACATAGTGACGATTCCATGAACATCCTAACGCCAAGTATCGTGCCAAGCACGGTGCCTATGCTACAGCCCATTCTTAGGACCAAATATTGTGTTACCAACTAGACATGCGTTCAAGTTATAGACCCAATCCAAAGGCATACACGCGGATTGCTGTTATTCTGCCGACCCATTTACATGAGTGGTCACTAGCAATGTCAAGTTATCTTGGATCTTGGCTCAGAGATATCGGACCGTCCCTATATGGATAGCTAGCCCGAAGGTGCCGATTCTCTCATGCGGTTATCCAGCATCCTACTTGAGCCTCACTCGCTTCTCCCGGGATGACGTGATCCCGGTGCCCCAATGATCACTCGAGAAGACCTAACCTTGTCGACAAGTTGTCCAATGACCATGCAAGACTCAACTCCATCTATCAAATACTTCCTTAACATGACCATGCTTTCCTTCTATCTGTCGAGACTCCCAAGTAGCGGGACCGATCTCGTGTACGAGACTTATCGAGACTCCCAAGTAGCGGGATCGATCTCGTGTGTTTCCTTTTGAGACATAGCGAGACTCCCAAGTAGTGGCACCGATCTCGTGTGCGGGACTTATCAAGACTTAGCGAGACACCCAAGTAGCAGGATCGATCTCGGCGACAACCAGTCGCGTGTACTTTCTTTCTCAGTGGCATACTCTTTACGAAATCTATCATGGCTCGTGCCTTAGATAGACCTTTTTCTCTAGACGACGCTATCGCTCAAGTCATATACATTATACGATGAGCCTTGTTCTCGAGGGACTACGCGACTTGATAACCGCAGATAGAGCAGGACAGCGCCAGAAATGGCTTCGATAGACCAGCACAACTCTTGCCTAACTTTTTTGGACAATGACTCGACGAGCAAAGGCTATGCCGAGCTTCGTATCAGGAGGACGGGCCGTGCACACGTTCGACTTGAACAACAAGATTCTCGGGTGCCTAGACTTAAGCCAAGAGCCGTAGAAGACGACTTAACGTACGGGACATGCGAAGTCTATGCCAAGCCTTGGACAACGGGACCGTGCATACTTTATCAAGCATTTATGCTAGCGACGCCTATGACTTAGGCTAATTCAAGTGTTGGGACAAACAACGGGACCGTGCAAGCTTTATCAAGTATTCACGCGGAAGACGCCTATGACTTAGGCTAATTCGAGTGTCGTGGCAACTTATCAACTTAGGCCAACTTCCTTCTCCCAAGCCACGGGACGAAGGACCGAGTGTCATTTTAAAGCACGCTGAGCTGACTTCTAAGCAGACCATGGGACCATTTTCCATGTTCTAAGAAATTCTGACCCGTCGGGATTATTCTCTTAGCTATGTAGATGCGTCTCTTTTATTATCAAGCCTAACTTGTGCAAGTTGAAAACATGCAAGTTATTAAGTGAAGTCTAAGATGAGGCAAGTTCACCAAAACTACCCCACCTGAGCGAGGAATCGCCTCGACCGAGTGAGCCTTCGAGCAGCCGTTGCAAGGCTAAGTCCGAACGCCGTCGCATTTCGATTCCTTCGATTGACTTTGTGGGATGTGGCACTACAGCAGGTACAGAACCACATCCATCATAGAGTACGAGATGGTCCAACAGCGTCAGATGGATCAGTATACGAATGACGAGGATCCACGAAAGATGTATCTGGATCTAGATATCGCGATACGGTACCCATCGCGAGATGGATCCCGCTCCATAGGAAGGGGCATAGAGGGATGCCGAGACATGGTGTACCGGATGTCATTCAATGAGTTGCTGATGGCACCCATCTGTAAGGTGGTACGATAGTCGAGCTGGATCCAGTGGTCATCCTCCAACATGAAACGATCGCGAAGCATGGTCTGGATAGACTCAAGAGTAGAAGGAGGTGCGGGCGCAGGTTGTCCAAGAGCAGGTGCATCAGCCTGAATATCAAAATTGGAATACTCGGACTCAGCAGGAGACCCGACAGCTGTCTGAAGTCATCTTGCCTTAGACAGAAAGGCAGGGGCTGGAAGGAACTGGCACTCATCGAGAGGAACATGAAACGCACGAAAGACCATCGACAAATAGAGAGCATAGACCAATGATCGAGGCTTCTTCTTTGCACTTATCATCCAGTCCATCATAGTGCGTGGAAGGTTGAACGGGACATGAAGTGAAGGTGATACAAAACAGAAATTTCAAAATAAGAAACTTCATCAGTCGATCCTGCTTTGGGCAAGATCGTAGAGAAGACGATACGATGAAGCTCGTAGAAATAAGGGTTAAGGAATTTGGCAAGTAACTTGCGTGGACGTGTGTTTGGGGTACACAAATCGTCCTTGAAACTCTCAAGGGATGACCCATCGGGGAATTGAAACTTGCGTGCATCGACAAGCTTCTCCCAAGAGTTGGGTTCCGGAATCTCAAAATATTTCGCAAATTCAAAATTATCGAACGAGATGTCAATTTCGGCAACACAAAAATATATTCATGTGTCATCAAATGTGTGATTGCAATAAAATATTTGAATAGCATTCAAGTAAATAAGTGAAGTTGTAGAAACTAACTCATCAAGACAAAGATCATAAAATAATGAGTCATAACGAGAAAATATAGTAAAGTTGATGGGATGACCCACGCACACAGGCCATGAACGAAAATTATTGAACCATTCCTTTGAGGCATTCAATGACACAAAAATTCGATCATCGAATGTGTTGGGGTCATTGGGTTGTGGTGGATTGAAAAGTGGATGAATAGGTTGATCATCTCGAGGAGGAGGGTTCGATGAGGAAGCAACCTCGGTTCTAGCCCTCTTTTCTCTATTGAACAACCTAGGTGCCATTGAACAATGAAAGGAAATTTGAAATTAAGATAGAGAAGAAAAAAAGAATTATACCTCAAGAGAATGGTGGAATATGGAAGAGAATGATGCAAAAGCTATTCCCCTTGAGTTTGGGGAAGAAAACCACACTAGATTGATAATTCTAGGGTTAGGGTTTGGAGAGGATGAAGTTTGAGAAGTTTTAGAGGAGGCAATGGAGAGGAGAGAGAGGGAGAACCCGAATATATGAAAGGGGGTTCGGATAGACGGGTAGATCCTGGACCGTAGGATCAAAATGGATGGATGGCTGAGAGCAACTGGAAGTTCTGGAATAGCCAGACCGAATTCGGCCCGAACTCTGTGTGAGGTAGAGTTCGGCCCGAGTTCTGTGTTCTGGGACCAGAACTGGAACCAGTGTAAAAATAGTTTTAAAAATTGCAAATTTGGAGGAAATAGATAGGAGTGATAAAAATTTTAAAAAATTCAAGAGTAAATGGTCAAGATAGAAACTTGTAAAAGTAAATTTGAATAGAGTAAATGAAAATAAAGATAGAAAATTTAAATTAATCAAGTTATAAATAAAATAGAACCATGTAATAAATAAGGATTTATGACACAAATTATTACGATGAAACTGCCATAGGATAGCTGTAGGGACCGGATCCCAGCTAGCGGTAGTCCGAAGTCTATTGTACCGTGTCGCTTAGGCTTTTATGCCTTATTGTCAGAAGAACTCTTTCGGCTTGTACCCATAGCAAAGTCATTATAAAAAAATATGACATAATCGATATTTACGCAGGCCAATTTAATGAATAACTGTTTCATCCAAAAAAATTAATTCACAACAAAGAAAGTTGAATCGCTCTTCGGATAATGGTTTAGTAAAGAAATCTGCCAGCTGATGATCAGTGTCAATAAATTCTAAATTTATAGTGCCATTTTATTGATGATCACGCAAAGTGGAGACAAATTATAATGTGTTTCGTGCGTGAGTGACATATAGGATTCTTAGTAAGGTTGATAGCGCTAGTGTTATCACAGAATATAGAAATGTGCAAAAAAGATAAGTTATAGTCTGCAAGGCTTTGCTTCATCCACAGAATTTGTGCACAAGAACGACCAGCTGCGATGTATTCAGCTTCTGTTATGGATAGTACGACAGAATTACGCTTCTTGCTAAACCATAAGACTAGAGCCTTGCCTAATAAATGACATGTGTCGCTCGTACTTTTACGATCGACTTTGCATCCCGTAAAATCAGTATCCGAATAACCAATAAGGTTAAAGGATGTAGATTTGGGATACCACAAGCCTACTGTAACAGTACCCTTAAGGTATCGAAAGATACGTTTAATGGCGGATATGTGTGATTCCTTAGGACTAGCTTGATAGCGAGCACATAGACAAACACTAAACATGATATCGGGATGACTAGCAGTTAGGTAAAGTAGACTACCAATCATATCTCGATACTTACGTTGGTCAACAGGTTTGCCGCTTTCATCAGGTTCCAGCTTGGTCGTAGTAGCCATGGGAGTGCTAATTGGTTTGACGTCGTCAAGATCAAACTTCTTCAGCATATCCTTTGTGTACTTTGACTGGCTGATGAATGTTCCTTGCGAAGTTTGTTTGACTTACAATCCAAGGAAGTAGGTGAGCTCCCCCATCATGCTCATCTCAAATTCGTTCTACATACACTTAGAGAAATCTTGGCATAGATTTTCATTAGTGGACCCAAATATGATGATAGATTTGTACTAAAAGAATGGTGTCTTGAAAACCTTTGATAAAAAGTGTAGTGTTAATCTTCCCTTTTGAAAAACCTTTATCTAGTAAGAAATTGCTTAGGCGTTCATACCAAGCTCTGAGGGCTTGTTTGAGGCCATATAGCGCTTTCTTAAGTTTGAAAACATGGTTGGGAAATTTATGATTTTCAAAACCAGGAGGTTATTTTATAAAAACTTTCTTCTTAATAAAGCCATTCAAAAAAGCACTTTTGACATCCATTTGGAAAAGTTTAAAATTTTAAACGTTTGCAAAGGCACAAAGCATCTGAATAGATTCAAGTCTTACAATAGGAGCGTACGTCTCATCGTAGTCGATACCTTCCTCTTGGTTGTAGACGAGCTTTGTTGCGAGTGACTGAACCATCTTCATTTACTTTGTGACGAAAAACTTATTTAGTACCAATAATCGAATGGTTAGATGGTTTAGGAACAAGTTCCCAGACCTGGTTTCTTTCGAATTGGTTGAGTTTTTCTTGCATAGCTGAAATCCAAAACTCACCATTAAATGCTTCTAAAACAGTTTTAGGCTCAATTTGTGAAATAAAAGTAGTGCTAGCAATGGAATCTCTTAATGATGATCGAGTACTTACTTCGCGTGATACCTTACCTATTACCAAGTTTTCTTGGTGTGACGGCTTGAACGTGAACTTCTTCGGTAAGCCCTCCAGAGAATTGATTTCAGGGGTGGTATTCATCGGCGTAGAAGTTGATGGTTCAACATCATCGTCGGGGATAGCTGCTGCATCATTTTCCTCATCAAAAGTCACATTAGTAGATTCTTTCACAATCGTTGAGCGTTTGTTGAACACTCTATATCCCTTACTCTTGGCAGTATTATAAAATCCCTAAATTTCTACTATTTTTTTATTTATTAAATTTGGTACTGGTTTAAAATTTCGTATTGTACGTCACATAGTCGTATTGTACGTCGTATGAGAAGGTTCGTTTTTCGAATTTGCTCGACGAGTGCGAATATGTGCGAGCGTACATATTTTATAAAAATATTTTCTATCTTTTATAGTTTCAAAATAATATACATAATAATTATTGTGTTATCGTACCCAAATTTTCAAATTATTATTTTATTTATTATTTATAAAAAGTCTTCGTGAAAACAGTTATTAATAATAAATAATATTATTCCCGTATACATATATATTTCATAAAGATTTATTAAGTTTTAAATAATAATGTATTTTCAAAATTAATTATTATAGTATTTTTGAAAAACATGTTTTTTTAAATTATTGTGGCAATTTAAATTCTGATTTGATTTTATGGATCTATTTAAATAATTAAATTGATATCTATGTTTGAAAGATGAGTTATCTTATTTGATTTTAAAATAAAAGATGAATTTAAATTTGATTTGAATTGGATTTGGATTTAGATTTGATTGATTTTAAATTAGTAGCAAATTATCTACTTTGGGTTTTAAATAAATCCTAATCCTATCCAATTGGAAATTTCTACGTCCTTTAAATAGGCAGGTACTCCTCCAATTCATTATTCATCCACAACAATTTTCTTCACAAATAAGCGTGCAACGTGTCTGTGTTACCCTCAGCCCATAATCTTATTCCATCTTTTACATGTACATAAATTTTCTCGTGTCGGACACTCCCCGACACCAATTCCCTAAAACTATCCCTAACCCTAACCCTAACCAAGCCCCCTGCCACCTGTCCACCGTCGCTCCGACGTCTTCTCCGGACAAGCTTCCTCCACCACCAGCCCCTCTCGGCCAACACGCCGCACACCCGATTTCGGCACCCTCGCCACCTGCAACCCCGGCCTCTTCCCGTCACCGTCCCTCAACACCACCGCCAACGCCACCAAAGTGGCACGGCCACCCGAACAACCAAACCACCTCCGCCGTCTCCCTAACTCCAGCCATCACCTTCGTCTCAATACACTAACCCATCACCATCGCCACCGCGACCACCGCCCGACCGAAAAACTCCGACGTCGATCCACTCTCCATCGACCGACCGGGCCACATCTCCGCGAGTCAGCGCCGGCCGACCTCCCCCCTGGCTCGCGAGCGCCTCTCTGGCGCCAACCCCTCGCCAAGTCCACGCCAGCCGCGTCGCCCTCCGGCGATCGCACGCCGGAGACGGGCTCCCTCCGCCGAGTCCCAAGCGCCGCTCACCTCCTTGCCTCCGCTGCCTCTTCCTCTCCGCGCCGCCCTTTCTCCCCATGTTGCCGATCTCCTCCGCACCACCTCGCCAGCCCTCGGCGTGGTCGTCCGCGCCGACCACCGCCTTCCACCGCATCGGCCACCAAAACCCCGCTTCTCCTCCGATCTCTGCCCGCACCCGACCATCTCCTGCTCCTTCCGCCGCTTCAAACCCACTCCGCCCCTCTTTCTCTCTTCCTCATCCTTTTTCTCATACTTTCTCACTCTCTCTCCTCCTTTCTAAAATAAAAAGGAGCAGATCTGTTATTTTTTTATTTTATTCTTTCTCTTTCTCTCTGTTGTTTTTTTTATTATTATTACTATTATTATTATTATTATTATTTATTATTATTATTAGTACAGTTATTATTATTATTATTATTATTATTATTAAAATTATTATTATTATTATTATGATTATTATTTTTTATAAGCATCAGGATTAATGTTACATATTATTAGGATATTGCATTGTTAAATTGAATTATATATCTTTTATTTTTAGCATGCTATATTCTAAAAATACAAGATAGTACTAGTACTAGTATCTTAATGTTATCATGTTCTTAGCATTATATTATTATTATTTTAGAAATTTTCTAAAAATAAATATTTTGACACATAAATTTAGTTTCAAAAATTATAAATAAGGTACTAGTCTTTCTTAGATATTCAAATTAATATAGTTTCTGTCTCAAACCATATTTTTACAAACTTAGAGCTTTGCCTAAAAATAAATTTCATATTTTTAAGTATTTATCCAAAAACTATTTTGACTAATAAAATATTATTTACGGGAAAAACTATAGTTTTCAACTTAAAACAATTTTACTACTTATCTAATATTTTGAGATAATAAAATATAGTTTTCAAGTATTGTAAATTAGTTTTCTAAAATCATAAAAATTATTATTATTATTATTCCGTCCGTAACTCAACTCCTCTTTCCTATCCGATCGCCAAATCCTGTACATCCTCCTATCGACCCTAACCAATTTGACCGTCATGGATCGATGGAACTGACCGTACGACCACCGGAGGTCACCTTGCATAGTTGTTGCACCAAAGTCGCAGTTCGTACCACCGTGATTATCGCAGCACACCAAGCGTACTACCAGGCAAGACACCTTGTCATTTACAGTTTACTTATTTTAGCTCATATTTCATGCATTGTTCATTATTTTCTTTACGCAAAATAAACTGTGATACATGGCATAATCCGTTAGAACTTACTGTTCATTTATATTCTGCTATGTATTATTTTTCTTACATATTAAACCTAGATTTAAGGGACCACCTTTGTGTGTTGCATTCATGGCCTTGACACATTTATTCCACGTTGTTGTGTGTCGCATATAGGACTCGGACATGCGTGATTGGCTGGCCACGAGTACGTATAAGCCGTACATTAGGAAATAACTGCTATAGAATTGCATGCTAGAAGACATAGCAGTTATAAGTTGGCATTGGGCGGAAAGAACATGATTGGCAGTTGACTACCACCCTATCTATCGTAGACTCGCTCGCTACTGAGGACGATAGGTAGACTATATGCTATAGACTCGCTCGATACTGAGGAATAGTATATGGTGTTGTGACTCGCTACTGAGGTACTGCATTGATATTTTATTGACTTGACCGGGTAGTCATGCGACCATGAACTGTTCTTAAAACTGCATTCACTTAGATCGGTTAGGCTACCTTATTCGTTAGGTATGAGTACCTTTGGTTTGGGTACTCGTATCTGACCGTAGCTTGGAACAATAACTTGTCGCGGATTAGTTTGTCACATCTTGTCCTTGTTTGGTTGTAGGTGTGACTTACTACTTCGATGAGAAGGTATTGAACCTTGTTGGGGTCCGGATACCATATTGGATTCATAGTATGGAAAGATACGTCACCGTGAATTAGTTTACCATCTCCAGTCCTTGTTTGGTTGGGGGGATGGTACGCTAGTTCAATAGGTGTATATTGGACCATGTTATAATTCAATTGACTTATTTATTTGAGCAATATTTATTAAATTTATATGGCATGATATTATGTGTCTTGTTACGTCCCTCTGAGGACCTGGTTATCTTCCAGGTGTGTGCTCTTGTCTTTTGCAGGTGTTCTAGCTCTAGCCGTGATCATCGCTATCTCTTCGAGGATGATTGCACTTGGATGGTCTTCGCTTCGCTCGCCAAATTCATTTTTTTCTCATGTATTTTTCCTTTACTTGTTGGTAGTGAATTTGTCTCCGCCTAACATATCGTATCAAGACAATTCATTATCTTTATATGATATCTTTTATTCATTTATTTTTTGTGGATGAGATTAGTTATGGTTCAACTGCATTTTACAGCTTATGTATTCGTACGAGGTTTCCATATATTGGAGTGTACTTCATATGAATACAGCTGGCATGTCTAAGTTTCTAGTCCTATGTATTTTGGGACTGGGGCATTACATGTTTTTGCGGTGGCCGATGCAGGTCAAGATAAATTGTTTGGTTACTTTACCATACCAAGCAAGCCTGCGAATAGGATTAGAAGTCTAGGATCTCATCCACATACTTGACATTTTTCCTCGATTCCATATTCGACCGACTCATGATTACATCTTGCTTGATTTCTTCTATCATAATTCTTATCTTTCCTTCGTGCTTGCTAGAGATTGACCCTACTAGATAGATGTCCCCAAACACCCTTAGTTTAATTCTTTAAGTTGGGTAGAATACCCTACGACTTGACACACCCTTGACCATTAAGGGAATACAAATAGTATTATCTAGACCGTAGAGACTAGAGAAAGTTAACCCATTTAGTCAACCAAGCCTTGGGCAATAAACCGTAGATTGATCGTATAGGAATAAACAAGACTTAGATTTTTATGACACTTAGACTATTCATATTGGTTCTCTATTTCAATCTTAAACTCACGTGCCTATATTTGTACTATCTAGACTAATGATGCTAATGTAGCCTAGTTTTTGCAAGCTTATTCTTTTATCGAGCTTGTTCAAGACATATGTTAATTGGGTCGCTCCCACTAACATATTGTCTAAATCAGAACCGGTGCAGGATGGTCTGATCAACCGAGTGCACTTTAGTTTGCTTTTGTCTATCGTTCTACGTGGATGGAACATAATTAAACTTGGCCTTTAGAATCCCATCCACGAATGCCTTGGCAACTCCTTTTGAATTAATCGGTCGCCTTTGAACCACGTATTCGTAATTGATAATGTCGTCATTGAACTCCTTAAATCGCTTTCGCCTTCACCGATTTTGGAAGGACGAAGGCACTTGTACTTGAAATTTCTCTAGCTGTCCTATCAATTATGACCGTTACCACTCGACATTGCTATATCTTCATCATAAACTCCTCGACCTTTTCCTCGACCCTAATTCTACAATTTTGACTTTCTAATCACTTGAATTTAAGGGTGATTACAATCGTCTCTTAATCATATCCTCAACCTAGACTACAACCATATAAACTTCTTTAAGGAGCCCTTCTATCTACCCCCTTATGCCTTCTCACCCTACTAATTTTTAATTTCGAGGACGAAATTCTTTTAAGTTGGGTAGGATGTAAAACCCCTAAATTTCTACTATTTTTTTATTTATTAAATTTGGTACTGGTTTAAAATTTCGTATTGTACGTCACATAGTCGTATTGTACGTCGTACGCGAAGGTTCGTTTTTCGAATTTGCTCAACGAGTGCGAATATGTGCGAGCGTACATATTTTAGAAAAATATTTTCTATCTTTTATAGTTTCAAAATAATATACATAATAATTATTTTGTTATCGTACCCAAGTTTCCAAATTATTATTTTATTTATTATTTATAAAACTTCTTCGTGAAAACAGTTATTAATAATAAATAATATTATTCCCGTATACATGTATATTTTATAAAGATTTATTAAGTTTTAAATAATAATGTATTCTCGAAATTAATTATTATAGTATTTTTGGAAAACATGTTTTTTAAAATTATTGTGGCAATTTAAATTCTGATTTGATTTTATAGATCTATTTAAATAATTAAATTGATATCTATGTTTGAAAGATGAGTTATCTTATTTGATTTTAAAATAAAAGATGAATTTAAATTTGATTTGAATTGGATTTGGATTTTGATTTGATTGATTTTAAATTAGCAGCAAATTATCTACTTTGGGTTTTAAATAAATCCTAATCCTATCCAATTGGAAATTTCCATGTCCTATAAATAGGCAGGTACTCCTCCAATTCATTATTCATTCACAAGAATTTTCTCCACAAATAAGCGTGCAACGTGTCTGTTTTACCCTCAGCCCATAATCTTATTCCATCTTTTACATGTATATAAATTTTCCCGTGTTGGACATACCCCGACACCAAATCCCTAAACCTATCCCTAACCCTAACCCTAACCAAGCCCCCTGCCACCTGTCCACCATCGCTCCGATGTCTTCTCCGGCCAAGCTACCTCCACCACCAGCCCCTCTCGGCCAATACGCCGCACACCCGATCCCAGCACCCTCGCCACCTGCAACCCCGGCCTCTTCCCGTCACCGTCCCTCAACACCACCGCCAACGCCACCATAGTGGCACGGCCACCTGAACAACCAAACCACCTCCGCCGTATCCCTAACTCTAGCCATCACCGTCATCTCAGTACACTAACCCATCACCATCGCCACCGCGACCATCGCCCGACCGAAAAACTCCGGCGTCAAGCCACCCTTCGTCGACCGACCCTGGCCACATCTCCGCGAGTCAGTGCCGGCCGACCTCCGCCCTAGCTCGCAAGTGCCTTTCCGGCGCCAACCCCTCGCCAAGTCCACGCCAGCCGCGTCGCCCTCCGGTGACCGCACGCCAGAGACGGGCTCCCTCCGCCGAGTCCCGAGCGCCGCTCACCTCCTTGCCTCCGCCGCCTCTTCCTCTCCGCGCCGCCCTTTCTCCCCACGCCGCCGATCTCCTCCACCCCACCTCGCTAGCCCTCGACGTGGTCGCCCGCGCCGACCACCACCTTCCGTCGTGTCGGCCACCAAAACCCCGCTTCTCCTCTGATCTTCGCCCGCACCCGACCATCTCCCGCTCCCTCCGCCGCTTCAAACCCACTCCGCCCCTCTTTCTCTCTCCTTCATCCTTTTTCTCATACTTTCTCACTCTCTCTCCTCCTTTCTAAAATAAAAAGGAGCAGATATATTTTTTATTATTTTGTTATTATTTTATTATTTTATTCTTTCTCTTTCTCTCTGTTGTTGTTTTTATTATTATAATTATTATCATTTATTATTATTATTAGTACAGTTATTATTATTATTATTATTATTAAAATTATTATTATTATTATCATCATTTTTTTATAAGCATTAGGATTAATGTTACATATTATTAGGATATTGCAATGTTAAATTGATTTATGTATCTTTTATTTTTGGCATGCTATATTCTAAAAATACAAGATAGTAGTAGTACTAGTATCTTAATGTTATCATGTTCTTAGCATTATATTATTATTATTTTAGAAATTTTTTAAAAATAAATATTTTGACTCATAAATTTAGTTTCAAAAATTATAAATAAGTTACTAGTCTTTCTCAGATATTCTAATTAATATAGTTTTTGTCTCAAACCATATTTCTACAAACTTAGAGCTTTGCCTAAAAATAAATTTCATATTTTTAAGTATTTATCCAAAAACTATTTTGACTAATAAAATATTATTTACAGGGAAAACTATAGTTTTCAACTTGAAACGATTTTACTACTTATCTAATATTTTGGGATAATAAAATATAGTTTTCAAGGATTGTAAATTAGTTTTCTAAAATCATAAAAATTATTATTATTATTCTTCCGTCCGTAACTCAACCCCTCTTTCCTATCCGATCTTCAAATCCTGTACATCCTCCTATCGACCCTAACCAATTTGACCGTCATGGACCGATGGAACTGACCGTACGACCACCCGAGGTTACCTTGCATAGTTGTTGCACCAAAGTCGCAGTTCGTACCACCGTGATTATCGCAGCACACCAGGCGTACTACCAGGCAAGACACCTTGCCATTTGTTGTTTACTTATTTTAGCTTATATTTCATACATTGTTCATTATTTTTTTTATGCAAAATAAACTGTGATACATGGCATAACCCGTTAGAACTTACTGTTCATTTATATTCTGCTATGTATTATTTTTCTTACACATTAAACCTAGATTTAAGGGACCACATTTGCGTGTTGTATTTATGGCCTTGACATATTTATTCCACGTTGTTGTGTGTCGCATATAGGACTCGAACATGCGTGATTGGCTGGCCACCAGTACGTATAAGCCGTGTGTTAGGAAATAACTGCTATAGAATTACATGCTAGAAGACTTAGCAGTTATGAGTTGGCATTGGACGGGAAGAACATGATTGAAAGTTGACAACCATCCTATCTATCGTAGACTCACTTGCTACTGAGGAACAATAGGTAGACAATATGCTATAGACTCGCTCGATACTAAAGAATAGTATATGGTGTTGTGACTCACTACTGAGGTACTGCATTGGTATTTTATTAACTTGACCGGGTAGTCATGCGACCATGAACTGTTCTTAAAACTGCATTCACTTAGAACGGTTAGGCTACCTTATCCGTTAGGTATGAGTACCTTTGGTTTGGATACTTGTATCTGACCGTAGCTTGGAACAATAACTTGTCGCGGATTAGTTTGTCACATCTTGTCCTTGTTTGGTTGTAGGTGTGACTTACTACTTCGATGAGAAGGTATTGAACCTTGTTGGGGTCCGGATACCATATTGGATTCATAGTATGGAAAGATACGTCACCGTGAATTAGTTTACCATCTCCTGTCCTTGTTTGGTTGGGGGGATGGTACGCTAGTTCAATAGGTGTGTATTGGACCATGTTATAATTCAATTGACTTATTTATTTAAGCAATATTTATTCAGTTTATATGGCATGATATTATGTGTCTTGTTACGTCCCTCTGAGGACCTGGTTATCTCCCCAGGTGTGTGTTCTTGTCTTTCGTAGGTATTCTAGCTCTAGCCGTGATCATCGCTATCTCTTCGAGGATGATTGTACTTGGATCGTCTTCGCTTCGCTCGCCAAATTTATTTCTTTTTTCATGTATTTTTCTTTTACTTGTTGGTAGTGAATTTGTCTCCGCCCAACATATTGTATCAAGACAATTCATTATCTTTATATGATATCTTTTATTCATTTATTTTTCGTGGATAAGATAAGTTATGGTTCAACTGCATTTTACAGCTAATTTATTCGTACGAGGTTTCCATATATTGGAGTGTACTTCATATGAATACAGTTGGCATGTCTATGTTTCTAGTCCTATGTATTTTGGGACTAGGGCGTTACAAGCATAGCCAAAAAAATAGCATCGTCAGCTTTGGCATCAAACTTGCCTAAGTTGTCTTTGGTATTTAGGATAAAATAGCGACAACCAAACACTCTACACTATGAGACATTATGAGGCCTACCAAACCAAAGTTCGTAGGGTATTTTCTTCAAAATAGGTCAAATAAGCACCCTATTTAAAACATGGCACGCTATATTGACAGCTTCTGCCCAAAAATATTTTGAAAGTAAAAATTTATTCAACATAACTCTAGCTATATCGCCAAGAGTCCTATTCTTCCGCTCCACAATACCAAAGACATTTTTGGCAAAGATTTTAAAAACTGAAATAGCATCACTTTTGTTTGCAAGAAAGAAAACCCAAGTAAATCTTGAAAAATCATCTACTATAACAAAAGCATTGAGTTTTCCACCAAGACTGGCTACTCTACTGGGACCAAATAAGTCTATATGCAGTAATTGCGAGGGTCTAGTAGTACTTACGGTGTTTATGGAATGAAATAAAGATTTGGTTGCCTTATTTAGTTCCCATTCGGCACATACCGTGTCCTTCTTGAATATGATGTCGGACAGACCTCTTACTAGCTTCTTTGTCGATAGCCTGGATATAGTATCCATATTGGCATGACCAAGACGCTGGTTCCACAACAGTCTTTCATCCTTGTGGGCGTAAAGGCATCTTCATGCACTGTTAGTATTTCTAGATAGATAGAAAATATAAATATTATCTTATTTTATCCCTTCGAAAGTAATGTCTCCCGTTGACCTTTCATAAATATAACATTTATTTTGTCCAAAGTTAATACCATATCCATGATCAGCAAGATGACTTATGCTGAGTAGGTTATGCTTTAACTCGATCACTAGGCAGACATCCTTTATTACAAGAGAAGGAGGATAACCAATAGTACCATTACCTATGATGTAGCCCTTTAAATTGTTACCAAAGGATACATACCCTTTCCTTTTCATCGATAGTGATGCGAAAAGATTTGCGTCTCCCATCATATGTCGCGAGCATCCACTATCGAGAATCTACTTGCTTTTAGTTGAGGAAGGAAGGTCCATCTACATCACGAGTAGATGTGACCTTTGGTACCCAAGTTCTTGTTGGTCCAGAAATATTAGTCTTCGGTACCCATGCATATAGATTAATATCAACTAATTTCCTAATTCTATACTGTGGTGAGATATGGCCATGTAATCTACAGTATGTGCAAGTAGCATGCCTATTTGTGTTGGGAGCAGGTTGATAGTGATGTCTATATGCAGTATGGTGATAGTTGTATGGAACAGCGGGATAGTGACTATATGTAGTAGCAGGATGATAGTTATGTCTATGTGCAGTATGGTGATAGTTAGCAGGATAGTGACTATGTGTAGCAGCAAGATAATAGTTATGAGTAGATTGAAAATGATGTCTATGTGCATGTGGTTTACGTGCTGCATGGGAGTACGTTTACATATAAGCATGGTTACGTGCTGTATGTGGGTGACGTATTTTACTATTATGAGTGGCCTTGTGTTTTGTATGTGTTTTGTGACTGTGTGATTGGGTTTGAGGTTGAGCAACATGTTTCCCCAATCTATCTCTAATTTCTTAGAGACAGCATTCAGTTTATTACACTTAGCATTTAGACCATCAATCTTAGCAATAGAGATATTGTGTTTGTTCTTTTCTTCAGCAAGCTCTTTGTTGAGTGCTGTGATCGCATGTGTTTGCTTTTCAATAAGTGCTTCGGCATCATGTGGGCTTAACTTAAGCTTGGACACCTCATCAGTGACTTCCGTGGGTGGAGTGTCTCTAACATTATCAAGTAAAGAAGAAAGATTTTGAATCTCTATTTCATAGCCTTTGATTTTCTCCTTAGCATGCTTATATTTACTAATGACTTACTTGTGATCATTTAGTAAGTCATTAAAAGCATCGCCAAGTTCATCAAAAGTAAAGTCATCAAGAGTTTCGCTAGTTACCTTCTCAAATGTTGTCATTAGGCAAATATTTGCGGTGTCCTGAGGAGAGTCATTTTCTTCCTCAGAATCACTTGCTTCGTTTTCGTGCCAAACGCTGGTGTTGGCGTACTTTCTTGAAGAAGGCTTCTTGTGGGGATTCTCATATCTGTTACCTTTCTTTGCGAAGGGACAGTCCTTTCGAACGTGTCCAGCCTTTTTGCAGCCATAGCACGTTGGTTCTTCCTCGTCGTCTTCTTGTTGTTTCTTCTTTCTTCGATTGAAACGAAGGAACTTCTTGAAGTTGCAGACTAGAAGAGCTTGATCATCACCTTCATAATTGTCGTCGTCAATCTTTTCAGGATCAGCCCTTCGACGATGAGCTTTTAGGGCAATCTCTTTTGCCTTTGGAGCAGGTTCATCGAAGTCTTTGAGGTCGAACTCATGGGTCATCAGCTTTCCCATCAAAGTTTTCATAGACATTTTGGTGAGATCATTGCCTTCTATAATAACTGTTATCTTAGGGTTCCAGATCTTCGGTAGCCCCCTAAGTAACTTGCGAATCTTCTCATGATTGGAGTATTATTTGCCAAGAGATGACAGAGGATTGATGACGTCAAGAAACCTTGTGAACATTTGGGTGATCGTCTCATTCGGCTTCATCTTGAATGCCTCATATTCTTAAGTAAGACGGCTGATTTTAGATTCTTTGACTTGAGTGGTTCCTTCATGCATCACTTTTAGAAGCTTCCATATTTCGTGCGAGGTGGTGCACATCGAGAGCCTGTTAAATTCATTCTTGTCTATTGCATATAAAAGAGCATTAATAGCTCTAGCATCTAGACTCGTCTATTTTTTTTCTTCGTTAGAATATTTATCGTTGGGTTTCTCGACAAGATCTCCCTCGACAACTATTCTGGCGGGCTTTTTGTAACCATCAGTGACAATGGTCCACAGGTCGAAGTCTAGAGACTTGAGATAGAAACTCATCCTAGTTTTCCAATAGGTGTAGTTGGTTCCATCAAATAGGGGTGGCCTATGAGTGGACTGTCCTTCACCATGATTAGAAAATATAGGTTGTGTGGTTGCCATGGATCAGCTCTAGGATGTTAGTCCTTGTAAAGAGAACAGAGCTCTGATACCAATTGAAGAACAGGTAGGCAACTCTAGAGGGGGTGAATAGAGTTTATAACAATAATGGCCAAATAAAAATTAAACTCTTTTCACCAACAGTAAATAATCAGAGCAGTAAATACAGAAATAGAAAGATCAAAAGAGCATACGCAAACACAATCATTTTCAACCTAGTTTTTCTCGTGGATGACTAGTCCAGGCCTGAGAACTCTATCTTAGGATTAAATCCACTATTTGTGAAATAGTAGTTATACCCCGTGCCTTTTTTTCAGAAGAGCACGTCAACTTCTTATAAAGATCGTTGTGGCGATGCTTAAAATTTTTCAAGCGACTTTCTTGACTCTTGTACAAACTCCTAACTGAATAGCACTGAGCACTTTGAGGCTTAGGAAGCTTGTGACTAGTAGATAAGAAGGTTACGCTTGTATGAGGCTTATAGAGAAGAGAAGTGAAGATAATTGGATGATTGAAAATGAGAGGATTTAAGGCCTATTTATGCTAGTTGGGATAGGAAGAATTCGGCCAGAATTCTGTGTCAAGAATTCAAATTTTTGGCCGTTGGACAACTAGTATACACCAAACCCTAAAAATTAGGGTCCTGTAATTTAGGGGACAGAGTTTGGCCCAAACTCTGTGTGGAGGCAGAGTTCGGTCCGAACTCTATCTCCATAGCACAGAATTGTTCAAATGGGCTTTTGTGGACTAGTTTGATTTGGTAGAGCTTTTGGTTTTGTTTGGGGATAATATCTAAGCCCAAAATACTCAGTGCTACTCAGTTTACATTTAGCTAGACTCAATAAATGTAAAATAATACAGACTCAAAAATCGAGTACGCTGCAAGAGAGAGCCGACGTCCGTCTTGCACTGAGTTCCGTCTTGATGTATCATATTGAATTATGACAAGTATCATATAGTCAATTTGTCAATATTTGGTTGACTGTGATTTGGGTCAACAGAAAACTGTTTTAGCTTCTCGAGGAAGCTTGCCACGTGTCGGCCAGTGCCATCTGATGCTAGCGCCAGTTGATGTCACGCGCCATCTTCTATCTGGCACCATTTGACTATTTGAGTGATGGCACCAATTATGAGTAGCACATAATGATGGCTATACTTTTTGAGCTTTTACAGATATATTCTGCCGTTCTCTTCCTACTTTGGATTTGCGCAATCTAATCAACTAAAACGAACCTAGGAAGGAAACCTCGATCACAACAATGATGCCTCCTAATAAACACCATTGTCACAATATTATAATCAATTGTTGTTGCCCAAACACGGTTGAATATTCTCCAAGGCGGTTAGTACTGTTCGATCGGTTGCACCCAACTTCGTCGACAAAACAGCTCTCTAAAAATTAAGGGCAAGATCTGGGCAATAAGGACTCGCCCATTGCCTCCGTATATATGGCTTCTGGACTTCCCCTTGAACATGCGGGTCCAGACAAGGCACGTCTTCGAATGATAGATGAAGAAGTCAACGAAGGCTCGACCAGCATGAAGAAATATATCAAAATACTCATTCCTGAAGTAGGGTCTTCCTACAAATTGACGAACCACCAACAGGAAGCTCTTCAAAATTTGGAGCACCCTCATCTGGGGTAGCGTCCCCCCCCCCCCCCCGAATCTGGAGACGACAATGCAGAATCCAACTACACAATCCCGTCAACTACTCCCTTGATTTGCAAAGAGAAGTGAGCAACTATGCAATAAGCGATGAGCTAGATGCGGATATATCCACAAACTTCGATGACCGTCTCAGCACCCTCGAGGTTGCTGTCAACGACATTCATACTACGATGCAAAGCATAACGCAACTTCATGTTGGTAGTTGGATACATGTTAGGATTCTCCTTCTTGCATGACTTTAGTCATTTGTTTGAATTGTTTTCATAATAACTTACTTGTTGGTTTTTCCTTAATTTGTAATAAGAACTTCATGTTTGATTGGTAGTAGAACTTGAGCGCTTCATTATTTGGAATAGCTTTCTTGACTTGTATTTTAGAACAACTTGCAAGAACCATAGTTCGTGATGATCTTCTATGATTTCTTGGTTTGGACAACCTGATTCCTCGGATGCTTTTCATATTGTCATTTCACTGTGATACTTGAGTGTTTTGTTATTTATAGTCATTTCGTGTATACATATTATTTTTTAGCTCATATGTAGGTGTTCGTCCACTTGTATGATCCTCCCACTTAATCTCTTAACTCAGGCTTGTAGTTACATTGTTTCTATTTCATACATGTACCTTGATGTAGTTTTAATCTTCTTATGTTAACCTGTTAGGATGGATTGAGTTACAAATCAGTATATATTTGTGTCTGATGTATTGTATGAGTGCGACATCCTTTGGACCCTCGCTCTTTTAGAATTTATGGATTTGATTTGTGTATCCAGGTTACAGGAAAGTGAATGACAGAGGAACAAGGATTTTCAGCTATGATGCTACAGATGAGTCAGGCTGAGGCGTTATTACCCGACTAGCCATGGGTACCCAACATGTGCTACCAATGCTATTTTTACTCTTATGAGTTTAGTTTTGCATGTCCATGTTCTTATGTTTCGGACATATTCCAACATAAATGCTATCAGGTGGCCAACTTTAGTATTTTATGTTCTTTCTTATTTTCATTACTCGTGTGGATTGAGATATAATAATAGACCAACCATAGGTTATGCATGCTAGAATAGCCAACTATAGACAACTTATACAAACATCTTATGCAAGAGTCAGCATTAGACGTAGCTGACCGCTACCACATGTCTCAATCTCGTGTATTTGGGATTGGGACATGACAACTAGTGACGGAATACTGAAATACTTTATCTAGCGACGGACTAGCAACGAAAATGCGACAGAAACATGAAAAATTTATGTCGCTAACTTTCTGTCTGATACACAAAATAGTATCAGAAACACTTGTTCTTTCGCTGCTAAATTAGTCATTGACTTAGCGACGGATCAAAGCTTGCAAGTGTAATTATTTTCTAGAATAAAATCGAACAGAGTTTCAGGAATGTAGTGTCTCACGGAAGATACCATGATACATCGAATTTCAATATTCTTGTCTTATTTTTAGCACATATTTTCAATTGCCTAAAAAAGAAAATGTCCTTAATTATTCATTAAATCCTATTTATCCCTTCTCTAGGGTGCTTTCAAACGTACCCTGGCTTGTTATGTTGACGCGATAACAAGCTATCCTACCTATTTGGCGAGACCATGCCTTCGACGAAGTTAGCCTTGCTGGCTAAAGTTAAACGAAGTTTAACCATCTAACTAAGGCCTCTCTTGTAAAGTGATGTCCAAACCTCTTTGAGCTTGGACGAGTTTCCTGAGGGGCTGTTTTGGGGTCTCTTTTTTGAGTGTCAACACAAGTAAATTTGTGAACTCGAAGTATTTGAACCCAGTAAAATCAGCATTCATGGACACTACCGTTCAAAGCTGGAAGTAACAAACTAAATTACACATATTTGATAAGCTGGAACAGGAAGGAACAAGCTAATTTGCACGAATGCAATAAGGATAATCTCCAATTAGAGAAAACAATGTATCCAGCCTGTACAGAATCAAAGACCATGTAACATTTTTAACTTATGAGGAAAATTGGAGACAATAACAAGGACCATAATTGAAATGGAGGGGAAGTATTATACATATTTAGTTAGAGGTGAGCATATAACGTTGGAAAAGCCGTAAACCGAATCGAATCGAACAAAATATGACAACTGGTTCGATTTTTCGACTATAGGTTCGATTTTCGGTTTGGATATTTGAAAATTTGAATATCGGTTCGTTTTTCGGTCCTTGGTCTGAGTAACCAAACCGAAAATCAATTTAGATTCAATAATTTACCAAACTATTATCAATTTATATATACTAATATTTTCGCTAACCAAGTCTAAGCGCACTCTTACCTTCCATTCTTTGTTGGCACTTGTCGCCGTTTCTTTGAGCTCCCTCTCTCTACCCTCAGTCCATATATGATAATAAATTTTTTCACTCTCTGTAATTGTAATAAATCATAAATGCAACAACGTGATATTTTTGTTGTTGAATATTTGTTATTTAAGATGGCTCATTCGCTAAAATGTGAATGTCCAATCCATTGGTCCATGAAATTGAACCGACTGAAAACCGAACCGAATAAATTCGATTCAATTTTTTTGGTTTTTACGAAAATGGGTCGATTTTAGAAACACAGTTTACAATTATTTTGGTTGTTATATATTTGATTTGGTTTGGAACCATGCTGAGCCTTATATTTTGTTGAAAGTAATAATTCCCAACAATAACTATATAGGAGAGGGTCTTGATGTCAATAGTCCAAACAGAGACAGGTCATTAATGACTGTTCATTCTTGTCTAAAGATAGGAAGTTTTGAAATAAGAAGTTTAACCTACAAAGTTTATAAATGAGAATACCGGCACAACCAAATGAATGGTAGGAAGGTGCGTGAAGCAAATGCAACCCTACAAGTCGAACATAAGTTAAGTTAATGGACATGGACCAATGCCTTACGCGGTTTGGCCTATGGTGCACATAAATACAACATACCAAAGTAAGTGTTAGAATTTTTCAGAGCTTGCTGCAAACAAAAAAAACAAAGGGTTAACATTACCGGCCTCTTATGACAAATACTGTCGTAAGAGATTATTCATGATTTTGTGCATATTTATTCTTGAATTCTTCTGAAGATAAAATCTTCTGTGCTACCGACTTCTCGTCATAGCACATTGGCTCGAGAGATAGTGGTCCTAGCTTAGCTATTGTCTACAGTAGATAAACCTAATGATAAAGTTTTGTTGTTGGTAGAAAGAGGACGAGAGTATATGTATATTATGTAAAAAAAATTGTGCAGAATATATATATATATATATATATATATATATATATATATATATATATATATATATATATATATATATATATATTAAAGTTTTTCTTAGAAAATCTCCTAAAAATCTCCTTACTTTCATCCGTAATTTAATGTTAATATTAATGTTAATGTTAATATTAATATTTATTTTTATTTTTATATTAATGTTAATATTAATGTTAATGTTAATGTTAATATTAATTTTAATGTTAAGTTTAATGTTAATTTTAGTATTTAATGTTAATATTAACATTAATATTAACATTAACATTAATATTAACATTAATATTAATGGAAGCCTAAGGGGATCCGACAAGGAAGCAGTGGAAGAATCAGTAAGCCAAAAACAAACTCAACGCCGAATTTCGTTGGATACAGAAGCAGGAAAAGACAGGCAAGAATCTCACAAGACGAGCTGGATAGACCAATATATGAACTCCTCACAAGAGGAGGAGAAGGCCTCTGCCGAGATAATCCTCTTTGGGTCGAGAAATATAAAAAAGATGAGGGACAGGAGCCGGGGGGGAAGATGGGGATGAACCATATACAAACAGAAGAAAAAGAAGAAGACGAACCTGCTACACACCCAGAGAGCAGGACTTCGGAGATTGCTAGTGATATGGACTCTAATTAAATGCCGATAATCACGTGGAATGTGAGAGGCGCGTGCTCGATAGGGAGATGGAAGGAGATTAGTCAGGTGGTGATGAGAAGCCAAACTAATATATGTTTTTTACTCGAGACTAAGATAAAGTCAAAAAAAATTCTAAACATACGTACTGTAACACCATGGAAGCAGCTACATAATCTAAAGTTATGCTCGATGGCTCGTATCTGGATACGATGGGATAGCCGGTGTTGGGACGGAGAATTGATCCATATGTTCGAGCAGATGATTGCCATTAAGTTCACGAATAAAGGGGGTTTGCAATTCCTTTATAGTGCGATTTATGGGCACAATGATCGCAAACGGCGGGAGGGTCTATGGGCGGAGATTATACATATTAGTACTCTGGCAAAAGTACAACTTAAAATTCCTCTCTTACTAAAGGGCGATTTCAACGCCATACTCTATCGGCATGAAAAAGTTGGGGGCAGACCAGTGGCGGATGCGATTCTTCAAGAATTCCAATCGTGTCTACTTCAATCTGGGTTACAAAGCCTAGAACGGACGGGGCACATCTGGACTTGGAACATCAAAGCAATAAGAAAGCGAGTGGCTTGTCAATTACACAGAGCTCTAGGAAACTAAGAATGGTTTCACAAATTTTCGACTATGGTGGCCGAAGGTTTGCCGGCGGGGACTAGCGACCATTCCCCGCTTTGTGTTCGACTTACAACAATTGAACGAGTGAAAGCTCGCCCTTTTCGGTACAATAATAAGTGGCATATGATGAGCGGATACTCCGAGGCAGTAGCATGTAGCCTACAGGCGTCCACAACAGGCAACGCTCAATATCGGTTGGTGTATAGACTGAAGCAAGTGAAGCTTGCCCTAAAACAATGGAACAAGGAGCAGCCAAAACAATCCCTCGCGATAGCAAAAGAACAACTAAGGAGTACTCAGCATTTATCACAACAGAACATTCAATGTCCTATTATCACGGAGGCAGAGCGGGAATTAATTAAGAAAGTCGGCTCGCTCCGACTTCAAGAAGAAGTAGAGTTGGCACAACGAGCAAAATGTGCTTGGCTTCGCGATGGTGACAGATGCAGTAAGTTCTTCTGTGACATGGTTCGGATGCGGCATCATCGAAACAATATCAGTAAGCTTATTGGACCAGACGGCAAAGAAGCAGTAGAGGAACAAGAGTTGCAGAACGAGGCTATCAGGTACTACAATGAGTTATTTACTTAAACTAACTACATGACCCACTTTCCAGATATAGTCTGCAAATGAGTTGTCATGACACTGGGCAACCAGCGGCTCCATGCCCCAGTCAGAATGGAGGAGTTGGAGGCAATCATAAAGCAAGCAGATCCTAATAAGGCTCCTGGACCCGACGGATTTGGTAGCAAATTCTACAAAATTTACTGGAAAGACATCAAATATCAGGTTCTGGAGGTGGTGCAAGATTTCTTCGTCAATGGAAGGCTACTGCGGGAACTAAACCACACTTTTCTTACACTCATATCAAAGAAGGAGGGAGCTATCTCGCTTGTAGATTATAGGCCAATCGCATGCTGTAACTATTTATATAAAATAATTACACATCTAATGTACAGGCGTATGGAGGACATCATGCAGGAGCTAGTGTCGATTAACCAAGCTACTTTCATCAAAGGCAGAACAATAGCCGATAACAATATGTTAGCACACGAGATGGTACGCGACTTCAATAGGCCAGGAGGACATAAAGCTTGTATAAAGTTGGATCTATGGAAAGCATATGATACTGTCAATCGAGATTTCGTCTGTCACATTATGCGAGCGATGGGATTTGATCATATATGGGTCGAATGAATACGTGAGTGTATCATTACACCCACATTTTCTATACTTATTAAAGGCATCCCGCACGGATTCATAAAGAGCAATAGGGGGCTACGACAGGGAGACCCCTTGTCTCCGTATCTCTTCACACTGGTTATGGAGTATTTCTCCTGTATGATGGATGATGCTATTTTTTACCGACGTATTGTCCCACTACAGAAATTAGTCAACCCTCCGATATCGCACCTTATCTATGCTGATGACTTGCTTATATTCATATCACCAAGGAGGGAGAGTCTGGCGGAGCTGGTAAATCTTATGAAAGTGTTCGGGGAACATACAAGATTACAGTTGAACCGGGAAAAAAAACAAAGTATACTCCAACTCACAGTGCCAGGTAAGGAAGAAAAGGCAACAACGCTCGGAATAGAGAAGGGAGAACTGCCAGTTAAATATCTGGGTATCCCTCTATCCATAAATTATGCAAAATCTACAGAGTTCCATAGCCTGATAGAGTATGCACAAAAATGAATGGAAGGTTGGCGTGCTCAAAACCTCTCCTTCGGAGGAAGAATTGAATTGGTCAGGTCAGTCATCTCTGTAATTATACTCTATTGGCTACATACGGTCATGTTACCAACGGCGATGATAGCGAAAATAGAGAAGCTATGTGCAAATTTTGTGTGGCGAGGCAGGATCCACTCGATCGGTTGGGATGTCTTGTGTAGACCCAGAAAGGAAGGCAGAGTTGGGCTACGTTCTCTACGAGTTATGAAAGAGGTGGCTGCAATAAGACTCGCATGGAGATTCCTAATAGAGAACTCGTTATGGGCACAATAGATGTGAAACAAATATATGAACGGCAGCTATTGGACGACTCCACACAACAACAATACATTAGGTACCTTTAAAGCTATTCTTTCGGCCAGAACAAAATTAAAATAATGGATTGTTCGAGAAATCAAAGATGGGATGGAAACAAGTATGTGGTTCGACCCATGGGTCGACCACCATAACTAGCAGAGTGTGAGGGGGCGGACCTCACTCGGATCAGACCTAACGAGAAGGTGAACTGTATTATAAGACATGGACAGTGGTGCCCAGAGGAACACCGTGCAACATGTAGACTCGTACAAGAGATCACACGAATCCACATCGACCCATCCCTATAAGCGGACATGTGGCGCTTGGAAGGAAACTCCAGTGGAGAGTTTGATCACCACAAGATGTACGACAACTTGCGTACTCAGTATCCGAGCATCGAACGTGCGAAGTTTATATGGGTCAAAGGAGCGGCAAGAAAGATGCAATACTGTATGTATAAACTACTACTAGGGTGGTTACTTACAATTGATAGACTAGTTAGATTTGGTGTTCAACCAAATAACCTTAGCTGTGTGCTTTGCGGACACCATAATGAGACAGCATATCATATCTACTTCAAATGCGAATATGGATAGGAGACATGGCAACACCATAGAAGAAAGCTGGAACTGAGAAATGCGGGAGATAGAATGTTGGAGACAATACCGGAGGAGATTAGCCACATGTGCAGAAAGGGAGAAAGATGGTTTACCGAGGCCCGCATTCGATTCACGGCAGCAGTATGGCATGTATGGAGAGAAAGAAATAACCGTATCTTCGAAGGGCTTATCACGCCTGTGGTGGGGACTATGCATAATATAGAGAATTATGTAATGATGCTAGTAGAAAATTGAGGCTAACTTGACCTCACCAGTTTGTTCTTTGTAAATCTTTTTTTATCAATAGAAATTACCTTCTTCCAAATATATATATATATATATATATATATATATATATATATATAATATATATATATATATATATTTGAAATCGGGTAATTATTATTGATTATAAATCAGTTACATCTTACAAAGCCTGGCCAGTGGCCGGTCGAGTCATCACTCTAACATTGTATTCTATATTTTGAAGAATTCCTTTAACCTGAGTATCTTGCCTCTCAAAAATATGCTTGTTTCTCACTCTCCAAACATGCCAAACCGCTGTCGCAAACCTAATTCGAGCTTCATTGAACCCGTCTTTGCCAATTCCTTTATTTTTATACAGCTCCTCTACTATGTTGTTCCAATCTCTGGCACCTTCTGTAGGAATCTGTAGTGAATGCCTTTGCACTTTCCAAATCTCCCCAGTCAAATTACAAGCAAAGAACAGATGGGTCATGGATTCCTGGGATTGTCCGTATAGCACACATCCTCTGTAACTCCACTTCCCCTTTTTTTAAAAAAAATTGATTTTAATAATGACAATTGATTTATTTGGGTTTCAAATAAAAGTTAATTTTTATTTATTTTAATTAGTATTATGGTGATTGATATTTTAGAGGAAAATAAATTGGGAGCAATTTTCAAATTTGAAAAGTTATTACAACCAACTTGTGGTCCCCTCATTTTTCCAAAAAAATTTAACTGATTTTTAACATTTTTTTATAATTTCTGAAAAGGGGGAGGGTTGTTTTATAAAAATTTCAGAGTGGAAGGGGTGTTTTGCAATTTGGTATTTTCGGAGGGCGGTTTTTGTAAATGTTCCAGACATTTTCTTATAACAACTGAGCTGGGAAGAGAGAGAATGATCAGAGTCTTATTTTTTCTTTCCTCTATAAATTTCCTCGTTCCCCAATCCTTCCCGAGTCCCAAGCCCTAAATCGGCGACGACGAGCGACGACGGCGGCGGCGCTTATTCCTCTCCGACGACTAGGAGGCGGCGCCACCCTGTCTCCGGCGACGAGGTAGTTGCAGCGGCGATCCACGACGACGTCTTCTCCGTTCCCGAGAGCAGCGACGAAGCACCCTGTCTCCGGCAACCCTGATGGCGACGACTCAAGGTTCGATGGCTCATCGGAAGTGGAAGCGACGACCGGATCACAGTAAGTACTCGTTTCCTCGACCGATCCGTAGTGTTCAGATCTGTCCATCGACCAAGTCATTGATCGGTCTATTTTCTTTGCCTGTCCAGATTTGTATAGGAATTATTCCTGTGAGAACATTTCGATCTAGATTTCCTTCCCAGAGAGCCGATTGATCATCTACATGATTTAATCGACAATTCGGTAAGGAATTACTATTTCAGTAAATTTTTGGATCTCTGTGTGGATTGGTGGATGATCGAGTTTGTGATCTATTTTTTCCAATTGTTTAAATCTGCCAGAGGAGTTCGAGTTTGGAGTTTCGACGTTTATTCTCTTTCGTTTAATTTCAGACATTTTGGTTCAGGTATCGATCCATTCCTTTTCTTCTAATTTTAATGATGCAATAGAATTTAGTAGATAATTTGGGGTTTGATTTATATGCAGGGAATAGAGTGTTGGAGTCTAGTAATTGCATTGATTTTCAGTCTATTTTGGTTGTGTCAGCTCGCACCCGTGTCTCGTGCACGTGGTTGTGTATGTCGAGTAGCAGCACCTCGTGTTCGTGTCTGTGTAGACCAGTAGCACGTGTCCGGGTTGATCGAATTGGTCTAGGTTGTGACCAGGTTTCGTTCGTGATCAGTGGTTCGTGTCCAGCTCAATTTTGGGGTGTAGTTTGAAGCCAGATGCATTTGCAGTAGGTGTGTAATCGTAATTTATGTGTGGTTGGGTTGTATTAACTTTGATTAACTCTTGTTTCTTTTACTTTGTTCTTTCATGCTGCTGGTTCTCTGTTTGTATAAATAAGTTGGGACTTAGCTTGTAATACTGTAAGTATAAGCATGGTGAACTTATGTGGCTGTTTAGACTCAATAGCAGGAGCTAACCTATCGTTAGCTGTAGCAGAGTATTGGTCTTTAATTTGATATTTAGAATATTTTAAATTTAGAATTAACTTTTATTCTGTGGTTAAGAATAGCAGTTAGTTAATACTGGATTCTGAGTTGTGTGATGCATTGGGGATTAATTCTTGATGATGTATTACCTGGGATCTCAGTTCAGTTTTTGGGGCTCATTCTTGGTCCAGGTCTTTTTGGTGAACTAAGAAGGAAATTTCAGTTGGAACCTGAGATTCAGAAGTCAGGACTTAATTCAACTTGAGATGGCATCAAACAGTTTAATTCAGTCCCGAATTCTTTAACTACAGTATGCAATTTCAACTGCAGTATTTTAGTTTAATCCAAACCTGAGACTGTGCTTTGATTGTTGAGACTGTACCCTGATTATTGAAACTGAAAACCTGAATACTTGACCTGTATATGCAATATTGCATTTTGGTTTTGATAGCAGCCAGAATGTTTTGGATTTGACTGAAAGATTAGTCCCCATGGCTAGTCTTGAAGATTAGACTGTTTTCTCCATTTTCAACAGATAGACAGGTTAAGTATTAGGTAAAACCAATTTCAGGTTGTACTTTACATTATAAATCCTTTTGTTAGTATCCAAGAGTTAAACCTGAGTTTGCACTCCATTTGTTGACTCATTCTTTTAAACCAAAAATCCAATTTTAGTGTATGAGTACCTTTACCCTAGGAATAAGGCCATGTTTGGATCCTGTGTAAGGGTAGACATTAATAGAGTTGGTTTTTCAATCCTAGAAGTTTGATAGAACTTGTGTTATAACTTAGGTTAATTTTTGAACTAAATTAACAGGCTAGTATTTATCCTAACCAACTTGTACCTATTAAACAGGAGGACATCCAAATTTATTCTTCACCCGTACTTTCCTGGAGCAAGGCAAGTACATTCTATGGTCTTGTGCATTTTATTATATCCTGTGCTTCCTAGATTGACACACTACGACACGACATGTATTTCTGGTGCTCATGTTCCTTGTTCTTATTACTTGTTCCTGGGGTGGAGAAATATACTATTTATTTGACCAAACCCAAGAAACAACTCAGGTGTGTTTAGCTTAGACCCCGAATCGTGCACGCGTGTCACGACCCGCACCCACTGTGAGGGTACGAGTACGTAACAGCGCCCAGCCTACGCCGCAGTGTCGGTGGTAGAACGCTGTTCTAAGTCTCTAACTAACCATCAACTCATGCAGTATATAATATACTCATCAAATCAACAAATCACCAATTAAATCAAATAAGTCAAAATGACCAAAATACCCCTAGGCTAAAAATAACAATTAAATCATCCTAATGACGTGGTTAGGCTCTAGGTCATGCAGTCTCTCAGGTTTCACTAGCAGCACATCAAAATCACAAGTCATGACTTAAACCAGTTTTAAATAGTTTAAAAATTATTAAAAATTACCAAAAATCTTAATGTGAAATAAATATCAATGAATAATAATTATAATTATAAAATTTCAAAAGTACCCTCATCTGGAAAACTGGGTGTTAAAATCCTACCCACCTTATAAAAATTTCGTCCTCGAAATTAAGATGATCGCACCTCTCCTAGGTCAAACCCCCAATCAATCAAGGTCGAAGCAATACAATCCTACTGGTCGTGATTCCACAGTCTCGAACAGGGTAGCTACACTATCTAGCAATCACAAACAATATCCTGGCAGGTACTAAGGAAAATCACACTTGGAAGTGGGAAGGAAGAACAAGAAGGTCAAACCTGCTAATCCATCACCTGCGATGTCAGTCTCCTCGGCTGCCATCGCAAAAGCTCTACCCCTCTGGTGCTGAGCTACAGGTGGCCTAGCTCCCTCTCTCTGACCCGGTGCTCCGTCATATACGGGTGCAGTAGGGCAATCCCTGACCTGATGAGCAGCGGATCCACAGAACAGACAAACCTTCCGCCTCCTATAACAAGTCTCCCAAATGTGCCCTGCCCTCTTGCAGTAAGCACAAGGCTGCTCCTTGCGGTCCTGCCCTCTAGGCTGATGCTGTGCCTGCTGTACTCTTACCGGTGCCTGTATCTGCTGAATCTGTACATGAGGCCTCTTGGCCTGGCCTCCGCTGCTGCTGCCCCCAACTGGGTCTCGCCCCCCTCTTGAGCCTAAGCTCAAGATCATCCTCAGCCAATAAGGCTCCCGTCAAAATCTCCTCAAAAGTGGCATCCCTGTTGCCCTTGGTCAAGGACTTGACTTCCTTGACCAGACCCTTCTGGAACCTCTGGGCCTTCGCCGCCTCGCTCAAGCCCTCCACGAATCTGCTGAGGCGGCCAAACTCCCCGGCGTACTCCTCCACTGACAGGCTCCCCTGCACTAGGCTCTCGAACTGCGACACCAAGGCTCTGAGCGCTGAATCTGGAAAGAACTTCTTCTTGAAGAAGCCCTTGAACTCCTCCCAAGTCTGTCCAGCTACTCCCACCCTGGGGTCTGACTGATACCAGGTGCGAGCAAGATCTCGCATCCGGCTAGCTGCGGCCTCGATCTGAAGATCTGTTGGTATCCTGGCCAGCCGGAAGATCTCCTCTATATGCTCGATCCACTCATCGGCATATAGGATCCCCTCTATCCCCATAAAGTCTCTGGGGCTCATCTTCTGAAACTGCTCAATCCTCGGTGTCCTCGGCTGCTGAATCACTGGTCGAGCTGCGACCGCCGTAAGGGCCAACTCCATGCCTCGGTCCTGTCGGTCCTGCTGTCGGTCCATAAACTGCTGGAAGTAAGCGAACATCTGTGTCGCATCTACGTGTCCTGTAGGCGGCGGCTGCTGGAACTCCATCTCTGGGATGACTGGGTCCTGCCCCCGAGCTGATGGAGGCACACCCCCTGCTGCTGCTGCTGAAGTCACAATATGGGCAGAGGTAGCAGGAGCTGCATCCACCTGACCCTGCTGATCTGGCTGAGAGGTGGCAGTCCCCTCTACAACGACTGCTGCACCCGAGCGATGTGATCGTGTCTCCACCATCCTGAAGACAGATCGAACAAGGAAGTCAACACTGAGCAGGAATCGATATATCAAAGAAGGACAGTTATTTCAAAGAAGGCAAATCAGTACGATATGTAGATGGCATGATTTAAAGCAGAATTTTTCCTAACTGTGATTGAGTGCCGCTCCGGTAAAGCCTATCTCTCAGTCCTATCGCAGGCTCGCAGCAGAACAACTAAGTCGCCGTACTACCACGATATCGTACTAATGCGACTCTCGACCTGCATGGGCCACCACTAAAAACGTGTCACGACCCGCACCCACTGTGAGGGTACGAGTACGTAACAGCGCCCAGCCTATATCGCAGTGTCGGTGGTAGAATGTTGTTCTAAGTCTCTAACTAACCATCAACTCATGCAGTATATAATGTACTCATCAAATCAACAAATCACCAATTAAATCAAATAAGTCAAAATGACCAAAATATCCCTAGGCTAAAAATAACAATTAAATCATCCTAATGACGTGGTTAGGCTCTAGGTCATGCAGTCTCTCAGGTTTCACTAGCAGCACATCAAAATCACAAGTCATGACTTAAACCAGTTTTAAATAGTTTAAAAATTATTAAAAATTACCAAAAATCTTAATGTGAAATAAATATCAATGAATAATAATTATAATTATAAAATTTCAAAAATACCCTCATCTGGAAAACTGGATGTTACAACGCGGGTCCTAAGCCGTACCATTCATGTGCTTTCATGTGCCGATCACATACTTAGTTATATTTCAAATATTGTACACACATGTTCAGGAGATATACCTTGTACTTATTTCCTGTGATTTCTGAGATACCATGTTCTTTCATGTTCTTACATTTCATGTTCTTTCATGTTCTTACATTTCATGTTCTTTCATGTACTTTACACACCATGTTCTTTTTTGTGCTTTACATACCATGTTCTATTGTACTTTCATATCATGATGTCTTGTTCATTACCTAGAACTGTACTTTGCTCCGCTCTTGACTGGATAAGTTGCAGGATATCATTCCACTATCTGGGCTAGAGCCCGGGATCTTAGCTGAGCAGGATGGTCATGACTTAGCTTGAGGTTTCAGATTTAGACTGTTAGCCTTACTTTTAGATATTGATTTAGAATTCATAGTACATTTCACTCTTAATGACTCGTACATTTATATACATAGAATTGTGGATTATGGTGATCATTCTGGGATACGTTTTTAGATGCTGTGATTATATACATTTATGACTATCTGGTTAGATTTTCCTAGTTTGGTACAGCTTACTTCGTCGTGTCTAACGACGAAGACTGGGCGTGTCCGACTCGTGTCCGATTATTCGGGAGCGGGTCGTGACATCCTCCATCCCCAGGCCCGATACCGAATCGGAGTAGTCTGTCTTAGGTCAGTAACCGACCCATACATAGCTTGTATGCACACAGCTACATTTTGTGCGCCAAGCCTTTCGTCCAAACTAAGTCAGCAAAATCCTATTTTTTTTGATGGAACCCGACAACCCTCATATGCATCCCTTTAGCAGAAACTATCAATGCCAGTAGCCGCCCAAGTCCATATATCCCTTTCCAAGCACGGATCAATCCTGCAAGCCCTTATCTCTTCACCCAGGAACCGAGCCTCGCCATGAAGCTCCGGCTTCCAGACCCCCTCATGAATGATAAGGCTCACTTGTTTAATGTTCTGTGGGTGCCTAGCCGGGCTCTGACCGCGCCAATCCACCAGAATTTGGTGGGTTATCCACTGGTCGTACAACAACTACGTTGTACTGCCGTCTTTGAATACCCTGGATACCATTCCTTTTAGCTTCACTATATATGACAAAATTCTTTTGCACACAGCCAAGGCATTATTCTTAACTGGGGTCTTCAGAAGTTTGCCACTGAGAAGTATCTCCTCTTCATCCACTCAGCCCATAACGAGTTTGAATTGATGAGTTTTCATGTTACTTTGAGCCCGACAACTTCCCGAATTGCCCGCAGCGATTGCAAGCCGACTCCCCCGTTGTCTCTCGGTCGGCATAAGGCCTCCCACCCAATGGCGTGAACTCCTACTTGCCAGATGAAGTCTGCACATACCCTCTCAATTCTAGAGATTGTAGCCATTGGGAGTAGTATAGCATGTAGCCAATAATTAGCCACAGCAGAAATGATTGTCTTTACCAGCTCTATTCGACCTCCAAAACATAAACATTGTGCTTGCCACCCGTCAATTCTTCGTTGTACGTAATCTACCAAACTTTTTCACTCATGTTCCTTTGCATAGTTTACTGCAAGTGGTATACCCAAGTATTTAACCGGTAGCTCTCTGCAGTCCAATCCCAAGATCATTGCTTTTTTATCCTCCTCCCTACAATGAGAGTTGAAGTATACCTTTGATTTGTCATAATTCATCTATAGCCCAGTGTATCTGCCAAGTACCTCCAAGATCTCTGCCAGTTTCTGAAGGTCGGAGAGTGTCGGGACGAGAAATATGAGTAGATCATCCGCGTATATCAAGTGAGATACTTGCGGAGTAATCTATTTGTACAAAGGAGTGATGTGTCGCCGAATCACCGCTGAATCTACTAAGCAAGAGAAATATTCTATCACAATAGTAAATAAGTATGGGGAGAGAGGGTCACCTTGCCGTAAACCCCGATTACTACCAAAAAACCCATATGGGTATCCCCCGAGCATAACCGAGAACGTTGGTGTAGATATACATACTCGCACCCTATCCACCCAAACTACGTCGAAACCCATAGCGATCATCACCTGGCACAAGAATTCCCGATTAACCGTATCATAAGCCTTCCGCAGATTAATTTTGATGCAAGCCTTCTGTTGTCCCACCTTATTGAACTGTCTCACCATCTCGTGGGATAACAAGTTATTGTCTGTCACGACCCGCACCCACTGTGAGGGTACGAGAATGTAACAACGTCCAGCCTACGCCGCAGTGTCGGCGGTAGAACGCTGTCCTAGGTCAATCATCTAACAATGTTTCTCTAAACAGTTTATACTCCCCGAATGGGGGTGACATAGCAGTAATGAACTCAATCACAACTAAGGAAGAGATAGCCCGATATGAAATAGAACTCAAGGAAAATAGATGATAAAATAGTCTAAGATAATCCCAGCAAATATCCAGAGGTACAACTCAGCTACAGAATATGAAAGAATATACAACTCAACATCTCTGAACAGAAGATAAGTCTAGCTAAACATGTCTCAAGACTACATAAAATAAGATAAGCCTAACTAAACTAGTCTAGGCAATGGGTGTGATGTCCTCAGCTAGAGCTGGGTCCTCCTGAGGGTCCAGCTCGCAAGTGTCATCTAAGGCTGCCCCGTAGAAAGTGTCCAGACAGGCCTCCTCCTCGTCCTCTGTAATATTTTCAACAGGTCCAGTCAGGACAGGAGCGAGCACAATACATCTCATGCAGTTCATATCATGTCAAGAAATATAAAGCAAGCAATAGGGTAAAATACATAAAACGCTGTAAGAAGATGTACATAAAAACATGAGAGATATTTGATAACTGAAAATATATACATGATAAGTAAGAACTGTAAGTGACTAGTGATTTAGAGTATGAGATGGCATGTAATTGGCTTAGGTTGTACATGATAAAACATGGAAGTAACAGAGTGAACATGATGGGTAAATCACATGACCATTTATACTCACCCCTACCCATAATCAATACACAAGGATCCGTTCAAGTTACGTTACGGACATGATGTTTTGGTTATACAAGAAACACATGAGGAAACATGAGCATTCATGAAAGAACATGAGAGTACATGAACGTAAATGAAAGAACATGAGAGAACATGAGTGTACATGAATAATGCAGATACAAGGAATACATGATGTACATAAAACACATGTCAGAAAGTATCCGATACGCCCGCTAAGGGGGATAACATCCCAAGAAGAGATCTGTATAATACCAATCCGTGATGATAATGTGACAGCATTAAGTAAAAATAATCTAGAGCGAGAATATAAGTCGTGACAAGTATAAAACGATCAGAGAATGTACTCGCCTGGTATCTGAGTGTCCAATATGAAAGTACTGTCCGAGGAGTGGTGTCTGGCTCCTAATCAGAACAGCACAAATTACAACAAGTCCAAAATAGTGTAATGAAGTCCTACTATACATTCTATATGATTCTAGGTCAATCTAGGCCAAAGTCAACTCTTGGTCAACTCTGGTCAACCCTAGAAGTCAAACTAGGTCAACCAAGTCTCAATAGTCTAATCTAGGTCTAACAAGACTATTCTAGGCTAATCAAGACTAATCTAGGCAATACCATGCCAAGCCTACCAATACACATCTCTACAAAAGATTATCTTTATAGCTATACAATACACACATTGGTATATATAATCTAGATTAGAACACATAACCTATAGCCACTATACTATATCACCCATACTCCATATATATACAATACATATATAAAGGCACACACAAGATATATCATATAGGATACATATATATATACATATGTAGAGAGAGGGGAACACAATGTACAAGTGTATGAGTGTGTGTGACTAGAGAGCCATGTGAACAATATGGTAGCATGAAAGGGAAAACGGGAAAACAGTCCAGGTAATAAAATTCAGCATGTTCATTTGGGAAAAATCAGTGAATCATGAAATAGAGAATTCATCTCAGGTTATTAAGAAGAACAAACATTGAAATTAAAATGAAAAGGAATTCAATTCAAGAGTTCACATACAATCCATTTCCAGTTCAGTCCATAGTCCAACATAATCAGGTATTCATGAATTCAGTGAAGGCATTCATTTCCAGGTTTTGAACCACAGAAGTAATCTTAGACTTTCAAATTAAACTTAACCAAACACATTACCTAATCATGAACCTATTCTCAGATTTGTCTACAATCAAACATTCTCAGATTTTCATGCAAACGAGTGTTAACCTACAGGTGTATAGATAGGGATCCATAAGAACAAATTCTCAGATTTTAGTGATGTGTCAATAGGTTTTCAGTGTGCAGGAATTTAAGACAGGGATGTATGTGTGTACAGTGAACTCAGGATTGAATTGACAGGGACTTGCTAATATGTAAGTGGTTCAGATTTCAAAACAATTTCCAGATTTCTAACACCAAAACAAACTCAGTTTAAGGAAGGGTTCACACTAAAATTCCCAGGCAGCCTTGGACTCAGGTTTGAGTTCAACATCAACAGTGAAACTTAGGTAAAGGAAAAGAAATTAACATTAATCCTACACAATCTCAGATATCTAATCATGACAGGAATGTAGGCATTGTGTACATATACTTCTACATATCAAATCCTAAACCAACAAAATCAGTAAAATATTTAAAGGACAGTGAAGTGTAACATAAAAATAGGAAGACAGGGACTTATTCTCAGTTCTCAAGTTGCAACAAAACCGAGGTTATTTAGAAAACTACATGATCTATAGTTCGAAAAGGAAGGGGATTCAATAGTCCTAAAATTATTTGAACCAAGTCAATTGCTCAAATTTTAACCACATACCATAAAACCAATTTAATTGTAGAACTAAAACACATATGCACTAACAAACATGTGGGGACCAAAATTAGTTGAAATCCATCATTCAAATCAGGAATTTCAAGATTTGGAAAAAAAACTGGAATCTCAGTGTCAGTGTGTATCAAAAATCAGTAAATTTTCCCCCATTCGAAACCAATTCTCCATAACAACTCATTTTTAATATGCAACTTAATATAACAGAGGTTATATAACATACCTTATATAACATACCTAGGATCTATTTAGCAATTTAAAACATTACTTAAGGCATTAATAAACAATTACACTCAAGAACACAATTCAGAACCTGGGTGTACACAGTGCACCACACGTGCACAGGCATATCGTATCCGACACGACACAAGGGCATCTCAGATTTGGAGGGACTCGTGTCAGTCGTTGCCCCTTAGACCACGCCAAGTGGCATGACCTAAGTCGTCGTGTCCATCGAGGAATCCACCCCGAGAGGCAGGACACGCTGCCTGTGCGCGCGCGCCCATGCACCCTCGTGTGCACGTGTCCTGAACGACATGACACGACACAGGAACCACCTCAGTCGATCACGAATGTGTAAGCGACATCAAAATAGAAATTTCCAATCAAAAATAATTCGAAAATAACACAAACAATACCACAGTGGCATTCCATGAAACACCTAGGACAGTGCACTGATACGTGTCCAGTTTGGAAACGAAAGGACACGAAAACTTAGGGTTTCCTATTCCTACTGTTAGGTTAGGTCTAGGGCTCCCTAATCATGAAGACAAAACAAAATTTTATGGAAAAATGAGAAAGTTACCTATTGTTGAAATTTCAAGAAAAATCCCCAATCAATAGCTCTTGTCTTGATGTCCCAATCCACTCAAATCACATCAAACTGAGATGGAACCTTAACAACAGCAAGAATAGGCATATTAGAACCTAATGGAATAAATTTGAAAGAAAAAGAAAGAGGAATGGAGTTCTAGGGATTAAAATACAATAGGAAACTAACCTTCTTGAACTTTGAGCTTTTCCTAAGAAAGAGGCAACCCTAGATTTTAGGAGAGATTTTATAGTGTGGTGATCCCAATAGGAATAGGGTGGCCGGCCAACACTTTTTCGGGATTAGGGTTTGGTAATTGCTTTGGACTTTGGGCCAACTTACAAGCTATGTGTTAAATGATTAATCAAGGCTCTAAATCATAAGCCATGACTTATGACTTTCTAATTCCTATTGCTAATTAGAGACTAATGACCAAACCAATGATTAGGCTAGGTTAGACTAGAGTCATATAACCTAACCAAGTCCATACTAACTAGGGTTAGCTTCTAGGTTGGTCTACAAGTGTCAAAACTAGTCAAAGTCAACCTAGTCCAAACAATTCCAAAATAATTCCTAAAAATTCAAATAAATTCTAATAAATTATAATAAATTCAAATAATCCTAAAAATGTCAAAAATACCCTAATCACATGGCTAGACTCTAGGGTAGGCAGTCTCTACTGTTCACTAGTAAATCACCAAAAATCACAAGTCATGAATTTAAATAGTTTAAAAAATAATTAAAAATTAATAAAAATCATAATATGAAATAAATATAATTAAATTATAATTATAATTACAAAATTTCAAAATTACCCTCTTCTGAAAAATTGGATGTTACAATCCTACCCACCTTATAAAAATTTTGTCCTCGAAATTAAAATGGTAGTAGTCCTTCTAGGTCGAACACCCCATAATCAAAGTCTCAAACATACCGCCAGATAATCATATGCGTCTGTCCAAAATCATGATACTCTGAATCTTCGTCGTGCTAGTGAGCATGGCTACGATAATCACAGAGTCCTCGACTAAGGCACATACCTCTAGAATCATGGTATTTAAAATTTTTGCATTGCCGTACGTTTGACAGCGAAAACCTTAAATACCCACACCCGAGAAATATGTCCATAATCCGACTATATGTTCTCACTATGCCTGCTAGCATGACCCTAGAGGATTCTAAAATCTCATAATCGAGGTGACCTAGCCCATACGACTTATCTTAGAAGAAAATTAAATTATAATGAAACACCAGATCAAACTTATCAACAATGAGGAAACAGATAGAAATAGATGGAATAAAATTTTAAGATAGGTACAATGAGACAAGGTAGAATAGAATCGAGAAGATCAGAACCTGCAAGCTCCTGTCCTGCTGCCTGAGCATCCTCAAGTGTCATGGCGTAAGCTCATCCTTGCTGGCCTCCCCTGGCCTGCTGCTGATGCTGTACGAACCTCTGTTGCTGAGTCTGCAATACTGGTCCTCTCTGTTGCCCTGCCGGAGCCCTAGCGCCTGCTCCCTGAGCTGTCCGTCCCGCAGACTTGGGACACTCTCTCAACTGATGATCTGATGATCCGTAGAGTAGGCACCTGCCTAGCCTCAGCCGGCAATCACCCCAATCGTGCCCTAGTTTCTTACAGAAGGGGCAAAAGATAACATGCTGCTACCTCTGCTGCTGCTACTGTCTCTGCTAGAACGGCTGCGGCTGGAACTGCCTCGGCTGCTAGTGCTGAAGGTGAGGCCTCCGCTGCTGCTGCCCCCAACTGGGTCTCGCCCCCTCTTAAGCCTAAGCTCAAGATCATCTTCTGCCAATAAGGCTCCTGTCAAGATCTTCTCGAATGTAGCATCCCGGTTGCCCTTGGTCAAGGACTTGACCTCCTTGACTAGGCCCTTCCGAAACCTCTGGGCCTTTGCCGTCTCGCTCAAGCCCTCTACAAACCTGTCGAGGCGGCCAAACTTCCCGGCGTACTCCTCCACTGAAAGGCTCCCCTGGACTAGGCTCTCGAACTGCGACTCCAAGGCTCTGAGTGGTAAATCTGGGAAGAACTTCTTCTTGAAGAAGCCCTTGAACTGCTCCCAAGTCTGCCCAGGTACCCCCACTCTGGGGTCTGACTGATACCAGGTTCGAGCAAGATCTCGCATCCGGCTAGCTGCAGCCTCGATCTGAAGATCTGCTGGTATCCTGGCCAAGCGGAAGATCTCCTCTATATGCTCGATCCACTCATCGGCATATAGGATCCCCTCTGTCCCCAGAAAGTCTCTGGGGCTCATCTTCTGAAACTGCTCGATCCCCGGTGTCTTCGACTGCTGGACTACTGGTCGAGCTGCGACTGTCGTAATGGCCAGCTCCATGCCTCTGTCCTGTCGAACCTGCTGCCGGTCCATGAACTGTTGGAAGTATGCGAACATCTACGCTACATCCACGTGTCCTGTAGACGACGGCTGCTGGAAAAGATCCACTGGGATGACCGGGTCCTGCCTCCGAGCCGGTCGAAGCATACCCCCTGCTGCTACTGCCGAGGTCTCAATACGAGCAGAGGTGGCAGGAACTGCAGTCCCCTGGCCCCGCTGTACTGGCTGAGAAGTAGCAGTCCCCTCTATAGCATCCTCAGGAATGGCACGCTGCGATCGAGTCTCTACCATCCTGAAGATAGACAAACAAGAGTATCAATTTCTGAGAAAGAAGCGATATAACAAAGGCGGATAGTTAAAATTCAAAGGATCAGCTGACAATAAGGATTCGGATGGCAATAAAAGAATTTTTTCTAAAGTGATTGAGTACCTTAAAATTAACGTCCTATATCCTACTGCAGTCTGTAGTGATACTCTAATTCGAATACCACTACACTTCTAGTCTCGACCTGCATGGGCCACTACTAAAAACGTGTCACGACCCACACCCACTGTGAGGGTACGAGAACGTAACAACGTCCAGCCTACGCCGCAGTGTCGGCAGTAGAACGCTGTCCTAGGTCAATCATCTAACAATGTTTCTCTAAACAGTTTATACTCCCCAAATGGGGGTGACATAGCAGTAATGAACTCAATCACAACTAAGGAAGAGATAGCCCGATATGAAATAGAACTCAAGGAAAATAAATGATAAAATAGTCTAAGATAATCCCAGCAAATATCCAGAGGTACAACTCAGCTACAGAATATGAAAGAATATGCAACTCAACATCTCTGAACAGAAGATAAGTCTAGCTAAACATGTCTCAAGACTACATAAAATAAGATAAGCCTAACTAAACTAGTCTAGGCAATGGTTGTGATGTCCTCAGCTAGAGCTGGGTCCTCCTGAGGGTCCAGCTCGTAAGTGTCATCTAAGGCTGCCCCGTAGAAAGTATCCAGACAGGCCTCCTCCTCATCCTCTGTAATATTTTCAATAGGTCCAGTCAGGACAGGAGAGAGCACAATACATCTCATGCAGTTCATATCATGTCAGAAAATATAAAGCAAGCAATAGAGAAAGATACATGAAACGCTGTAAGAAGATGTACATGAAAACATGAGAGATATTTGATAACTGGAAATATATACATGATAAGTAAGAACTGTAAGTGACTAGTGATTTAGAGTATGAGATGACATGTAATTGGCTTAGGTTGTACATGATAAAACATGGAAGTAACAGAGTGAACATGATGGGTAAATCACATGACCATTTATACTCACCCCTACCTACAATCAATACACAAGGATCCGTTTAAGTTACGTTACGGACATGATGTTTTGGTTATACAAGAAACACATAAGGAAACATGAGCGTTCATGAAAGAACATGAGAGTACATGAACGTACATGAAAGAACATGAGAGAACATGAGTGTACATGAATAACGCATAAGCAAGGAATTCATGATGTACATGAAACACATGTCATAAAGTATCCGATGCGCCCGCTATGGGGGATAACATCCCAAGAAGAGATCCGTATAGTACCAATCCGTGATGATAACGTGACAGCATCAAGTAAAAGTAATCTAGAACGAGAATATAAGTCGTGACAAGTATGAAACGATCAGAGAATGTACTCGCCTGGCATCTGAGTGTCCAATATGAAAGTACTGTCCGAGGAGTGGTGTCTAGCTCCTAATCAGAATAGCACAAGTAACAACAAGTCCAAAATAGTGTAATGAAGTCCTACTAGGCATTCTACATGATTCTAGGTCAATCTAGGCCAAAGTCAACTCTTGGTCAACTCTGGTCAACCCTAGAAGTCAAACTAGGTCAACCAAGTCTCAATAGTCTAATCTAGGTCTAACAAGACTATTCTAGGCTAATCAAGACTAATCTAGGCAATACCATGCCAATCCTACCAATACACATCTCTACAGAAGATTATCTTTATAGCTATACAATACACACATTGGTATATATATAATCTAGATTAGAACACATAACCTATAGCCACTATACTATATCACCCATACTCCATATATATACAATACATATATAATGGCACACACATGATATCATATAGGATACATATATATACATATGTAGAGAGAGGGGAACACAATGTACAAGTGTATGAGTGTGTGTGACTAAAGAGCCATGTGAACAATATGGTAGCATGAAAGGGAAAAACAGGAAAACAGTCCAGGTAATGAAATTCAGCATGTTCATTTGGAAAAAATCAGTGAATCATGAAATAGAGAATTCATCTCAGGTTATTAAGAAGAACAAATATTGAAATTAAAATGAAAAGGAATTCAATTCAAGAGTTCACATACAATCTATTTCCAGTTCAGTCCACAGTCCAACATAATTAGGTATTCATGAATTCAGTGAAGGCATTCATTTCCTGGTTTTAAACTACAGAAGTAATCTCGGATTTTCAAATTAAACTTAACCAAACACATTACCTAATCATGAACCTATTCTCAGATTTGTCTACAATCAAACATTCTCACATTTTTATGCAAAAGAGTGTTAACCTACAGGTGTATAGATAGGGATCCATAAGAACAAATTCTCAGATTTTAGTGATGTGTCAATAGGATTTTTAGTGTGCAGGAATTTAAGACAGGGATGTATGTGTGTACAGTGAACTCAGGATTGAATTGACAGGGACTTGCTAATATGTAAGTGGTTCAGATTTCAAAACAATTTCCAGATTTCTAACACCAAAACAAACTCAGTTTAAGGAAGGGTTCACACTGAAATTCCAGGCAGCCTTGGACTCAGGTTTGAGTTCAGCGTCAACAGTGAAACTCGGGTAAAGAAAAAGAAATTAACATTAATCCTACACAATCTTAGATATCTAATCATGACAGGAATGTAGGCATTGTGTACAGGCATTGTGTACATATACTTCTACATATCAAATCCTAAACAAACAAAATCAGTAAAATATTTAAAGGACAGTGAAGTGTAACATAAAAATAGGAAGACAGGGACTTATTCTCAGTTCTCAGGTTGCAATAAAACCCAGGTTATTTGGAAAACTACATGATCTATAGTTCGAAAAGGAAGGGGATTCAACAGTCCTAAAATTATTTGAACCAAGTCAATTGCTCAAATTTCAACCACATACCATAAAACCAATTTAATTGTAGAACTAAAACACATATGCACTAACAAACATGTGGGGACTAAAATCAGTTGAAATCCATCATTCAAATCAGGAATTTCAAGGTTTGGGAAAAAAAATGGAATCTCAGTGTCAGTGTGTATCAGAAATCAGTAAATTTTTCCCCATTCGAAACCAATTCTCCATAACAACTCATTTCTAATGTGCAACTTAATATAACAGAGGTTATATAACATACCTAGGATCTATTTAGCAATTTAAAACATTACTTAAGGCATTAATAAACAATTACACTCAAGAACACAATTCAGAACCTGGGTGTACACAGTGCACGACACGTGCACAGGCCATATCGTGTCCGACACGACACAAGGGCATCTCAGATTTGGAGGGACTCGTGTCAGTCGTTGCCCCTTGGCCTACGCCAAGTGGCATGACCTGAGTTGTCGTGTCCATCGAGGAATCTACCCCGAGAGGCAGGATACGCTGCCTGTGCGCGCGCGCGCATGCACCCTCGTGTGCACGTGTCTTGAATGACACGATGCGACACAAGAACCACCTCAGTCGATCAATAATGTGTAAAAGACATCAAAATAGAAATTTCCAATCAAAAATAATTCGAAAATAACACAAACAATACCACAGTGGCATTCTATCAAACACCTAGGACAGTGCACTGATACGTGTCCAGTTTGGACACGAAAGGACACAAAAACTTAGGGTTTCCTATTCCTACTGTTAGGTTAGGTCTAGGGCTCCCTAATCATGAAGACAAAATGAAATTTCATGAAGAAATGAGAAAGTTACCTATTGTTGAACTTTCAAGAAAAATTCCCAATCAATAGCTCTTGTCTTGATGTCCCAATCCACTCAAATCACATCAAACTGAGATGGAACCTTAACAACAGCAAGAATAGGCATATTAGAACCTAATGGAATAAATTAGAAAGAAAAAGGAAGAGGAATGGAGTTCTAGGGATTAAAATACAATATGAAACTAACCTTCTTGAACTTTGCGCTTTTCCTAAGAAAGAGGCAACCCTAGATTTTAGGAGAGATTTTATAGTGTGGTGATCCCAATAGGGATAGGGTGGCCGGCCAACACTTCCTAGGGATTAGGGTTTGGTAATTGCTTTCGGCTTTGGGCCAACTTACAAGCTATGTGTTAAATGATTAATCAAGGCTCTAAATCATAAGCCATGACTTATAACTTTCTAATTTCTATTGCTAATTAGAGACTAATGACCAAACCAATGATTAGGCTAGGTTAGACTAGAGTCATATAACCTAACCAAGTCCATACTAACTAGGGTTATCTTCTAGGTTGGTCTACAAAGGTCAAAACTAGTCAAAGTCAACCTAGTCCAAACAATTCCAAAATAATTTCTAAAAATTCTAATAAATTATAATAAATTCAAATAACCCTAAAAATGTCAAAAATACCCTAATCACATGGCTAGGCTCTAGGGTAGGCAGTCTCTACTGTTCACTAGTAAATCACCAAAAATCATAAGTCATGAATTTAAATTGTTTAAAAAATAATTAAAAATCACTAAAAATTATAATATAAAATAAATATTATTAAATAATAATTATAATTACAAAATTTTAAAATTACCCTCTTCTTGAAAACTGGGTGTTACTATCCTACCCACCTTATAAAAAATTCGTCCTCAAAATTAAAATGGTAGTAGTCCTTCTAGGTCGAACACCCCACAATCAAAGTCTCAAACATACCGCCAGATAATCATATGCGTCTGTAAAAAATCATGATACTCAGAATCTTCATCGTGCTAGTGAGCATGGCTACGATAATCACAGAGTCCTCGACTAAGGCACATACCTCTAGAATTATGGTATTTAAAATTTTCGCATTACCGTACATTTGATAGCGAAAACCTTAAATACCCACACCCGAGAAATATGTCCATAATCCGACTATATGTCCTCACTATGCCTGCTAGCATGATCCTAGAGGATTCTAAAATCTCATAATCGAGACGACCTAGCCTATACGACTTATCTCAGAAGAAAATTAAATTATAATGAAATACCAGATCAAACTTATTAACAATGAGGAAATAGACAGAAATAGATGGAATGCAATTTCAAGATAGGTACAATGAGACAAGGTAGAATGGAATCGAGAAGATCAGAACCTGCAAGCACCTCTCCTACTGCCTGAGCCTCCTCAAGTGTCATGGCGTAAGCTCGTCCTTGCTGGCCTCCCCTGGCCTGCTGCTGATGCTGTACGAACCTCTGTTGCTGAGTCTGCAATACTGGTCTTCTCTGTTGCCCTGCCGGAGCCCTAGCGCCTACTTTCTGTGCTGTCCGTCCTGCAGACTTGGGACACTCTCTCAACTGATGATCTGATAATCCGCAGAGTAGGCACCTGCCTAGCCTCAGCCGGCATTCACCCCAATCGTGCCCTGGTTTCTTACAGAAGGGGCAAAAGGTAACATGCTGCTGCCTCTACTGCTACTACTGTCTCTGCTGGAACGGCTGCGGCTGGAACTACCTCGACTGCTGGTGCTGAAGGTGAGGCCTCTTGGCCTGGCCTCCGCTGCTGCTGCCCCCAACTGGGTCTCGCCCCCTCTTGAGCCTAAGCTCAAGATCATCCTCTGGCAATAAGGCTCTTGTCAAGATCTCCTCGAATGTAGCATCCCGATTGCCCTTGGTCAAGGACTTAACCTCCTTGACTAGGCCCTTCCGAAATCTCTGGGCCTTCGCCGTCTAGCTCAACCCCTCTACAAACCTGCCGAGGCGGCCAAACTTCCCGGCGTACTCCTCCAGGCTCCCCTGGACTAGGCTCTCGAACTGCGACTCCAAGGCTCTGAGTGCTGAATCTGGGAAGAACTTCTTTTGAAGAAGCCCTTGAACTGCCCCCAAGTCTGTCCAGGTACCCCCACTCTGGGGTCTGACTGATACCAGGTGCGAGCAAGATCTCGTATCCGGCTAGCTGCGGCCTCGATCTGAAGATCTGCTGGTATCCTGGCCAAACGGAAGATCTCCTCTATATGCTCGATCCACTCATCGGCATATAGGATAGCCTCTGTCCCCAGAAAGTCTCTGGGGCTCATCTTCTGAAACTGCTCGATCCCCGGTGTCTTCGGCTGCTGGACTACTGGTCGAGCTGCGATTGTCGTAATGGCCAGCTCTATGCCTCTGTCCTGTCGAACTTGCTGCCGGTCCATGAACTGCAGGAAGTATGCAAACATCTGTGCTACATCCACGTGTCCTGTAGGCGGCAGCTGCTGGAAAGGATCCTCTGGGATGACTGGGTCCTGCCTCCGAGCCGGTGGAAGCATACCCCCTGCTGCTACTGCCGAGGTCCTAACACGAGCAGAGGTGGCAGGAGCTGCAGTCCCCTGGCCCCACTGTACTGGCTGAGAGGTAGCAGTCCCCTCTATAGCCTCCTCAGGAATGGCACCTGCGATCGAGTCTCTACCATCCTGAAGATAGACAAACAAGAGTATCAATTTCTGAGAAAGAAGCGATATAACAAAGACGGACAATTAAAATTCAAAGGATCAGCTGACAATAAGGATTCGGATGGCAATAAAAGAATTTTTCCTAAAGTGATTGAGTACCTTAAAATTAATGTCCTATATCCTACTGCAGGCTGTAGTGATACTCTAATTCGAATACCACTACACTTCTAGTCTCGACCTGCATGGGCTACCACTAAAAACGTGTCACGACCCGCACCCACTGTGAGGGTACGAGAACGTAACAACGCCCAGCCTACGCCGCAGTGTCGACGGTAGAACGTTGTCCTAGGTCAATCATCTAACAATGTTTCTCTAAAAAGTTTATACTCCTCGAATAGGGGTGACATAGTAGTAATGAACTCAATCACAACTAAGGAAGAGATAGCCCGATATGAAATAGAACTCAAGGAAAATAGATGATAAAATAGTCTAAGATAATCCCAACAAATATCCAGAGGTACAACTCAGCTACAGAATATGAAATAATATACAACTCAACATCTATGAATAGAAGAAAAGTCTAGCTAAACATGTCTCAAGACTACATAAAATAAGATAAGCCTAACTAAACTAGTCTAGGCAATGGGTGTGATGTCCTCAGCTAGAGCTGGGTCCTCCTGAGGGTCCAGCTCGCAAGTGTCATCTAAGGCTGCCCCGTAGAAAGTGTCCAGACAGGCCGCCTCGTCATCCTCTATAATATTTTTAACAGGTCCAGTCAGGACAGGAGCGAGCACAATACATCTCATGCAGTTCATATCATGTCAGGAAATATAAAGCAAGCAATAGCGTAAGATACTTGAAACGCTGTAAGAAGATGTACATGAAAACATGAGAGATATTTGATAAATAAAAATATATACATGATAAATAAGAACTGTAAGTGACTAGTGATTTAGAGTATGAGATGGCATGTAATTGGCTTAGGTTGTACATGATAAAACATGGAAGTAACAGAGTGAACATGATGGGTAAATCACATGACCATTTATACTCACCCCTACCTACAATCAATACACATGGATCCGTTCAAGTTACGTTACGGACATGATGTTTTGGTTATACAAGAAACACATAAGAAAACATGAGCGTTTATGAAAGAACATGAGAGTACATGAACGTACATGAAAGAACATGAAAGAATATGAGTGTACATGAATAACGCAGAAGCAAGGAATTCATGATGTACATGAAACACATGTCATAAAGTATCCGATGCGCCCGCTAAGGGGGATAACATCCCAAGAAGAGATCCGTATAGTACCAATCCGTGATGATAACGTGACAGCATCAAGTAAAAGTAATCTAGAGCGAGAATATAAGTCGTGACAAGTATGAAACGATCAGAGAATGTATTCGCCTGGTATCTGAGTGTCCAATATGAAAGTACTGTCCGAAGAGTGGTGTCTGGCTCCTAATCAGAACAACACAAGTCACAACAAGTCCAAAATAGTGTAATAAAGTCCTACTATGCATTCTACATGATTCTAGGTCAATCTAGGCTAAAGTCAACTCTTGGTCAACTCTGGTCAACCCTAGAAGTCAAACTAGGTCAACCAAGTCTCAACAGTCTAATCTAGGTCTAACAAGACTATTCTAGGCTAATCAAGACTAATCTAGGCAATACCATGCCAAGCCTACCAATACACATCTCTACACAAGATTATCTTTATAGCTATACAATACACACATTGGTATATATATAATCTAGATTAGAATACATAACCTATAGCCACTATACTATATCACCCATACTCCATATATATACAATACATATATAAAGGCACACACATGATATATCATATAGGATACATATATATATACATATGTAGAGAGAGGGGAACACATTGTACAAGTGTATGAGTGTGTGTGACTAGAGAGCCATGTGAACAATGTGGTAGCATAAAAGGGAAAAAACAGGAAAAAAGTCCAGGTAATGAAATTCAACATGTTCATTTGGGAAAAATCAGTGAATCATGAAATAGAGAATTCATCTCAGGTTATTAAGAAGAACAAACATTGAAATTAAAATGAAAAGGAATTCAATTCAAGAGTTCACATACAATCCATTTCCAGTTCAGTCCACAGTCCAACATAATCAGGTATTCATGAATTCAATGAAGGCATTCATTTCCAGGTTTTAAACCATAGAAGTAATCTCAGATTTTCAAATTAAACTTAACCAAACACATTTCCTAATCATGAACCTATTCTCAGATTTGTCTACAATCAAACATTTTCAGATTTTCATGCAAAAGAGTGTTAACCTACATGTGTATAGATAGGGATCCATCAGAACAAATTCTCAGATTTAGTGATGTGTCAATAGAATTTTCAGTGTGCAAGAATTTAAGACAGGGATGTATGTGTGTACAGTGAACTCAGGATTGAATTGACAGGGACTTGCTAATATGTAAGTGGTTCAGATTTCAAAACAATTTCCAGATTTCTAACACCAAAACAAACTCAGTTTAAGGAAGGGTTCACACTAAAATTCCCAGGCAGCCTTGGACTCAGGTTTGAGTTCAGCATCAACAGTGAAACTCAGGTAAAGGAAAAGAAATTAACATTAATCCCACACAATCTCAGATATCTAATCATGACAGAAATGTAGGCATTGTGTACATATACTTCTACATATCAAATCCTAAACCAACAAAATCAGTAAAATATTTAAAGGACAGTGAAGTGTAACATAAAAATAGGAAGACAGGGACTTATTTTCAGTTCTCAGGTTGCAACAAAACCCAAGTTATTTGGAAAACTACATGATCTATAGTTCGAAAAGGAAGGGGATTCAACAGTCCTAAAATTATTTGAACCAAGTCAATTGCTCAAATTTCAACCACATACCATAAAACCAATTTAATTGTAGAACTAAAACACATATGCACTAACAAACATGTGGGGACCAAAATCAGTTGAAATCCATCATTCAAATCAGGAATTTCAAGGTTTGGGAAAAAAACTGGAAGCTCAGTGTCAGTGTGTATCAGAAATCAGTAAATTTTCCCCCATTCGAAACCAATTCTCCATAACAACTCATTTTTAATATGCAACTTAATATAACAGAGGTTATATAACATACCTAGGATCTATTTAGCAATTTAAAACATTACTTAAGGCATTAATAAATAATTACACTCAAGAACACAATTCAGAACCTGGGTGTACACAGTGCACGACACGTGCACAGGCCATATCGTGTCCGACACGAAACAAGGGCATCTCTGATTTGGAGGGACTCGTGTCAGTCGTTGCCCCTTGGCCCATGCCAAGTGGCATGACCTGAGTCGTCGTGTCCATCGAGGAATCCACCCCGAGAGGCAGGACACGCTGCTTGTGCGCGCACGCGCATGCACCCTCGTGTGCACGTGTCCTGAACGACACGACGCGACACAGGAACCACCTCAGTCGATCACGAATGTGTAAGCGACATCAAAATAGAAATTTTCAATCAAAAATAATTCGAAAATAACACAAACAATACCACAGTGGCATTCCATCAAACACCTAGGACAGTGCACTGATACGTGTCCAGTTTGGACACGAAAGGACCCGAAAACTTAGGGTTTCCTATTCCTACTGTTAGGTTAGGTCTAGGGCTCCCTAATCATGAAGACAAAACAAAATTTCATGGAGAAATGAGAAAGTTACCTATTGTTGAACTTTCAAGAAAAATCTCCAATCAATAGCTCTTGTCTTGATGTCCCAATCCACTCAAATCACATCAAACTGAGATGGAACCTTAACAATAGCAAGAATAGGCATATTAGAACCTAATGGAATAAATTAGAAAGAAAAAGGAAGAGGAATGGAGTTCTAGGGATTAAAATACAATAGGAAACTAACCTTCTTGAACTTTGAGCTTTTCCTAAGAAAGAGGCAACCCTAGATTTTAGGAGAATTTTATAGTGTGGTGATCCCAATAGGGATAGTGTGGCCGGCCAACACTTCCTAGGGATTAGGGTTTGGTAATTGCTTTGGGCTTTGGGCCAACTTACAAGCTATGTGTTAAATGATTAATCAAGGCTCTAAATCATAAGCCATGACTTATGACTTTCTAATTCCTATTGCTAATTAGAGACTAATGACCAAAACAATGATTAGGCTAGGTTAGACTAGAGTTATATAACCTAACCAAGTCCATACTAACTAGGGTTAGCTTCTAGGTTGGTCTACAAGGGTCAAAACTAGTCAAAGTCAACCTAGTCCAAACAATTCCAAAATAATTCCTAAAAATTCAAATAAATTATAATAAATTATAATAAATTCAAATAACCCTAAAAATGTCAAAAATACCCTAATCACATGGCTAGGCTCTAGGGTAGGCAGTCTCTACTGTTCAATAGTAAATCACCAAAAATTACAAGTCATGAATTTAAATAGTTTAAAAAATAATTTAAAATCACTAAAAATAATAATATGAAATAAATATCATTAAATAATAATTATAATTATAAAATTTCAAAATTACCCTCTTCTGGAAAACTGGGTGTTACATTGTCCGCAATATTCCTTCCTTTTATGAAAGCAGCTTGACTTGGCGATATCAGTTCCTTCATAATTCCTTCCTTGCGATGGCACATGATAGAGGTAATTATTTTGTATATATAATTGTAGCAATCAATCGGCCAAAAATCATCCAATGCGGTAGTGCCCTCTTTCTTCGGTATCAACGTGAGAAAAGTGTGGCTCATCTCACGTAATAGGCGCCCATGAACAAAAAAGTTAGATACCACCTCGAGGACCATCCCTCTCATCTCTCACCAACGAGTCCTATAGAACCCGCTCCCAAAGCCATCTGGCCCTGGTGACTTGTTCGGGTCAGCCCGCATAACAATATCCTTAACTTCTTTCATTGACACTGGCGCCATGAGATGCGTATTCCCCAGCTTGGTGACCACCCGTTTGCATAACAGGTCTGGAAATATATTCATGTAACAAGATTGGTTATACAAATTAGAATAATACCTTATTGCCTATGTTTGAATATCTCCCTGGCCCGCAACTTCATTGTCTTTCGGATCTATAAGCCTGAAGATATGGTTCTGGTGCTCCCTCGTGCGGACGACATTATAAAAGAATTTCATGCCCCTGTCTCCCTCATTCAGCCACGTGTACTTCGCCCGCTGCGCCCACCCGATCTGCTCAACTTGCTGCAGCTTACTGACTTCCTAGCTTAGCTTCCTTTCCTTAGCTGCAATCACCGAATCCATAATGTTTGCCTGCAGCTGCTCCTAGAGAATCCGCAACTTTTTCTCCTCCTCCTGGAGCTTCCGTATAGGCATTGCTTTATACCAACTTTTGAGATTTGCTTTCGTTGCCTTCAATTTTGTGATCATTTGATACTGAGTGTTTTCGTCAACTGGGATGCTCAACCCGCTCTTGATAGCCTCTGTGTAGTCGGCCAACTTTGGCCATTTGTTACTAAACCGGAATAGCCGGTTCTTAGGTAAAGCCTGCTCAAGCAAACGAACGCACACGGGAGAGTGGTCACTTGTGCCTGCCATAAGTCCCTTCGCACAGACAATAGGGAAAGTGTTGAACTACGTACTATTTCCATTGCTCGATCGAGCTGGCATGCAACTCTCTTAGTGGAGGCCCTGTTGTGCCACGTCCATATGTGTCCCGTCCGATTAAGAATCTGTAGTCCCGATTGTAGAAGACATGTTTGAAATTCCTATAGGATCGGTTCTGGGACCACCCTTCCTCCCATCTTTTCAATATTAGAGAGGAGTGCATTAAAGTCGCCCATAATAATTAACGAAAGCCCTCGCATTTAATTGGTCGAGGTACAGACTCTAACAATTTCCTTCCATAAGAGACGTCTGCGAATTCTGTCATTGTGCCCGTAAGTCGCTCCGAACGCAAATCTCAAACCGTCTTTGTTGTAAAACACCATCACTATCAATTGGTCTGACATATGCACAATGTCGTCGTCCCAGCAGCTCGTCTCCCATTGGATCCAAATGCGCGTCATATCGCAGAATTGTAGATTATTAATCTGCTTCCATGGTTCTAAAGTTCTTATGGTCAGCATCCTTGGAGACTTGATCTTTGTCTCCAAACGAGCTACTATACTACACTTTTCTTTTCTAATAACCTCTCCAATTTTCTTCCATCTTTCCAACGAGTACACCCCCCTCATATTCCAGGATAGAATCGTCATTAAAGTCTAATCCAGCTGAGTTGATAATCGGAGAATTATTCAACTCATTACTTGACGTTTCCATGGAGGTAGCTGGCACTTTTTCGTTCGTCGGCCCCAACTGGTGGGCTTTTATCCATCTGGGGTTATCTGTGCAAAGCCCTTCTAGACTCGCTATCCTCGTATGCTCCGGCCTTGCTGCATCTTCATTTGTGATCCCTGCATGTCTTTTACGACTGCTTTGTGTGGTCCCTCTTGTCGCCTTCACATCTGTATAAAAGATACGGTTCGCACGACCATACAATATTTTCAACTTGCCATCTGATCTGATTGATCTTCCCTTGGCTAGACCCGCCTAGCCCGTTAGTGGAGGACGTCGTCGCCTGGAACACCACCACACTCCCCCCATATTGACCGAGCCCCGCGGCTGGTCCTACAAACACACAGGCACCTCATTGTTTAGATGTCCCTCCTTAATGCTAACGACAATAGCCCTCATCAGGCCGGGGTCAATATCCATCTCCATGTCGTCCGTTCTCTGGTCCGTATTATCGTCCAACGGATCAATGCTACTATGCATACTGTCCCTCTCCATGTTTTCTTCCTCCAACGTACCTGATCTCCCACCTTCTTCACCCTCCTTGTGCTCGCTCGTGCCTCATGCGGGACGCTCACTGGGCGGATGGCCAAAATAGTTGCATAAGCAACACGTTGGAGGCATCCATTCATACTCGACCCATTGCCTGTACACCTCTCCTATAGGGACCTCATACTCCAACTCCCTGGGAAGGTCGCGTCCCGCGGTTATTTCTATGACGATATGTGTGTAACCCAGTCTAGTCTTGTACGTGGTTGCCTCGTCTACTTTGATCGAGATCCCTATCATACTGGCGAGCTATGTCACTTCCCGTTCCCAGAATATGTATTTATTTAATATTTATCACGTATTGTTCTGTATTTAAATTCCTTTAATTTCTTGCTAATTATTTTCCTGTATTTTACTTTCTGCTTTGCTTTTGGGTTCGGCCCGAGTTGGTTTATTTTTCGGCCTTGGATGGTTCAACATGAACCCACCTACCACCACCCCCATTTAAAGCCCCAAACCCTTTCTCTCTCTTCATTACTTCTTCTCATTACTCTTCTTCTTCCTCATAACTCTTTCACCAATCTAGAAGAGATAGGCAAGTACCAACTTGCTTCTTGATGGATCGCCATTTTGTTGTTCCATTGTCTTCCTCTCAACATTCTAAGACACTTTAGTGCTTGGCATTTTCAATTTCTATGGCTAAATTCTTCTAGATCTAAGTTTATAGTAATTTTAGATTTCTTGGGTTTTGATCTATTTAACATTGTTATTTTCAAGATTTGATGGTTCCATGTTATAGAAAATTTTGTTCTACCCCATTTTGACCTATGGAAGTCCAAATTTGGACTTACGGTGAAGGTTTTATGGAGCTTGGAAACCAAGGGTTCCATGACCATCCTTCTCAGGTTTTCTGAGAAGATGGGTCCCCACTTTCCCAATCGCATGAGATTTTTATTCCTCAACCGTATGAAACTTTATTTTCCAACCGCATGAGATTTTTATTCCTCAGCCGCATGCAACTTTATTTCCCAACCACATGAGATTTTTATTTCTCAGCCGCATGAAACTTTATTTTCCAACCGCATGAGATTTTTATTCCTCAGCCACATGAAACTTTATTTCCCAACCGCATGAGATTTTTATTCCTCAGCCGCATGCAACTTTATTTCCCAACCACATGAGATTTTTATTTCTCAGCCGCATAAAACTTCATTTCCCAACCGCATGAGATTTTTATTCCTCAGCCGCATGAAACTTTATTTCCTAACCGTATGAGATTTTTATTCCTCTGCCGCATGAAACTTTATTTCCCAACCGCATGAGATTTTTATTTCTCAGCCGCATGAAACTTTATTTTTCAACCGCATGAGATTTTTATTTCTCAGCAGCATAAAATTTTATTTTCCAACCGCATTGAGATCTTTATTTCTCAGCCACATGAAATCTTTATTTCCCAAATTTGGCATTAATTAACATTGATTGTTATCCTGATTAATAATTGATCATGCGTTCCTAGATGGAACTAAAAGACTGGCTAGTCGTCTTATTAAATTAAATGGAATAAGATACGTTCATATTAATTATGAACTATTGTAATTAAGTCAGACTGCAGCTGATAACAATTGTGTATATGTTGCTATATCATTTGGCTATGTTTTGTAAAGCCAGATCTCAAGAACATTTTGACTAAGCGTTTGGGACGCCTTATTGCTTTATCTTAAATGTTCTCTGTTATTGCTTCTTGTTTGAATGATTGAGACAATAGATGTGAAGTGACCATAGCGAGACTTTCATGTAGTATGCACCCCCTTATCTTTTAGACAGCATTGATCGTATTATACGGTATTCATCTACCCATAATACGTAGCTGGCTGAGTTATTCCCCCGCTCTCCAGTATTCTGGTTCTGGGGTGTGACAAGGTTTTAGTGGTAGCCCATGCAGGTCTGATTTCAGACTTGTGGGATGTTTTAATTTATAGGATGTCTCAATCACACATGTTCCCCCTTGATCTCATGATTCGTTACTCCCGACTCTAGCTTAACATTCCAGTATCCTTTGACTTCATTGATCCTTCATGTCCGGTTGTTTGATTGCTCTCTTTTTTCTTTCCTTAGGGGCACTTCGTCTGCATCTGTCAGGACTAGACAGCAACAACAAGGGCAGCATGGACAACCTGACCAGGTTGGTCAGCAATAAGGGCCAGTACTACCCTAAGAGGCTATTCAAGAAGAAGTGATAGTGGAAGCAGCAGCTGGATCGCAGTATCTGGAGGTTCCACTACCACCAACAGTTCCACCTACCCCTGTGAAAGTAGACACACCGGCCCTTCTGGAGATCATAAAAGGGATGATGGCTACTCAGCAACATCAGATGTTAGCCCAACAGTGCATGTACGTCCAGTTGCAAGAGCAGAACGTACTACTCAACCAAGGGTTGCAGACAGCTTTGGAAAGAGGGACAAGGCCAGATTCAGGAGCATCAACCAGATTTTACAAGTTCAACCCCCGCCGTTTCGAGGGCACGGAAGACGCTATCTCAGCAGATGCATGGCTTAAGGATATTGAGGCTATTTTAATAGCAGTTAAGGTGCCGGCAGAAGAACGTGTGGATCAGGTAAAGTTGTTACTTCAGGATCTTGCACGTGATTGGTGGGAATCAGAGGAGGTAGGCATCAGACGTCTTGTTACTTGGGACGATTTTACTGTAAGGTTCAAGACGAAGTACTATGGAGTTGTGGCGCAGTTCGAGCTACAACAGAAGTTTATCAACCTCAAGCAGGCCGGCAAGACGGTAGATGCCTATGAAGCGGAGTTCTGCAGATTGAGCAGGTTTGCCCCAGAGATGGTAGCAACAGAGGGCCAGAGGGATATGAGGTTCCAGCAAGGGTTTCACCTTGAGCTCTTGTAATTGATAGAGGGGCACAATTATCAGACTTTCGATGAAGTGTTAACGGCAACCCGGAGGCATGAGATCACCATTCAGAGGATTTCAGCAAGGACTGGGGGTCAGAAGAGATCCCACAGTCAGATTGAAGGAGGAGGGGGAGTAGCACCCCGAACCACAGCACCATCCCTTGGCATTCGCATTCACGATGTGGCAATACGAGGGCCAGCACCACCACCAAGGCAACAGCAGCAGAGGAAGAACCAGCAACCCCCAGAGGGCTGCACTTATTGTGGGAAGGTAGGGCACACTAGAGATGTGTGTCGGACATTGAACGGGCAGTGTTTGATATGTGGAAAACTAGATCATCGGGTTACCACCTGTCCCATGAATTCAAGGTCAGGAGGACCAGTACAACAATTTTTTGCTCTGCCAGCACCAGGGGCAGGACAGTATCGAGGACCAGTGGTAGCAGTGAGACCGTTGGCACAGTACCCGTTCATGACACAGGCTCAAATGTTTCGGCAGCAGGGACCACCGATGCAGCAACACCAGCATAGACCACCCCGGCATCATCAAGGCAGGGGCCAGCATCAGCACCAAGCTAGGCCACAGCATGGGAACCAACAAGAAGGTCGAGGGCAGGCATTCACTCTGTCCTTGGAAGAGGCATTGGCAACGGGAGATGTTGTGGCAGGTAACATTCTCGTCGCCTCATATCCCGCAGTAGCATTGTTTGATTCGGGAGCATCACACTCATTTATATCTGCACAATTTGCAACACGGCTAGGAATGGAATTCGAGACATTGCTAGGAAGGTTAAATATACTCACTGGTAATGGGCTCGTAGGAGTTAGTAGAGTTATTCTAGCATGTAGCGTTGTAGTTTGCGGGCATTCCTTACCCGCCCCGTTGATAGAATTTCCTGTTAGAAATTTCGACATTATTTTAGGCATGGACTGGCTGAAAGACAGTCATGCGACAATAGATTGTCGTAGAGGGAGTGTATCTTTTGATATTCCAGGCATGAAGTGGTTCACCTTAGTCAGATCAGTGGCAACTCAACAAGAGCAAGGAGTAGTGACGGCAATGGAAGAAGTTCAGGTTCCGAAGGTAGTTGAAGAGTTTCTGGACGTATTTCCTGAAGAACTTCCAGGTTACCACCAGTTAGGAATATTGAGTTCAGCATAGAATTGGTACCTGAAACTAAACCGATATCAGATCGAGTTTACAGAATGGCAGATTCAGAGCAGGCCAAGGTATATCAGCACATAGAGGAACTGAAGGAGAAGAAGTTCATCCAAGCTAGCATATCACCATGGGCAGCACCAGTGGTACTTGTGAGGAAGAAGGATGGGTCATCCAGATTGTGCATTGACTACAGGAAGCTTAACGCGACAACAGTAAAGAACAAGTACCCATTACCCAGGATCGACGACTTATTTGATCAGTTGAGCAGAGCTAGAGTTTTCTCCAAGATAGATCTTCGTTCAGGGTATCATCAAGTAAGGGTTCGAAAGGAGGATATTCCTAAGACAGCATTCAGGTCGAAGTATGGGCATTATGAATTATTGGTAATGTCGTTTGGTTTGACCAATGCTCCAGCTATATTTATGGATTTGATAAATCACATCTTTATGCCGTACTTAGATCAGTTTGTCGTGGTGTTTCTCGACGACATTCTTGTATACTCTGCTAGTGAAGAGGAGCATGAAGACCACCTCAGAAAAGTGTTACAGGTTCTGAGAGAGAACCAGTTGTATGCCAAGCTCAGCAAGTATGAGTTTTGGTCGGACCATATTTTATTTTTGGGCCACATCGTATCAGGAGCTGGAGTAGCAGTGGATCCCAAGAAGGTAGAAGCAGTAGAGAGTTGGCCAGTACCCAAGACCGTAGCTGATGTGCGGAGTTTCTTGGGATTGGTAGGATATTATAGAAGGTTTGTATCAGATTTTGCAAGGCTTTCAGCACCCATGACCCGCTTGACACGGAAGGATGTACCATTCATCTAGTCGGCAGAATGCCAGACATCATTTGAAAATCTGAAGCAGAAGTTGATATCAGCACCTATTCTTACATTGCCAGTTGGACCCGGAGGTTTTACTGTATATTGTGATGTGTCAGGTAAAGGACTTGGATGTGTCCTCATGCAACATGGGAAGGTAATAGCGTATGCATCTAGGCAACTTCGAGACCACGAGAATAATTATCCGACTCATGACTTGGAGTTGGCGGCAGTAGTATTTGCTTTGAAGCTATGGAGGCATTACTTATATGGTGATCGAGTGGACATGTACACAGACCACAAAAATCTGAAGTACATCTTTACTCAGAAGGAGCTGAACATGAGGCAGAGAAGATGGTTAGAGCTGATCAAGGATTATAACGTGGAGCTTCAGTATCATCCAGGCAAGGCTAATGTGGTAGCAGACGCTCTCAGCAGGAGAGGCGATGCATTTATGTTGACAACACAGAGGCATATCTTAGAAGACCTTCAGGAGATGGACATCGAGGTTATACTTCCTAGTGATGTAGGAGTTTTGGCAAGTCTACAAGTTCAATCCGACTTGGTAGACAGGATCAAGGCAGCTCAGGCACAAGACCCAAGGATTCAGAAGCTTAGGACAGAATGTGAGTCAAGACTCAGGAAGGAGATGAAAATTCATGAAGATGGTACACTTAGGTTTGGGTCACGTATATGTGTGCCTGGTGGAGATATCAGACAGGAGGTTATGGCAGAAGCTCACAGTTCCCAGTATTCTGTACACCCTGGAGGGACCAAGATGTACCAAGATATCAAGCAACACTTCTGGTGGAACGGGATGAAGAGGGAGATAGCTAGATTTGTTTCCCGTTGCTTGGTATGTCAGCAAGTGAAGGCAGAGCAGCAGAGGCCAGCTGGATTATTGCAACCGCTTCCTATCCCAGAATGGAAGTAGAAACATATTATAATGGACTTTGTGACCGGTTTACCGAGATCACCAAGTGGTAAAAATGCTATTTGGGTGATATTAGATCGGCTTACAAAGGTGGCGCACTTTCTTCCTTTCAGAGTAGGACAATCTACAGAAAAGTTGGTAGAATTGTATACGCAACAGATAGTCAGACAGCATGGAGTCCCTGTCAGTATTGTGTCAGACCGAGATACCCGCTTTACATTACATTTCTGGAAGAGCTTACAACATAGCCTGGGTACCAAGTTAAGGTTTAGCACGGCTTACCATTCCCAGGCAGACGGGCAATCAGAAAGAAAAATTCAGACTTTGGAAGACATATTACGAGCTTGCACTCTGGATCTTAGAGGATCTTGGGAGAGCCACCTCCACTTAGTCAAATTCTCATACAACAACAGTTATCAAGCCAGTATCCAGATGGCACCATTTGAAGCACTATATGGTACGAAGTGTAGGTCGCCACTAGCATGGGATGATATCGGGGAGAGAAAGATGCTAGGCCCATAAATGATTGTCCAGACTGTTGAAGTGGTTAAGGGAATTAGAGAGCGACTTCGAGTTGCACAGGATCGGCATCGTCATTGGGCGGACCAGCATCGTAGGTCGCTAGAGTTTTCTGTTGGGGATCACGTGTTCTTGCGGATCTTACCTACCCGTAGGGTCATTAGGTTTGGCGTTCGTGGGAAGTTGAGTCCGCGATACGTGGGCCCATTTGTTATCCTTGAGAGAATAGGCGATGTTGCTTATCGTTTATCCCTTCCACCTTCATTACGAGAGGTGCATGACGTGTTTCATGTATCTCAGTTACGAAGGTATGTATCGGACCCAAGCCATGTCCTTGATCATTCTGAGCTGGTTGTTGGTACCAACCTGTCTTACAAGGAACAGCATGTGTCTATTTTAGACCGAAGAGAGAAGATACTCAAGAATCGAACAATTAGCCTTGTCCGGATTGCTTGGGGTCATCACTCTTTAGGGGAGTCAACGTGGAAACGTGAGGATGACATCCGATCATGGTATACGCACCTGTTTGACTCACAAGGTATATTTTTTCTGTATACCTTGATTGTCTTAACTCCTCATGCTTGTGACCTTATGAGTAGAATTGCTTGGTGTCGTCGATAGTTAAAAATAGATATGTTACTTGCTATTGGCATTGTAGAATGATTGCTTACTCAATTGCTTATGCTTAGATTAGTTTAGCTTTGATGTTCTCATCCTGTTTGGATTTAAAATTTTGATGACGAAATTTTTCTAAGGAGAATAGAGATGTCAATTTCCGTTCCCAGAATACGTATTTATTTAATATTTATCACGTATTGTTCTGTATTTAAATTCCTTTAATTTCTTGCTAATTATTTTTTTGTATTTTATTTTCTGCTTTGCTTTTGGGTTTGACCCGAGTTGGTTTATTTTTCGGCCTTGATTGGTTCAACATGAACCCACCTACCACCACCCCCATTTAAAGCCCCAAACCCTTTCTCTCTCTTCATTACTTCTTCTCATTACTCTTCTTCTTCCTCATAACTCTCCCACCAACCTAGAAGAGATAGGCAAGTGCCAACTTGCTTCTTGATGGATCTCTATTTTGTTGTTCCATTGTCTTCCTCTCAACATTCTAAGACACTTTAGTGCTTGGCATTTTCAATTTCTATGGCTAAATTCTTCTAGATCTAAGTTTATAGTAATTTTGGATTTCTTAGGTTTTGATCTATTTAATATTGTTATTTCCAAGTTTTCATGGTTCCATGTTATAGAGAATTTCGTTCTACCCCATTTTGACCTATGGAAGTCCAAATTTGGACTTACGGTAAAGGTTTTATGGAGCTTGGAAGCCAAGGGTTCCATGACCATCCTTCTCAGATTTTCTGAGAAGATGGGTCACCACTTTCCCAACCGCATGAGATTTTTATTCCTCAGCCGCATGAAACTTTATTTTCCAACCGCATGAGATTTTTATTCCTCAGCCGCATGCAACTTTATTTCCCAACCACATAAGATTTTTATTTCTCAGCCGCATGAAACTTTATTTCCCAACCGCATGAGATTTTTATTCCTCAGCCGCATGAAACTTTATTTTTCAACCGCATGAGATTTTTATTCCTCAGCCGCATGAAACTTTATTTCCCAACCGCATGAGATTTTTATTCCTCAGCCGTAGGAAACTTTATTTCTCAACCGCATGAGATTTTTATTTCTCAGCCGCATGAAACTTTATTTTTCAACCGCATGAAATTTTTATTTCTCAGCTGCATGAAATTTTATTTCCTAACCGCATTGAGATCTTTATTTCTCAGCCGCATAAAATCTTTATTTCCCGAATTTGGCATTAATTAACATTGATTGTTATCCTGATTAATAATTGATCATGCGTTCCTAGATGGAACTAAAAGACTGGCTAGTCGTCTTATTGAATTAAATGGAATAAGATACGTTCATATTAATTATGAACTATTGTAATCGATTGGCCGATCCCGAATATTGGCATACAGGCATATGCATGCTTCAATTTATTTATTTTTTTCTACAAAAGCAGCATGTATACTTTATGGTCAAGACATGACTTATTCTGTGGTTAGTATTAATTGTTGCATTACGCTATGTAAGACCTACAACCTAACCGCACAGGTATCATTGTAGAGTTGGACATATCGTACTTTGTACGGAAGTACTCATTCTGAATGACCATGATCCAAGGCATGGGATTTCACTTAACATAGAGGCTATTAAATTAAATAAAATAATGATTGTATGGAGAGAATGGATTCCTGAGTTCTTACATGACAGCCCTCTTTGGGACTATTAGTGCCCGACAGGCCGGCTGGTTCCCACAGATACTACAAATCTGTTACACGGGCAGGAGCGATATCTGCTTATATTATTTATTGTATATTGATGACGGGCGTCCCGCTGGGATTCGTCTAATTCATGATTGGCGCAATTGATTGACTGGGTAGACTAGCCTTGCTTGCACATAGTAAGAACTGAGGAATCCTTTATCGCATAATTCCATGATAACTTGGAACCCACAATAGCAAGCCGTAGTAGTTGTATGGCCGTTTAAATTGATTTGGTTGTGTACTGTACCTACTTTGTTGACTAACTGAGATGATCAGAGTGTCGAGACATGACGGGCCAACTTCTGTCCTTGTTTGGTTGGGAGGTTGGTTCGAAGTGTCGTGACGTTATGTGAATCCCAGTAGCAAGCAGAGATCTATTATTATATTCTCTTAGTTACTGGTTTAAATTCCTCATATCGTGCTTTCTTGCGGTACTTGCTATTAGAGGTCTAAACTCTCTAGTTTTGTATGGCCAGATTTAGAGCCGGTTCCCGAGGACTCAGCTTACTTCCACCTCCAAGATGGTCAATACTAGAGGGATGATCGCAGGAGGACTCGAGTGGGTTCCTTACTTCCCCGTTTGTTTTGTTACTTACTTTATATTTTGTCGTTTGGCACCGACATGTTAGTCGTGTTGTCCTGTACTTACTTTCATATAATTATAATTAAGTCAGACTGCAGCTGATAACAATTGTGTATATGTTTCTATATCATTTGGCTATATTTTGTAAAGCCAGATCTCGAGAACATTTTGACTAAGCGTTTGGGACGCCTTATTGCTTTATCTTAAATGTTCTCTGTTATTGCTTCTTGTTTGAATGATTGAGATAATAGATGTGAAGTGACCATAGCAAGACTTTCATGTAGTATGCACCCCCTTGTCTTTTAGACAGCATTGATCGTATTATACGGTATTCATCTACCCGTAATACGTAGCTGGCTGAGTCATTCCTCCGCTCTCCAGTATTCTGGTTCTGGGGCGTGAGAAGCTTCATCATCAATGGAATACTCCAGATTCTGATCGGGAGTTCTGGGAAGCGTACCAAGAGCAGTATCTCTTTCTCGCAACAATGATCATGTGTCCAAGCCTTCATAATGATCAACCTCTCATCGAACGTCTAGGGACCCCCTTGAATTATTCTCTCCATATCCTAAAAAAAATCGAACATAGTAGAACCCATTATCCCGAGCGAAAAACTTCATACTTCCTTTGGGTCACCACAATCTATTAGCGAACGCCCAAATCTGGCCGAATTATGGTCGGTTGCCCAGTATATACAAAACAACCGTGTTACGCCAATAATCTACGATTTCCTCGAGCTCGCCTTCAGTAAAGGAGGCCCTTTCCCCATTGTCGACCTTCTTTGGAGCGATGTACCTCATCTGACCTTCTTTATTATGCTGGAAAAGTCGAACGCAATCCGCCTAAGATTTGCTTCGTACCTGTTCCATAGCTATACTCTTGTCTTTTTCTTCTGCCGATTCTCGTCTTGTCTTCAAAGCCTCCTCGACCCTTCGTTCACTTGTAACGGGCCATCCTCCTTGTCGTTGATGTTGTTGGGAACCCATATTCCCTCCTCCAGTTTTGGAATTCTGCTGCCCCTCCCCTCTCGTCGGGGTTTTCCTAACCCGCCTTTGTTGCGCCGGACCACCAGGACGATTAGGTCATGCTCCTCTCCGCGATAGCCGACCTGCATTGCCCCTCCCGCTTCCCGTACTTTATCGATCTATCAGAATTCTCTTGCCATTGTTCGTTGGTCTCCTTCTCTGACTTACCGTTGTCCAACCTCCATCAGCCGCAGCTGCCGCCCCGCCCATCTCAACCGTGTTGGCTGCTCTCTCCTCTGCCCCCTGAGCACCGGGATCCCATGCCAGATGCCCAAACCCTAATTCGTTTCTGTCTCCTTCCGCTCTCTCCATATATATATATATATATATATATATATATATATATATATATATAATATATATATATATATATACACATAAATGACCTCTAGCCTAGTGGTTAAGAGAGATGGATGCGGCCCAAGTAGTCAGGAGATCGATTTCCGGTGGGAGCGTTCGCCACAATTACCTTCTTTCAATATATATATATATATATATATATATATATATATATATATATATATATATATATATATAAATGAAACAAACTTTATTGATGTAACAGGCGCAAAATGTCGAAGCCTATGCAAAAGAGCACGACTCACGCGTACAGAAAGTAAAACACAAAAATCGGCCAGCAACGGTTGCATCCTACTGGACCGGACTTAAGGTTAATACAACATCCTGCAAAAACTACTCATGGAGTAAGAGCAGCGAATACTGACTTTGCTAATTTGTCTGAGAACCTCTCTAAAAAGTTGAGAGGAACTGAATTGGCGTCCTTCACATCTGTACTTGTTCCTATTCTTCCATAAAACCCAAATGCCGACGGCTGCGACGATCTGGTGCCCGTGAGAAAGACTCCACGGGGCGAGGAGATTGTTGAAGCCCCCAGCTTGTTGGTTTGGATGGCATCTTCTAGAGAGGTTGGTCCACAGCTGAAAGGCAAGATCACCAGAGAGAAGTACGTGTTTTGCGGATTCTACCTTTGGTAAGAAAAAATAGTGGCATCTCGACGCAAGGCTGTATCCGAAGGAAGTGAAGGAGTCATCGGCTTTCTGCGCTACGCTCTCCAAGTGAGGATCGACCATTTATTTGGGATGCAGGACTGCCAGTAGGGAGCGGTGAGAGGGGAAGGCTTTTCGACGCCTCTAGCCGTAATTCTGGTCGAAGCAAGTGTGAACTCTCCACCTTCGGTCGGGGACCACCGTAATGCGCCGGAGACGTCTCTTACCATCAAAGGTTCCGCGAGGCTACGACCGAGGAGTATACGGCACCAATTTGTCGATGCTCTACTCTTAGTTGTCACTGTCGTTGGGTTGGAGTATTGAAAGTATCTAGCTTTCATGAAACGAGCCTAGATCGAGTTCTTCGTATGTACCTTCCACCACAACTTCATAGAGCAAGCAGCCATAATGTGCACTAATCTGCAGAAACCCAGACTACCGTCGTTGGTGGGTTTGGACATGGTATCCCAGCTGGCTCAGGGGTGCTTGTCTTTGTCGTCACTGTGACCCCAAAAGAAGTTAGAAAGGAGGGACTCTAGTGATGATAAGACCTTCTTCAGGGGAGAGCAAACCGTCAGGGTATATATAGGGATGGAAAAAAGCACATGCTTGATCAGAATCATCTTGCCCCCCGGGAAAAGGGTAGCGTTGTGCCATCCCTCGATTTATTTTTCTGACTTTTCTGATAAGACCTTCGAAAATGCCCGAATTAGACTTTCCGTAAACCAGCGGGCATCCAAGGTAGGTGAATGGCGGGTAGGCTGTGGCGAAGGAGGTCAGATTGGTGAGAGTTGCAGAGTGGTTCCTGTTGGCTTTGTGGTGGGTATAGATGATGCTTTTGTTGGGGTTCACACGTTGCCCAGAGCATCTGGTGTATCTCTCGAGCGTTCTGTGGACCGCCTCTACCGACCAAATGCCTCCCACCGAGAAGATGATAATATCGTCTGCATAGGCCAGATGCGTGATCAAGGGACAGCCGATGATGGTATGGAAGTGATAGAATCTGGGGGTATTGGCTAGGCTGTTCAGATTTTTGCTGAGAGCTTCGACCGCAATGATGAAGATGGTAGCGAAAAGAGGATCTCCCTGTCTGACCCCTTGGCTCGATTTGAAGAATTCTGCCGCTTGTCCGTTGATGATGGTAGAGAACCAGAAATTGCTGATGGATCTGAAGAGGACGTCTATCCACGATTCAGAGAAACCGAAGGCCTTGAGCACCCATATCATGAATTGCCAGTCCAGACGATTGTATGCTTTCTTCATGTCCAGCTTGATGGCCACATTCCCTCCCTTGGAGGGAAACTTCAAGCACGTGATCATCTCTTGGGCTAGAAGGATGTTGTCTGTGATGTTACGTCCTTGGACGAAGCCACTTTGTTCTTCTGAGATAATCTTGGATAGGAGGGTGGACATGCAAGTCGCGATGATCTTGGAAATTATTTTGTTGGTGAAGGTGCAAAGTCTAATGGGGCAAAAATCCTTAAAAGTCTCCGGGTTGTCTTTCTTGGGGATGAGAATGAGGTTAGCGCAAGAGATGGATTTGCGGTATCTCGCTCACTGAAAGAAGGCAATAGCCGCCTCAAGGAAATCGGTGGCGATGATGTCCCAGCAGGTACGGAAGAATACCCTAGAGAAAACGTCGGGTCCGGGAGCGCTATGCTCGTTTAGAGCCCACACCGCCGTCTTGACTTCTTCAGCAGTTGGAGGGACCTGAAACTGCTCGTTCTTTCTGTTGTTGATCATGTTAGGGATCTTGGATAGAAGATCAGCGTCTTTGAAGATGGGGTCTTTGGTGAATAAGCTGGTGTAGTAGCTGGCGGCGGCCTCCTGAATGCTCCTTTGATCTTTCAGGAGGAGGTCGTTGTCGTCTAAAATTTGGTGCAGATTCAGTTGTTGTCTCTGACCTCTAACGCAGGAGTGAAAGAAAGTCGAATTTCTGTCTTCTTCATTATCCCATGCCCGCCTGACTTTCTACTTTCAGAATTTTGTCTCAACCTTCAGCCGTAATTTGAGGATAGCCCTGGTGGGGTTAAGCGTGGCACGGGACTCCTACGATCTGTTCGAGGCGAACAGAATCTCCGCCTGGATCATGTCGTCCTCCACCTTCTTGATTTCTTGGAAAAAAATTTCGAAAGCATTATTGCTCCAGGTCGCCAGCGCTCTCTTGGTAGCTTTGAGCTTAGCAGCGACACAAAATAGGGGGTCTGGCTCAGTGGACGCACCCCAAGTGGTCGCTACGATATTCCTGAATTGCAGATGGAAGCTCCAGAAGTCCTGGAACCGGAACGCTTTCTTAATCGGATTGGGATTGCTGCTAATTTCTATAAGAAGGGAAGAGTAATCCGATTCAGTGGTGTTGAGGTGGGATAGATTGGAGATGAGGTCCGTGTCGGACCATCGATTGTTGACCAGAGCTCGGTCCAGACAAAAATACTGACATCTGGCACCTTCCTGTATGTTGCACCAAGTGAACTCGTTGCCTGAGAAAGAAAGAAAAGAAATATGGGCGTTGAAAATGAAGGTGTTGAAGTCGTTCACAGCCGTCTGATGAGGGGGACGGCCACCAGACTTCTCATTTCTACAAGAAATAGTGTTGAAGTCTCCGACACATAGCCACGGGAGGTTGTTGTGTAGATAATGAGTGTCCGAAAGAGTGTCCCAAAGCGCCTTGCGCTCGTGAATGTCACAACTGCCGTGCATTGCGGATAAAAGGGATCGGCACTGGAGTATGGGGTGCTCAACCCAGCAAGAGAGCGCCTGTCTGGAGTCATGGATGGAGCCAAAATTGATGTCGGGGACGAAGAATATCCAGATATCGTTGCACCCGGCTACCGCGACCGGGAAGCCGAGCATGAGTTTGAGAGCTTTGAGTTTTTTTTAGGGATTTTGGGTTCAATGACGACTAAGATGTCTATGCGGTGTATTTTTTTTAGGCTGATAAGTCTGTTTATGGTGGGTTTGTTAGCAAGCCCACGAACATTCCACGAAAGGATGTTAAGCATTGAGGGGGTGGGGGTGGGAGAGTTGTGTAGCTTTACGGCTGATCTTGTGGTCATGGCCGTGGACTTTTTGGCCTGTTTTTTCTTTTTGTTGTTGGGTTTTCTGGAGCCTTTTGGGGTGGCTGTCGAGGGATCTGCTGTTTCCTTGCACTGTCCGTGTGCTGTTGGCTCGGAGTCTTTCTTCAGGGTGGGGGCCTCTTTCTCGATCTCTCTCAGCGCGCTGTGGGGGTTTATGGGGTCCAAGAAACCTGCTTCCGAAGCTAGTTGAAGCCTGTTAGCTGAATCTGTGCCTAGTATGGCGAGGATGTCCTCTGAGGGTAGAGAGAGTTCGACCTTCTCTGATTTTGGGGGGGGCCTCGGGCTTCGCGCAAGCCTACCTCACTGAGCCCTCGTCAGTAGGGTGCTTTTCTGAACTCAGTTCCCTATCCTCCGAGGGAGTGTCTTCTGAAAGGGATTGAATGTCGAAGGAGTTGTGGAGGTGAATGTCCTCGGGAGTAGATGATACAAATTTTTGGGATGATTGGGAGTGAAAGGGAATAATTTTCTGAGTGAATTGGGAAATAATACGGGGGCTGGAAGAAGCCTCGCTATCTACGAAGAGGTTATGGGAGTTGGGAAGAGATAGGATGGGTACTGAAAGTTGGACTTATGCCTTCTTAAAGGATAGTGTCTTGCGGCCGGCTGGCTTCTTCAGTTCCGGGTGGGCTTTGTAGCAGTGCCTAGTGAGGTATCCTCTCAACTGACAGTGCTTGCAGAAAATAATGTTGTTGTCATACACCAGCGCCTGGCTGTGTGATCTGCCCCCGAGTTGGAGCTCGATATGATCGGGAGGGTCTGAGGACAGATCCAGTTTCACACATATCTTTGCGAAGTTTTCTTTGGAGAGGTTTCGAGTTTCTTAGACAACGGCCACTAGGGATCCGAAGAAGCTGGCTATCCTTTTGAGTGTCGCTGGGGCGAAGTAGACTAAAGACAGGTTGGCGAGGGTGATCCATGCTGATATTATGGTCGAGTCGACCTTAGGGTCGAAATTGGAAGACCATTTGACGATTTTCACACTTTGTGATCCGACGAGTGGTGCATTTCGCCCAAACAATAGAGTAGTCTTCAGCGGAGGAGAGGTGGAGGAAATAGTGTTTTGGGTCCGGCGGAGCCACCTTGTAAGCCGAGACGATCCCCCAGCCGGTGATGGCCTCTTGAACTATGGTGAGCTTCGGGCAACCCGCCTGGAACTTCAAGAAAAAAGTCTTCGTGAAGCTGCTGGCGAAGGATAAAATCTCTTCTGGGGAGAAGGGGATATGAATGACCTGACCGACAGACGGGGCCTGAAAATCGATGTCGCAGAGCTCGACATCTTCAAACTAGGGGTCCAAGTGTGCTAAGCGGTCAGGCCTTAAGGCGTCCGCAAATAAAACCGTCTTGGCGGGCCTATCAGCCTGAGTAGGGGGAGGCACTACAGGCTGATGTGGGGGGTAGGGGCTGAAGCGGGGGGCGGATGCTCCAGACAAACCGCTCTGCGAAACGGAGCCCTCCGCAGTTGAACTGCTGACTCCGGGGGGGATGGAGGAGCTCGAGATACTGGCGTATGCGCCCAAAGAGGGAGACGCATAGCGACCGACAGATGCCGCATGCGCCTCCGAGGCCTTCCTTCTCTCGGAAGAGCTCCGATCGGAAGAAACGAGGACGGCAGAGCTAGGCCGAAGGGGGACTGAGGGAGGCGCATAGGGCGCAGATCGGGCTGGAGGCGCATAGCCCGGACCCCGTTGAGCGGGCGCAGTGGTGCAGGGACCCAGAAAAGAGGGCGCATAGCTGCCTCCGCGTGAGCTGGGCGCATAGCCCTGCCCGGCAAAGGTGCATTGGCCAGGAGCAAGAGGCGCACAGCCTGCCATCGCGGTGTGGGCGCATGCCCCGTCAACTAGGACGTGGGCGCATGACAACCTCTCCGTGGATCCCGAGGGAGAGGGAAGAGGAACCGAAACCGATTTTGAATTCAAATTCGAATTCGAAACCGGGCGGTTCACAGAGGAAAGAGGGCGGGAAAGCACGAAGCTCGAGGCTGGATTACCACAGCCGACTCGAGGCCATCGGAGAGCGGGGGGGGCTACGCCCAGGGCGGCCGGAGGGGCCGGGGAGTGCCGGGGGGCCAGCGAAGCTTACGAGCGATCCCAGCATGAGCTAGGCCAACGATGGCCAGCTGCTCCGGCGTCCAGACCGGAGCCGAGCGACTAGAAAGGGGAGGACCACCTGGGGGAGACGCGTCATCCCGAGCTGGACGACCATATATATATATATATATATATATATATATATATATATATATATATGCAGCCCACTTAGCTAATGGCTGCACGTGAGTCGTTAGAACCGGTCAAAACTAAAAATCATTCTCCAACCATAAGAACCGGACACTAGTTTTTTTTAATTTTATCAAGTAAAATATGCAATAGTAACACGGCAACATATAAACGATATCTACTTTGAAATGGGTAAAAAGTATGAGGCCCAAAAGAATGCAAATGCAAATTGTTGTGCTGGATATGGCACCGGTTCTAGATGATTCTTTCTGTTATCACAGCTCTCCCAACTGGCGACAGCATCAGAAATCAAGTGCTGAAGTCCCAACTCTGGATCCAGCTACTCATACATATTGATCCGATTGAAAGCAACTCTCCAAATTAATAGAACAATTAAGTTAGCCCAGTCAACAATGACCATTCTTCGTGAACAGTTGTTGTTGTTGTTTTTTTTTTTTTTTTTTTTTTTTTTTTTTTTTTTTTTTGAGTTTTCACCACATTAGAGCATCTCCCACCTAATGTCTTGTAATATGATATGTGATATGTGGCAAAGAGGTAGAAGACAATGTCTTTTCTTAGCAAGATTATATTCACATAAGTCAATAAAGTAGAAAAATCTTCTCTAATATAAAAAAAATTGAGAAGACAATAAAATATATTCTTTTTTCAACTTTCAAGACAACTTCTTCCCTTCTTTCTAAAAGTTTTTAATTCATAATTGATGATTTCTATGTGGCATGAGGCACAAGACAATGTCTTTCCTATGTGGCAAGATTATATTCGCACAAGGCAATGAATTAGAAAAATCTTCTACAATATAAAAATATTGAGAAGACGATAAAATCTACTTTTTTTTTTCAACTTTCAAGACAGCTTCTTCCCTTCTTTTAAATTTTTTTTATTCATAATTGATGATGTAGAGATAAATACATTGTGAAGTGCATTGTCTAGAACTAGACAACCAACTTCACAATGTCTTTGCCATGTCATGCTATGTCAACTTCACAACTTTTTTGACATTTGAATTGGAAAAGAACTTTTTCAATAAAGTCTTGTTATTCCTATGTGGCAACAACTTTTTTTTCTAAATTCACACTTGCATCTCCAACCATAATATGATGTAATTCTTATGTGGCATGAGGCACAAGTAGACATTTTTTTCTATGCGACAAGATTATATTCACACAAGACAATAAAGTAAAAAATTCTTCTTTAATACGAAAGTATTGAAAAGACAATAAAATTTACTTTTTTCAATTTTCAAGACAACTTCTTTCCTTATTTCTTTCTTCCTAAATATTTTTTTTTATTAATTGATGTGGAGGTAAAGTTATTGTTAAGTGTATTGTCTAGAACTAGACAACCAACTTCACAATGTCTTTGTCATGTCAACTTCACAACTTATTTAACATTTACATTGGAGAAAAAATTTACAATAAAAACTTGTTATTCCTATGTGGCAATAACTTTTTTCCAAACTCATAGTTGCATAACTGGAGAAGCTCTAAGGTCACATTTGGGGGAAATTATTCAGTGGGTCGGGCTCACCGCGTGGTACTGGTAAGCCCTAACATCCTCCAATAAAACAATGATACATGCTCTATTTTCCCCCTCTAAGGCTTGTTGGTGATTTCTTTACATGGAGAGAGCTTGCTCTCAACATGCCTTATAAAAGTTTAGTCCCACATCGGAAATGCATCATGAGTTATCCCAACATATATACTTGGTTGTGTTGTTGAGAGATGCACATGGGGTGGTGACCCAAAGGAGGGAACCAGGTGGGTGATTTTACTAGGAGGTAAGAATAAGGCTCCAAGGATTAAGCATTAATACTTTTGTCATTCTCTTGGATTAATTCCATTTGGAGCTAAGCCCCAAAGGGGCTTAGCGACTCGGACTCGGACTCGGGCTCATGGGCTCATGAGGCGTAATATGGCATTTTGTTTGTGCACTCATGCGGTCCATGCAGCTCATGCGGCCATGCGGCCACGCGGCCATGCGGCTCATGCGGCCACGCGGCCATGCCGCTCATGTGGCCATGCGGCTCATGCGGCCATGCGACTTATGCGGCCATGCAGTCCATGCGGCTCATGCGGTCCATGCGGCTCATGTGGTCCATGCGGCTCATGCGGTCCATGCGGCCATGAAGCCATGCGGCTCATGCGGCCAGGCTGCTGCTGCTGCTGTCGCATGGAGGGCTCCGTTGACTGTGCAGACTACAAATCAGTTATGGAAAGACTGATTCAATGCGATTAATTCAGATCCACTTTTTGTGGAACTTGAATTAATTTCGTTGCTATCTTTGTGGGATTTGAATTAATCTCGTTGCTATTTTTTTAGGATTTGATTCAATCTTTCCATAACTAAAGAGGCGGCTAGGGTTTCCATCCTCTCTCTATATATACTCTCTTCTGGCCTCCTTTGTGGGTAGTACGAAAATTATAAGTCTGAAAAAGAGAGAGAGAGGAAGCTGCTGCCGCCATTGTAAGTCCATCTGAGGAGTCAGAACAGAGGTGACTTCGAGCGTTCCACAAGTTCTTCAACTTGCTGGTTCCTGGAAGCAATTCGTGTGGGGCGAATCTTGCTTTGAGCAACGATATTTTGACACCCCAGCAATTTTCTTCTTCTAATCTTTCTCTAGATTATTGTAACTCGTTCTATCCCAATTGCGACACGTTTGCAAGGAAGAACGAGAGATCTTCTCTTCTCTATTTCCCTCCTCCATATTGTAATCTGGTTATTTAGTTTTTTTGTATCATCGTAGATCTCGATTGTATCAGTTTTTCATCTTTGATCAATCCCCGGGAATAACAATCTCAAAGCAAGATCCTTGTAGATGGAAAACATTAATGATTTGCTCGTCCAATCGGACTACTGCAAGTTGGAAAAGTTCGATAGAGAGCATTATCAAGTCTGGAAGAGAAAGGTTTATTTAACTCTTCAACTAAAAGACGTTGATCATGTTCTGTTGGAGGAAGAACCTTATGTTCCAGACACTGGATCTACTGCCGCAATCAATGCGGCTACCAAACTCCAGGCTAAATGGAGAAGGGAAAATAGCATCTGCAGGCTTCTCATCCTGAATGCTATGGAGGATTCCCTAGCAGAATCCTACTCGAAGAAGGAATTTGCCAAAGACATATGGAAGTCTGTGAAAAAACTGTATGAAGAAGACAGGAACAGGAGCAAGATGTTTATGGTTGAAAAATATCACAAATTGCTCTTTGAGGACGAGAAGTCTATGTTGCCACAGGTGAAGGAATTTCTGAAGCTGCGTCAGAAACTGGAAGACGAAGAGATGCCCCTTTCCGACAAGTTTGTCGTTGGAGGGATCGTCTCAAAAATTCCTGCTGGATGGAGTACCTTCTATGCAAGGATGCTCAGAAAGAAGCTAGATATTAGCTTGGGAGATCTACTTCAAGAGATCCATGTTGAGGACGAGATGCGTTCCCAACAGAAGGTGGACACTCTGTCCAAACAGTTGGCTAAAGCCAATCTAGTGCAGACGAGAGATCCCAAGAGGAAGCAGGCGGCTTCTCATCCCAAGAAGAAGGACTTCACTAATCTAAAAGTGAAGGGTCCTTTATTCAAGCAACAGAAGTCCAAGTTCTACGTGACTTGTTTCAATTGTGGCAAGAAAGGCCACTACAAGAGTGAATGCAGATCTAAGCCTAAACAATCAGAGAAAGGTGAGCCTAATAAGGTTTCATTGGTTTCTAACATTGTTGCTATGATCGCACAGGTCACAAATGTGGGAGTTGACTCTGACTGGTGGATAGACACTGGTACTACTTGCCATGTCTGTTCTGGCAAGGAGTGGTTCGTCACGTACCAGCCGATATCTGAGAAGCTTGTCATGGCGAACCAGGCCCAAGCTGAAGTTCTGGGGATTGGGACCGTGGAACTGAAACTTACTTCTGGGAACACTCTGACGCTTCAAGGTATGAAACATGTTCCGGTGATTGCCAAGAACCTGATCTCTGGGAGCCTGCTCTGCAACGCAGGCTTGAGGATGGACATCAATGCTGGTCAGATGGTGATGTCCAAGAAGGGAACATACTTCGGGAAGGCTTATCAAACCGAAAGAATATTTAAAATTGTAACACCCACTTTTCTAAAATGAGGATAATTTTGAACTTTTGTAAAAGTTTATTATTTAATAATAGGATTTATGATTTATGGAAATTTTTAATTAATTTAATACTATTTAAAATTGGTGAATTATAATTTTGATGTGTTAGGTAGTGAACCCTAGAACTGTTGAGCCTAGAGATTAATCATGACCATGGGGACCTAACCATCTAATTAGAATGACTATTTACAACTTTTTAGGCTAAGGGTATTTTGGTCATTTTGTGACTTTTAAATTATTTAGGATTTTGATTAATTGGTAAATTTTAGATTATTTTAATAATATTAAAATTGATGTATTATGATTTTGGTCATTTTTTTATATTTTTAATATTGTTTTTATTGGTTTTGTTTAGTCGGGTTTGAGTTTCGTCTCGTTCCGACTTGTATTGTGACCCGGGTAGCTTAAACTCTAGATGGGACCCAATATTAAGTTAAGCATGGCCCACAAAATCCAACATTTAAATTAGTTAATTGAACTAATTTTTATCATGTTAGAATGGTTAAGTTAGAGACTGAAAACTAGATCATTTTGACCCCAAACTTGAACCTAGTCTAGACTTAACCATATGAGACTAGAGAGGGGCAATTAGGACATTTTCTATTAGCCCTAAAGGACTCTTTATGGCAGCCACCTTTAGGGGAGAATGATTCATTTCATTCATTACAATCTTGCCTCTTTTATTTTCCTTTTGTTCTTCCCTAATTTTAGAGAGCCTTCCCATTGATTTGATCTCCAAATCAAATCATTCCTTCACCAAACCTTTCCTCAATCATTCCCATTCTCCAAGAGAAGGGTGCTACCAAGGATTGGAAGAGGAGTGCAAGAAGGAATGTCCACTTTGAGGGATCTTCGTATCGGAGCCGTGTCCTAAAGGATTTTATTGGGATTCCACTCCCAATAGGTAAAACCCATCCTCTAAATCGATTTTCTTTACATATAAATTAGTTTTGAATCCGTAGGATCCATCCTCATGCATGTTTCCCATTTAGATTCAAATTTGAGGCCATTTGGAGCTCTCTTAAGGATTTTAGATATGTGTCTTGTGTCATACTTGATAGATCCCAAATTAGGACACCCCATGTGTATGTATGTATGATAATAGTTTAATTAGATATTTAAATTCAGTTTTAGAATGGTTAGAGAGTGGATTGATCTTAGTTAGGATGGTTAGAATGAGTTTCATTTGGATACCTATGTTTGTATCCAAGTGTCTTGGCCTACATGTGTTTCTTTTGTCCAAAACAACTCAAATTCGTCATAATATTCATCCACATTTTTATTAACCAAAATAACTTAGAAATGTCATAACTTATAGCTTAGAACTCCGATTTATCTCCCGTTTTTTTAAAAGAACCGTATCGAAGTTAGCTTTCCAAATATATATTTTAATAAGCCAAATTCTTTCTGTAGAATTATTTGAGTGTCAGTTGTACGAAAGACGAACGTATTTCGGTATTTTCGCGATTTCGGGAGCTTTCGGACACGAAAATGCGATCCATTTGTAGTTTCGGAAAGCTAACATGAAGGGCTACAACATACTTTAATCCTAGAATTTAGTAGAGGCCCAATTGGTACAGAATTAGTTTTAAGTAGAAGAGTGACTATACGATATATGCATTTTGTGTAACCTATGAGCCTATGTAGTATGGATATTAAATGAATGTAGAGTATATAATGCATGATATGTTAGATGAATGAAATAATATATATATGATATATATCCTCTTTATGGTTGAATGCAAGCATGTAGGAATACAATTAATATAATGTATGTAAGCAATGCATAAATGCATGAATAAAATGAAAGAATGATATACAATGTATGCATGAAAGTATATAATGAATGCTAGATATGAATGCAAGGTATACATGTAATGATAGATATGAATGCATAATATATAAATAATATAATACAATATATAATGATAGCATGTATGGTAATATAGAATATATGATGCAAGCATGTATATGTCCACTGTTTTTCCTTTTCCTTACATTTTCCTTTCCTTCCCTTTCCATTTCAGTTTTTTTTTTTCCTCTTCTATTTTTACATGTTATATACAATGTATATAATGTATAGATGCATGTAAGTATGTAATATGCATGAATGAATGTCATATATGAATGAATCAATCAATCAAAGGTATAAGTAAAATATAATATATTGTAATGAATGTTAACATATATAATGTATAAAAGTATGTATGTAAATGTGCATGAATGTATATATCTATGTAACTATGTAAATATGCATGATGTAACATATGCCTATATATATAAATATGTATATAATGTGGATATGCATATATGTATGAAGGTATGTATTTATATATATTATCTATTTTATATTATGCATTGTTGTGGTTCACATTGTCTTGTGATTGTGTGAGTGCTAGCCTAGGCTTGGTTAGGCCTAATGAGACTTGTTAGACTTGTTTGGGCTAGGACTTGACCTAGTTGACCTAATTTGACTAGTGTGGTTGACTAGAGTTCACCAAGTGTTGACTTTAGTCTAGTTTGACCTAGACAGCATGCAGATGTATTGTACATTTCATTTATCATCTCTCGTATACATCTTGACCTGTGTTGCTCTAAATAGGACTCTGTGGCTTCAGTTTGGACCTCTATACCTATCAGCTGTTCAGGTTATCAGGTGAGTACATTCTCTGATAGTTCTCTCATGTACTTGTCAATTACTGTACTTTAGTTCTAGTTAGTTGTATATGATTCTCTGTTACAAACACGTATTGTTATTACTGAATCCATGTATACGACACATATACTTACTCGTTTTGCCTCTATTATTCGAATCACCATACGAATCACTATTCGAACCACCTATTTGTATCTTCATGTGCTGGTTGGACTTATATTCGATTGATGTGTCAGATTTTGGATTCATTTGTATTAGATGGGCGGGAAAATACTTGATTAGACATGTGAACATTTCCACTATTCGAACCACCCCTGTGAATGATATTCGAACGATAGCCATCTTTCACCTGATCAGTGCGTGATGTGTCGGATTTACCCATAGCCGTTTACATGTCTATCTAAGTATTTTAAAACACACTTGGAGAATTTATTCGAATCATTGTTAGATCATCATGTGAATTACTATTCGTATTACCTTATTCGATTCACCTTATTAGAACAATGATTAGAATCACATTCGACTCATCTTGTATTAGACACATTGGGATTACACTCGACTTATACTGTACTGTATGGACTCATCATGTTACTCTTGTTCAGCTAGATTTTATTTTACAGTCTTTATTGCCATGATTCTTCTCTTGTTTAGTTACTTACTTTCCATGTACCTTATCTGTCTTCTATACCATCACCTGAATATAAACTGCCATGTTCATCAATACAACTGTCTATAACTTCTTTATAGTTCTCTGTCATTTACATGGTTTTCTAGATGAGATTGTGCTCGTTCCTGTCCTGACTGGACCTGTTGATAAATTTTACAGATAGCTTGGAGGTTGCCTGCTAGCCTAGAGGAGACACAGTAGAAGTTTTATAGATAGTTATTTTAGTTGTCTTGAGTTGTATTTACTTTATGGATTACTGTATTTGAATTTTGAGATATTTTCTGGATTTGTGTATCTTAGACACTTAGACTTCTATCTGCGGTATCTCTTTGTGGATTTCATATTTTATCTATCTTTTATCATGCTCTACCTTAGATGTGATTGAGACTGTATTTGCTATGTCACCTCCATTCGGAGTGTATATACTGTACAGGTACCTTTATATTGTTAAATGTTTGACCTAGGATAGCGTTCTACCGTCGACACTGCGGCGTAGGCTGGACGTACCCACTTCTCGTGCCCTTACTCTAGGGTGCGGGTCGTGACACATTTTTAGTGGTGGCCCATGCAGGTCAAGTTTGTGTAGTGGTATTCGAACTAGAGTGCCACTACGGCCTACAGTAGGATTAGGATATATTTTTGAAGGTACTCAATCACAGTTAGGATCCCTTGAGAGATTCCTGGGATGACCCTTGAGAATATCATTATAAAATATTTTGAAATTTGATTCTAATAGTTTATGTTTATCTTTCTTGGTTAGTTAATGAATTTGATTTTTGGGTATCCATTGTTGATTTAATTTAATTTTTGTCAAGATAAAATTATGTGGGTTAGGTCATCTAAGTTATGGAATCTAGTCTTCTACAGTCACATTAGCCAGCATGGTGAGGACATATAGTCTGACTTTGGATATATTTCTCGGGTGTGGGAATTTAAGGTTTTCGCAGCCAAGCTAGCGGCATCGCAAAAATTTTAAATACCATGATTCAAGAGGTATGTTCCTAAGTCGAGGACTTTGTGATTATCGTAGCCTTGCTTACTAGTATGACGAGGATTTAGAGTACCATAATTTTGGATAGACGCATATGATTATCAGATTGTACCTTAAATGTTCTTGAACATGTTTTTTCTACTTTTGTTTCAGTCATTCTCAAAAAAAAAAGAATTATTGTTTGTTTTGTTTGTTTTGCTTCTCATTATTTAACTTAGGAGTAGCTTTAGCTGTATTATAAACATTGTGTAACTTCTTACTATGAATTTCTTCTTAATACAATAAATCGATGATTTTGCTAGACCTTATCTAGGATTTGATATTATAGCTCTGGTTTCAAAATAGTTCTTCTTTTAAACAGATAAGCAGAACAGATTTTATCGTTATTTTATTCTTGCTATTATTCTTCTATTAAATAATAATAATAAAACTGTCTTGATTACATCAATCACCTACTTACAATCTTGGTAGGAATCTAAATGTTGGTCTTGATATGGAATTTGATTTTTATATTGGGACATGAGAATATATATATATAGCAGACACAGACACTTTACCTGACACGTATGCATGCTACACTTTGATTACCAACCCATCTAAATACATATTAATATGTTGTTGATGTTAAATTCTCAAAACCCCAATATCTCTGACACAATACAGTATCAGAGAATAGTTCTCTATTTTTTTTCCAGTTTAAATTCGTAATTTAAATATAAATTTCATATTATTAGTTGTTGTTTACATCACTGCACATGTATGTTATATACAGGGTTTCAATTCTTAAAGAAATTGGTTAAGTTTTGTGTTTAAATTTGTCAAATCTGAGACCATGTGCATATTAACCCTTTAACACTGGATTCTAAGTGATTAGTTCAATTTACAGTTTTTAAATGTAATGTTTTGAGCCATATACATTGTTGTATGTAGGAAAATAATGTTAGGTTTCATCTCTTATATGTTATGTTGTGGTTGTGGTGAACATTGGGTTGGTTTTGATGTTCGAATTTCACCAAAATTTTGAAACTGAATACATGTTAACATTTTTCACATTGATTTTAAATGTTTAGTTCAATTTCAGATTTAATATGTAATATTAAACTGAAATGAATGATTGAACCCTTCATTTTAAGTTATAACCCATGTACTCTTGACACTCTACACTAATGTACACAAATGTTCACAACTGCCATGTAAACCTAACCCTTCATCTCTATGTTATGTTCACATATATATATATATATATATATATATATATATATATATATATATATATATATATATATATATATATATATATATATATAGTTTATGCATACTGTTATAATGTATATAGATACATAACTAAATCTCTACCTCTCTATACATATAGATATATGTATATATATGGTTAGTCATGCATGTTATGAGTAAATAGGTTGTGCATTGTAGATTGTTTAACCAATATGCCATGAGTAGTGTAACTTGATAGCTATTGTTTTGAAATCCAAATCCTCCTATACACTTTCATGTATATTTTACACACACACACATATCTACTATCTAACCCTATGAACATGTCCACATACATCCATACACACACTAACCACATAACCTTCACATAATGCTAGCTTTTCCCCTTCTAACACTCTCTCTCTATATATATATATTGTGATTGGATTTTAATGCTCGACATTTTTGCTTTAAATTTTGATTTTGATTATGCCTTAAAGCCTTGATGATTTGTTATTTCTGTATCTTTTCTAGTTTAACACTCCTGATTGCTTGTAAGTTTTAATACCCTATGATTGTTTTGGTCTAGTATAACTAGTATACCTAGATGAGACTTACACTACCACCGTATGCCATGACCTTGTATGCCATTCTTTTAAATTGTATGATTTAGGTAAGTTCTGAGACTTTGATTGTTGGGGACGAGACTGTAGAAGAAGTACGATCATCTTAATTTCGAGGACAAAATTTTCTAAGGAGGGTAGACTTGTAACACCCACTTTTCTAAAATGAGGATAATTTTGAACTTTTGTAAAAGTTTATTATTTAATAATAGGATTTATGATTTATGGGATTTTTTAATTAATTTAATACTATTTAAAATTGGTGAATTATAATTTTGATCTGTTAGCTAGTGAACCCTAGAACTGTTGAGCCTAGAGATTAATCATGACCATGAGGACCTAACCATCTGATTAGAATGACTATTTACAACTTTTTAGGCTAAGGATATTTTGGTCATTTTGTGACTTTTGAATTATTTAGGATTTTGATTAATTGGTAAATTTTAGATTATTTTAATAATATTTAAATTAATATATTTTGATTTTGGTCATTTTTTATATTTTAATATTTTGGAAAATTTTTATATTTTTAATATTGTTTTTATTGGATTTGTTTAGTCGGATTTGAGTTTCGTCTCGTTCCGACTTGTATTATGACCCGGGTAGCTTAAACTCTATATGGGACCAAATATTAAGTTAAGCATGGCCCAAAAAACCCAACATTTAAGTTAGTTAATTGAACTAATTTTTATCATGTTAGAATGGTTAAGTTAGAGACTAAAAACTAGATCATTTTGACCCCAAACTTGAACCTAGTCTAGACATAACCATATGAGACTAGAGAGGGGCAATTAGGACATTTTCCATTAGCCCTAATGGACTCTTTATGGCAGCCACCTTTAGGGGAGAATGATTCATTTCATTCATTACAATCTTGCCTCTTTTATTTTCCTTTTGTTCTTCCCTAATTTTAGAGAGCCTTCCCATTGATTTGATCTCCAAATCAAATCATTCCTTCACCAAACCTTCCCTCAATCATTCTCATTCTCTAAGAGAAGGGTGCTACCAAGGATTGGGAGAGGAGTGCAAGGAGGAGTGTCCACTTTGAGGGATCTTCATATCGGAGCCGTGTCCTAAAGGATTTTATTGGAATTCCACTCCCAATAGGTAAAATCCATCATCTAAATCGATTTCCTTTGCATATAAATTAGTTTTGAATCCGTAGGATCTATCCTCATGCATGTGTCTCATTTATATTCAAATTTGAGGCTATTTGGAGCTCTCTTGAGGATTTTAGATATGTGTCTTGTGTCCTACTTGATAGATCCCAAATTAGGACACCCCATGTGTATGTATGTATGATAATAGTTTAAATAGATATTTAAATTCAGTTTTAGAATGGTTAGAGAGTGGATTGATCTTAGTTAGGATGGTTAGAATAAGTTTTATTTGGATACCTATGTTTGTATCCAAGTATCTTGGCCTACATGTGTTTCTTTTGTCCAAAACAACTTAAATTCGTCATAATATTCATCCACGTTTTTATTAACCAAAGCAATTTAGAAATGTCATAACTTTTAGATTAGAACTCCGATTTATCTTTCGTTTTTTTAAAAGGACCGTATCGAAATTAGCTTTCCAAATATATATTTTCATAAGCCAAATTCTTTCTGTAGAATTATTTGAGTGTCAGCTGTACGAATGACGAACATGTTTCGATATTTTCGCAATTTCGGGAGCTTTCGGACACGAAAATGCGATCCATTTGAAGTTTCGGAAAGCTAACACGAAGGGCTACAACATACTTTAATCCTAGAATTTAGTAGAGGCCCAATTGGGACAGTATTGGTTTTAAGTAGAAGAGTGACTATACGATATATGCATTTTGTGTAACCTATGAGCCTATGTAGTACGGATATTAAATGAATGTAGAGTATATAATACATGATATGTTAGATGAATGAAATAATATATATATGATATATATCCTCTTTACATTAATGTATATATATGGTTGAATGCAAGCATGTAGGAATGCAATTAATATAATGTATGTAAGCAATGCATAAATGCATGAATGAAAGAATGATATACAATGTATGCATGAAAGTATATAATGAATGATAGATATGAATGCAAGGTATACATGTAATGATAGATATGAATGCATAATATATAAATAATATAATGCAATATATAATGATAGCATGTATGGTAATAAAGAATATATGATGCAAGCATGTATATGTCCACTGTTTTTCCTTTTCCATACATTTTCCTTTCCTTCCCTTTCCATTTCAGTTTTTTCTTTTTTTTCCTCTTCTATTTTTACATGTTATATACAATGTATATAATGTATAGATGCATGTAAGTATGTAATATGCATGAATGAATGTCATAAATGAATGAATGAATTAATCAAAGGTATAAGTAAAATATAATGCATTGTAATGAATGTTAACATATATAATATATAAAAGTATGTATGTAAATGTGCATGAATGTATATATCTATGTAACTATGTAAATATGCATGATGTAACATATGCCTATATATATAAATATGTATGTAATATGGATATGCATGTATGTATGAAGGTATGTATTTATATATATTATCTATTTTATATTATGCATTGTTGTGGTTCACATTGTCTTGTGATTGTGTGAGTGCTAGCCTAGGCTTGGTTAGGCCTAGTGAGACTTGTTAGACTTGTTTGGGCTAGGACTTGACCTAGTTGACCTAATTTGACTGGTGTGGTTGACTAGAGTTGACCAAGTGTTAACTTTAGTCTAGTTTGACCTAGACAGCATGCAGATGCATTGTACATTTCATTTATCATCTCTCGTATACATCTTGACCTGTGTTGCTCTAAATAGGACTCTGTGGCTTCAGTTTGGACCTCTATACCTATCAGTTGTTCAGGTTATCAGGCGAGTACATTCTCTGATAGTTCTCTCATTTACTTGTCAATTACTGTACTTCAGTTCTAGTTAGTTGTATGCGATTCTCTGTTACAAACACGTATTGTTATTACTGAATCCATGTATACGACACATATACTTACTCGTTTTGCCTCTATTATTCGAATCACCATACGAATCACTATTCGAACCACCTATTCGTATCTTCATGTGCTGGTTGGACTTGTATTCGATTGATGTGTCAGATTTTGGATTCATTTGTATTAGATGGGCGGGGAAATACTTGATTAGACATGTGAACATTTCCACTATTCGAACCACCCCCTGTGAATGATATTCGAACGATAGCCATCTCTCACATGATCAGTGCGTGATGTGCCGGATTTACCCATAGCCGTTTACATGTCTATCTAAGTATTTTAAAACACACTTGGAGAATTTATTCGAATCATTGTTAGATCATCATATGAATCACTATTCGTATCACCTTATTCGTATCACCTTATTCGATTCATCTTATTAGAACAATGATTAGAATCACATTCGACTCATCTTGTATTAGACTCATATTGGGATTACACTCGACTTATACTGTACTGTCTGGACTCATCATGTTACTCTAGTTCAGCTAGATTTTATTTTACAGTCTTTATTGACATGATTCTTCTCTTGTTTAGTTACTTACTTTCATTGTACCTTATCTGTCTTCTATACCATCACCTGAATATAAACTGCCATGTTAATCAATACAACTGTCTATAACTGCTTTATAGTTTTCTGTCATTTACTTGGGTTTTCTAGATGAGATTGTGCTCGTTCCTGTCCTGACTGGACCTGTTGATAAATTTTACAGATAGCTTGGAGGTTGCCTGCTAGCCTAGAGGAGACACAGTAGAGGTTGTATAGATAGTTATTTTAGTTGTCTTGAGTTGTATTTACTTTATGGATTACTGTATTTGAATTTTGAGATGTTTTCTGGGTTTGTGTATCTTAGACACTTAGACTTCTATCTGCGGTATCTCTTTGTGAATTTCATATTTTATCTATCTTTTATCATGCTCTACCTTAGATGTGATTGAGACTGTATTTGCTATGTCACCTCCATTCGGAGTGTATATACTGTACAGGTACCTTTATATTGTTAGATGTTTGACCTAGGATAGCGTTCTACCGTCGACACTGCGGCGTAGGCTGGACGTACCCACTTCTCGTGCCCTTACTCTAGGGTGCGGGTCGTGATAAAATTCAGCTTGTCAACCAGTTTAATGACATTAATGCAGTTGCATTTTCTGATTATTCTCTTGAGTTGTGGCATAATAGACTAGGACATATTCATTGTTATAGAATTAACAAAATGTCCAGTCTAGGACTTATCTCCAATTGTGGGGGTAAGGTAGAGAAGTGTGAAGTATGTGCTCAGACAAAGATCACAAGGAAACCCTTTCATCGGGTCAATCGAAGCACAGATCTTCTGGAGTTGGTGCACTCTGATATCTGTGACTTCAAGCAATTCTCTACAAAAGCCTGGATGAAGTATTTCATAACCTTCATCGATGACTTCTCAAAATACGCGTTTGTCTACTTGCTCAAGTCTAAAGACGAAGCGTTCGAGAAGTTCAAGGAGTTCAGGGCCGATGCTGAACGACAAATTGGACAACAACTCAAGAGGCTAAGAAGTGATCGAGGCAGAGAGTATCGGTCTCATGAATTCATATTTTTCTACAAAGAACATGGAATCATAAACGAGACTACTGCTCCGTATTCTCCTCAATCTAACGGAGTAGCGGAGAGGAAGAACAAAACGTTGACAGAAATGATGAACTCAATGCTGCTAACCGCGGGTCTTCCTAAATGCTACTGGGAAGAAGCTGCATTGACGGCCACTTTTATTCTAAATAGAGTGACGTATGCAACTTCGGACGTAACTCCTCATGAACTCTGGTTCAAAGTCAGACCAAACTTGAATGTCATTCGAGTGTGGGGGTGTCTGGCGTATGTGAAGCTCCCAGATCTGAAGATTCAGAAGCTGGGGAAAAGGACTACGAAGGCAATCTTCTTGGGATATGCCGAAAAGAGTGATGCTAGAAGATTTCTTGATATTGAGTCAAATCATATCATCGAATCTTGCGATGCTGAATACTTTAAAGACAAGTTTGCAAAAGACAAAAACATTGTTCTTTCGGACATTCCGAAAAATGATGTAGGTACAAATGAGACTGAAATCTCATATGGGCCAGTAGTCCAAGAAGAAGCTGTTGTTGATGAAACAACTCTTGTACCAGAACTCGCAGAGCCGTCATCTAAGCGAGCGAGGAGACCGAAAGACTTCGGAGATGACTTTGTCACCTATCATGTGGAAGCAGATCCGCTTACCTATGATGAGGCGATGAAGACCAGAGATGCTATCTTCTGGAAGAAGGCAGTGAATGACGAGTTTGACTCTATCACCTCCAATAACACATGGGTGTTAGTAGATCTACCTGAAGGAGAAAAGCCCATCGGATGTAAATGGATCTTCAAGAAGAAGATGAATGCAGATGGAACTATTGACAAGTTCAAGGCCAGGCTGTTAGCCAAGGGATTTTCTCAGAAACAGGGGATAGACTACTTTGACACGTACGCTCCAGTAGCTCGGATGACCATCATCAGGATGTTAATCGCTCTAGCAGCTATACATAAGTTGGTGATACATCAGATGGATGTAAAGACAGCATTCCTCAATAGAGAGCTGACCGAAGAGATTTACATGCAACAGCCAGACGGATTTGTCGTCAAAGGTCTTGAAGACAAAGTCTGCAAGTTGGTAAAATCATTGTATGGTTTGAAGCAAGCTTCCAAGATGTGGCATGAGAAGTTTGACAAAGTTATTAGGTCAAACAGCTACAAAGTCAGCGAGACGGACAAATACGTTTATACAAAGTTCGCTGATGGAAGAGGAGTTATCGTTTGTCTGTATGTGGACGACATGCTAATCCTAGGGACGGATATATGTTGTGTCACGGAGACAAATAAGTTCCTCTCAACCAAGTTCAGTATGAAGGACTTGGGGGATGCAGATGTCATCTTGGGCATAAAGATCATCCAGACAGACATTGGAGTAGCGCTGTCACAATCTCACTATATTGAGAAGATGCTCACACGCTATAGGTATAAGGATCTTCCAGGGATCGATACGCCATACAGGTGTGATCAGAAGCTGAAGCAAAACTCGAAGGAAAGCGTCAGGCAGCTGAAGTATTCCAGCATTATCGAAAGTTTGATATACGCAACCACTGCCACAAGGCCTGACATAGCTTTCGCCGTAGGAATGCTGAGTCAGTTCACTAGCAACCCAGGGATTGAGTACTGGAAAGCTGTGAAGCGGGTGATGAGATATCTCAAGAAGACTCAGACATATACACTGTACTACAACGGGTATCCGACAGTAGTGGAAGGCTTCAGTGATGCTAGCTGGTGTTCAGAGGTGGAAAACGAGAGATCCACAGGTGGATATTTCTTTTCATTGGGTGGAGCTGCTATATCGTGGAAGTCGAAGAAGCAGACTATACTCTCTCGTTCCTCCATGGAATCTGAATTCTATGCACTTGAAACTACAGCAGATGAAGCAGAATGGCTTCGGGAGCTCATGTATGATCTTCCAGTGGTTGGGGCTCAGATACCGGTGATACCGATATACTGTGACAACCAGGCGACTGCGACAGTGGCATCAAATGACCTCTTCAACAGAAAGAATAGGACTGTGCGGTTGAAGCACAGGGCAGTACACGAACTTATCAAAAGAGGTGTAATTGCAGTGATTGATGTTCGAAGTCAGGAGAACCTAGCAGATCCGTTCACAAAGGGCCTCAAGTGCCAGTTGGTCGAAGACACAGTTTGTAAAATAGGCTTAAAGCTATTCTGATAGTGTGTCTTTGTAATCCTACCATAAAGTTTTATACTATTAGTTCAAAGATAAATCTACTAGGCATCTAACCTTTGGTTCAAAGGAGAATCACTGACTGGGAAACTATCAGGTAACAGTGGGTACTTGTTCTCTGGAACATGGAAGGGATACGAACCTATAACCACTGTTGTCTACTATATATTTTCTGCAGAAAAAACAGATCCTGTGGAAGGTTGGCTTAAACGCCTTAATGAGTTCTCAGGCAGAGTGAATGCCTGGTGTGCTTTACAGGAAGCACGGTAGAGCAACACTACAAGGAGTGAAACTCCATGCTACAGTGGGATGACTCCACCATGAGGTTTCCAGGTCTGGGGTAATGCCTCGGCTTTGTAAGCCAAGTAATAGCGGCGTAGCACCGCAAATAGGTAGGTAGCCTAATGCTGTATGACATAATTAAAGAATTGTAGACAGCACAACAAAGGGAAGGATGGCCCCATGTTACAGTGGTACGACACCACGATGAGGTACCCAGGTAGGGGTAAAGCCTCGGCCTTGCAAGCCATGTCGTTGTCGCGTAACACCGCAAAGAAGTCTTAGGCTTCATGCTGAGTAGATTGGCACTACAAAGAGGCTGAGACCTCATGCTACAGTAGTATGACACTACGATGAGGTTCCCAGGTAGGGGTAATGCCCCGGCTTCAGGCCATGTCATAGCGGCGTAGCACCGCAAGGAAGCGCAAGGCTTCATGTCATGTCTCTTTAATAAAGAACTCACCTATAGTGTATGGAAAGAGATATCAGGCCGTCTCTTGAGGGTAAACTTGTAGACGCCCAAAAATTATACACTAAAATCAGGCTGGCACAGGTGCTTTAATGTGCAGCCAGAAGCACACGTAACTACACTTTGTGAGTGGAAAGAATTACAATTGTGGTACAGAATTCAAGGCGTAGTCCATTATTGTATCACATTGTTATTTAACCCATGCGGAAAGATTCAAGTCATCAGCGACATCTATCCTAATACAAAATGGACAGTTACTGTGGGGAACGCTCAACCCTGGACACATATATGTTGTGATATGTGGGGAATTTGTTGGTACTTTCTTTACATGGAGAGAGCTTGCTCTCAACATGTCTTGTAAAAGTTTAGTCCCACATCGGAAATGCACCATGAGTTATCTCAACATATACACTTGGTTGTGTTGTTGAGAGATGCACATGGGGTGGTGACCCTAAGGAGGAAACCAGGTGGGTGATTTTACTAGGAGGTAAGAATAAGGCTCCAAGGATTAAGCATTAATGCTTTTGTCATTCTCTTGGATTAATTCCATTTGGAGCTAAGCCCCAAAGGGGCTTAGCGACTCGGACTCGGACTCGGGCTCATGGGCTCATGAGGCATAATGTGGCATTTTGTTGGCTCACTTTGCACTTAGCACGTCAGCAGTCATGCGGCTCATATGCGGCCATGCGGTCTTATGCGGCATGCGGCTCATATGCGGCCTCATGCGGTCCATACAGCTCATGCGGCTATGCGGCCATACGGCTCATGCAGCTCATACGGCCATGCGGTCCATGCGGCTCATGCGATCCATGCGGCTCATGCGGTCCATGCGGCCCATGCGGCTCATGCGGTCCATGCGGCCATGAAGCCATGCGGCTCATGCGGCCAGGCTGCTGCTGCTGTCGCATGGAGGGCTCCGCTGACTGTGCAGACTACAAATCAGTTATGGAAAGAATGATTCAATGCGATTAATTCAGATCCACTTTTTGTGAAATTTGAATTAATTTCGTTGCTATCTTTGTGGGATTTGAATTAATCTCGTTGCTATCTTTTTGGGATTTGATTCAATCTTTCCATAACTGAAGAGGCGGGTAGGGTTTCCATCCTCTCTCTATATATACTCTCTTTTGGCCTCCTTTGTGGGTAGTACGAAAATTATAAGTCTGAAAAAGAGAGAGAGAGGGAGCTGCTGCCGCCATTGCAAGTCCATCCGAGGAGTTAGAACAGAGGTGACTTCGAGCGTTCCACAAGTTCTTCAACTTGCTGGTTCCTGGAAGCAATTCGTGTGGGACGAATCTTGCTTTGAGCAACGGTGTTTTGACACCCCAGCAATTTTCTTCTTCTAATCTTTCTCTAGATTATTGTAACTCGTTCTGTCCCAATTGCAACACGTTTTCAAGGAAGAACGAGAGATCTTCTCTTCTCTATTTCCCTCCTCCATATTGTAATCTGGTTATTTGATTTTTTTTGTATCATCGTAGATCTCGATTGCATCACGTTTTCATCTTTGATCAAGCCCCGGGAATAACAAGGCTTACATAAAATTTACCATGTGACGTTGTTGTGTTATTAACTATTATGCCACATGGTGAAGAGCCAGACCCACTGAATAATTTTTTCTCATTTGGTTTGTGAAAAGGAAAGAAAAGAAAATTAATTTTTTTTTAAAAAAAATATAATTTCTATTAAATATATTTTTTTCGGATTTTTTCGGTGTTTGAAAAAAATTGGAAAGAAAAGTGAATTCTTGAGATTGGTGGAAAAACAATTTTTTCCCTTGTTTTTTTTTTCTTTCCTTTCGTAATTATTTTTCTTTCCTCCTCCTTTACTTTGGCATCCTATCACGGAATTTTTTTTTTCAAGGCCATGATTTCGCAAACCAAACTTTTTAAGAATACGAGGACAAGCTTCCCTTTTCATGTTTATTTCCATAAAAAAAAGGATATTTTCTTCCGTTGAATCCAATTAAACGGAATTTAGAACATATCAAAAGAAAAAGACTGGAAGGATGCAAGGACTAAATCGAATTAAAAGGGGTGTTAAAGAGTATGTAAGTAAAAAAATTCTCACAAGATTCACACATTTCGTAAAAAAAGACTCAATAGATTTTTTTTTATCGATTAAATCTTCACATTTTCTGTACTTTGATCAAATCATCATCTTCGGCCACTAGTCTTTGCAATTTGAACGTTAAAATCAAATTTTGACTGAAAAATGTTTGAAACTTCAAAATACTCCAGCACATTATCATTAAAGATTGCAACGATATTGGCATCCTTCTATATATAGGTTCAAAACACCCCTATATTAGTATTCTTTCATTTTCTCTCTTAAGTTTTACTATGTTTCTCTATGCGCATTAGTTTATAATTTTTTTATGCATAAATAATTCAAATAAACATTGTTGATGGTAAATTGACTGTGTGTTGACGTCGTCATTCAATTTGGATATAAATTGAGCCAAATAAAAAAATAATTTTTTTATAAACTACAAGTATTTTTTTATATAAAAATTATGAACCTTGCGAAAAAAAATTTGTACTCTATCCAAGCAATCTATAATACAGAATTATTGTATGCATCATATTGTTCTACTAGAACCCTGACCAGCTTACATTCTTCTTGGAGAATCTTTATAGTCTTAACTTTGGAGTGTCCCTTGTTTCATGACCCTCCCATGCTCAAAATGGTCTTGGTTAGGAGCTAGCACCAAGACATAAGTCATAAGGTTAGGTCGAGAGCCGACTATAAAAAAAGTTATCATTCTTCAATGGAGCTGTATTATGTTCAATATGGGAACTATTCTAATGATAGAAGAATTGGATGATGAACTATTTATTTAGGAAAAAAGAGAGGGGAAAACATGATCAAATCTAATAACTAAACTGTAACAGTGTACTACAGTGCAGGCTCCATGCCACACGACTTACAGGCTGAAATCGTCATTTAGTCACTTGGATCTGTTCCAGTAGTTTCAACTCTGCTTCCAACCGTTTCACCACAAGTAAAATGTGGTCACACAGTTGGCGTGGCCTTCCTTGCAGTTGCTGAAATGGTCAGGGAACACCACCACAGGCATAGAAGAATCCTACTCGGAGAGCACCTCCATTCTACCAAACCAATTATATATATATGATGATCCTCTTCATTGTCCCTTCTCCATCAACATCTGCTGATTAAATTCCAGAAACTAAACTCTCAATATCCTCCTCGTCCAATTTTATATTCATTTCGTTTTCGGCGTCGTCCTCGCGACCTCCACCCCTTATATAAAACCCCAATCGCCCATTTGTCAATGTGCCTGCACTTGCGCTGAGCTCCAACCAACTCCGAAATGGCCCCAATTTGTATGCGGAGGCTCCTGAGCATCCACCACCACCATCACGGGGCCATCCCGTCCAGAGAACTGGCGTCTCCTGCCCACCAGACGCTCTCCGCCACGCTCATGGAAGAGAACATCTCGACCGCGGAGACTGTCATCGCGAAATGGGACCCGAACTTGAACTCGTCGTCGGCTGCGAACGTGGCCACGCTCCTCCAGGACCGCGACGAGACCCGCACGTTCCTCCGGTGCGTCTACGAGCTCCAGAACGCCATGGTCTTCTTCACCTCGCCCGAGTGCCTCGAGAGCCCCAGATCGCGGTCCCACTCCCTGATCCGCGCACAGGGCTTGATGCAGACGGCAATGCGCCGCCTTAAGGAGGAGCTCCAGCGAATGCTGTTGTCTCGTCACGACAAGCTGGACCCCGAAGTACTCTCCTCCATCTCGTCCGTATCATCCGCACGGTCCCCTCGCTCCAGCGGATCAGACCAGGAATCGGAGGACGACATCCGGACCGCCGGAGACTACATCGGCGAAATGGAGAATGCGTCCCCTAACGCAATGTCCGATCTCCGAGCCATAGCGCAGGCCATGATCTCGACCGGCTACGGCAGAGAGTGCGTGGCCATCTACAAAACTACGAGGAAGTCGATAGTGTACGAAGGTTTATGCCGCCTCGGCTTCGAACACCTGACGCTCAACAAAATCCAGAAGCTTGACTGGGGGGTCCTGGAGCTCAAGATCCGCAACTGGCTCGCCACGTCGGGGGTCGCAGTCAGGACCCTCTTCGCAGGGGAGCGGATCCTCTGCGACCACATCTTCGACGGCTCCGACGCGATACGCGAGTCCTGCTTCGCCGACATCGCGGGGAGCGCCGCGGTCGGCTTCCTCGGCTTCGCGGAGTCGGTGGCCAAGACCAAGAAGTCGCCGGAGAAGCTGTTCCGGATCCTCGACATGTTCAGCTCCATGTCGGGCCTATGGATGGATATAGAATCCGTCTTCTGCTTCGACTCGACCTCCGCCGTCCGGGCCCAGGCGCTGACCTCGCTCATGAAGCTCGCCGAGGCGGCGAGGGCGACGGTGTCAGAGTTCGAGTCGGCGGTCCAGAAGGACGGGTCGAAGGCGGGCGTGCCGGGCGGGGGGATACATCCGCTAACCCGGTACGCGATGAATTACATCGTCTTCCTCGCCGACTACGAGAAGACGCTCGCCGACGTCTACGCCGGCATCCCACTGCAGATGCCGCCGCTTCCGGAGTCGTTCCTCGATTCCTCGGCGATCGCGTCGGTGTCTCCGTCGGCGTTCGGCTCGGGAGTTTCGCTCCGGTTCGCGTGGCTGCTCGTCGTCCTCCTCTGCAAATTGGATGGCAAGGCCGAGCTCTACAAGGAACCGGCGCTCTCGTACTTGTTCCTCGCGAACAACCTCCAGTACATGATCGGCAAAGTGAGCGAGAGCCGGCTAGGGTTTCTGCTCGGGAGCGGATGGGTCGCGAAGCACGCGGCGAAGGCGAGGCACTACGCGGCTAGCTACGAGCGAATCGGGTGGGCGCGGGTGGCGGCGGCGATCCCGACGCCGGATGCGGCGGCCGAGCCGCCGGTTAGGGCGGACGGGAGGGTTAGGGTTTTCTATGAGAGGTTCGAGGAGGCGGTTCGGGTCCAGAGGGAGTGGGTGGTGGCGGACCCGATTATGAAAGCGGAGATGAGGAGCTCGGTGGCGGAGCTGCTCGTGCCGGCGTACCGGGAATTCTACGACGCTTACCGGCCGATTGTGGCGGCCGACGTGGTGAACGGAACGGCTTTGAGATTCGCGCCGGAGGATGTTATGGGCCGGGTTATGGAGCTATTTAGCGGGTCGGGTTCTGGTGGTTCTGGGTCGACTTCTGGGTCGGATCGTAGTTGGAGCAAGTCCCTGTGGTGGTCCAATTCACACTGATTGGATGGACTGATAATAAATAAATTAGCATTTCTTACTGTTAGAAGGGAAAAAATGTATAAAAAAGACAGAAAGTAGAATAGATAACTAATTACTTGCAATTCAATCCTGCTCTTTTTTTTTCTCTGTATTTTTGTCGCACTGAGGAAGATTGCGAGTTATACTCCACAGCGAGTTGTACTCCACGGTAGGGATGAGTCCATAGGGTTTGTTTGGCCAAAAAAATTTGCTACAAAGTAACAAAATTTTACAAAATTGTACTCAAAATAACATATTTTGGAAATTTTCAAAACAAAGTTTTACAAAGTAACAAAGTTTCAGACGAACCGGCAAAAATTGGACACGTCCCGCCAGTCCGTCTGGCAGAATTCTTGCATTTTTGGCCGGTTGTGTATGCGTGGCACGGCAGGGGGCTTCGCACAGTGTATTGGTTTTGGGTTAGTATTTTTTGAGTTGGTTATTTTTAACAATGGGTACTTCAATTACAACGGCTACTTCAACGATTATATTTCCACTCCAACGGCTACTTCCACTCTAAGGGTTCTCTCATTCTTATAAATGAGTAGTCTATTTTTTTTTTTTTCCTTTCGACTCAATATCTTTCTCTCCATTTCAAATTGCTATTCAGAAGAAATAGAAGGCTCTCTTTGTGTTTCTTTCACCTGCCAATATTCACAAGAAGTAGAAGGCTCTGTTTCTGTTCTTTCACCTACCAACATGGATCAAAGTATGACATTTTTATGCTCGCTTGGAGGCATTCTAAATGTGTTAGCTTGCGAAGGAGGTTTAACCGAAGTTCATATAGTAGATCGAAATATTATGTTTAGTAGTTTACGTAATTTAATGACTGAAAAATTTTCTATCGATTTTGATGAATTTATATTAGTACATAGTTTTGCTTCTAATTCTATAAATTTAAATAGTGATCAAACATGGACCTTTATTCTTCAAATTAATGTACAATTACCGTATATTAGTATTTTTGTTACTCCAGAGTAGTAGACGTGCTCCTAATAAAACTAGTAATGTTTGTCATGGTCAAAGTTCTTCTCACCAAGTTATTTTAGCCACTGAAGAAGAAAATATAGTAGATGAAGTTAATGACGACGATGACACTTGTAACGACCCGCTCTGCGCAAGCGAAATGCCGATTCAAACGACGCAAGTACAACGATTCAAATCTCGCTAGGAGTGAGCAACGGTTCGGCTCGGGTCAAACCGAACCGTATTCTAAAAAGCGAACCAAACCGAACCATACTTGTACCAAACCGAAAATCGAATCGTATTCTAAAAAACCGAACCAAATCGAACCGAATTAAATCGGTTCGATTTTTGGTCGGTTCGATTCATTGGGTTCAATTGTGCTGGTCATTCAAAAACAAAATTTACTGCAAAAAGTAACAGTAAAAATTATATCATATTACAAAGTGGAGTATGCAAAATATACAATGATTGGGATACATTCCAACAATAAATAATTCTATTAGGGACCAAAATAAGAACTCGTTACTGTAACTTCTTCCAATAGCTTCTCCCACCTTCTCCCACCTAATAAAAAACATCGCACACAATCTTCGTAAGAAACAAGGTAAGAAAATAGTTGAAGAAATTCAAACTGATGTATACAGGAAAACATGGCGCATATTTTGTTTAAGAATGTCGGAAGAACAAAAATTTCTAATAAGTTTGACATACTTGAGCAATAAAATTTCTTTGTAACAAACTTGAACAATAAAATCACAAACATGCACACATTAAGCACTTTTGAAACAAAATCCATGCACAGTATTCTTGGTAACAATAGAATTACTTGAACTCAATGACCCATTAATTCTTCAGCTAAACACTTTTGATTAAAAAAATCCAAACACTCGACTAGAGCAGGAAAAAAAAAATCCAGAACACACAACTGTAGGATACAAAGAGGATGATATCACAAAAGAGGATATTTGATTTAGTGGACTGAATAAACAACTTTGTTTTCTTGCTTGATTTATTTTTTTCACTCATCAACCATTTGCTTACATAGCTATTTATAGGACTCAAGATACATCAAGATGCATTAACTACAATAAACATGACTCTTAGGTTTTCTAGATTCATTCATGCATGTAACAATGAACTTTGACTCTTCCTAATGAATTTGACATTCTAGATACATCCATGCATGATAAATTTTGGTTTACATATCCAACAATGCCTCCCGTAAACCAAATTTGCTTTTGACTCCTAAAGCGTTGATATTTTTCTTGAAGGCTTGTCCTCCTAGAGATTTTGTAAATACATCTGCAAGTTGTTCTTCAGTTCTGCAATATTCGATGTTAATTTCTCCTTCATGAACAAGCTCCCTTAGGAAGTGAAATCGCATGCGAATGTGTTTTGTCCTTCCATGTAGTACTAGATCCTTTGAGACAGAGATAGCAGATTTGTTGTCACAACAAATTGTTGTTGGTCCTTCTTGCTTGAACTTCATGCTTTCTAGAACACCTTTTAGCCAAATACTTTGGCAAGCTGTAGAAGATGTAGCAATATACTCCGCTTCTGTGGTAGAAAGTGCCACAATTGGCTGCTTCTTTGAACTCCATGAAATTGCTCCGCTGCCAAGGTTGAAGACATAACCCGAAGTACTCCGAGAATCATCAATACTTCCTCCCAAATCACTGTCAGTATAACCGACAAGTTTGACAGGAACATTAGCTTGATAGAAAATGCCATAGTCAACTGTTCCCTTGACGTACCGTAATATTCTTTTGGCCGTTTCCCAATGATTAGAATAAGGCTTCTCCATGAATCGACTTACCAGACTTACTGCATACACAATATCTGGTCTTGTGGCAGTCAAGTACATCAAATTTTTAACTAAACTTCGGAACATAGTGGAATTAACAAGCTTGCCTTCTTTACTTAATTTTATTCCTGCTAGGCATGGAGAGGAGACTGGATTTGCATTCTCCATCTTAAACTTCTTCAAGATTTCTTTTGCATAACTTTCTTGTGAAATAAAGATACCTTTCTTGTATTGATGAGCCTCAATACCAAGGAAATGGTGTAGTTCTCCCAAATCAGTCATTTCAAATTCTTTCATCATGGAAAGCTTGAATTCCTTCAGCATTTCCATATTATTTCCTGTGAAAATAAGATCATCAACATAAAGACTTACTATAATAAAGCTTCCATCTGATCTTTCTTTTGTGTAAAGAGTGTGCTCATATGGACACTTCTGAAATCCATGCTTCTCAAAATATAAGTTGATACGACTGTACCAAGCCCTTGGAGATTGTTTAAGGCCATATAATGCTTTCTTTAATTTGTAGACTTTGTCTTCTTCTCCTTTCTTCACAAAACCAAGAGGTTGCTCAAGATAAACCTCTTCTTCAAGGATGCCATTTAAGAATGCCGACTTCACATCCATTTGGAATATTTTCCAATTGTTTTGAGCTGTAAGAGAAATCATTAGTCTAACAGTTTCAATTCTTGAAACAGGTGCAAAGACTTCTGTGTAGTCTTCTCCTTCCTTCTGCTTGTATCCTTTTGCTACAAGTCTTGCTTTGTACTTGTTGGTTGAGCCATCGGGATTCTTCTTGATTTTGTACACCCATTTCACACCAATGGGTATCTTGTGTGGTGGAAGATCTGTGAGCTCCCACGTATCATTCTTCTCAATGGACTTTATCTCCTCCTTCATTGCTTGCCTCCAAGTTTCTTTCTTATTTGCATCTTCAAATGAAATTGGATCTTCTCCTACAAAGAAAGCAAAATAGACAGTTTCATTTGATTCTACTTGCTCAGTTGAGTCATAAAGTTCTTGTATACTTCTCATTTTTTTAGGAGGTCTTTGATGCACATCTTCTCTTGGTGGAGTTGGAGATGCACTTTCGGTTTAAGAGTCAACTTCTTCACCGTCTTTTATAAGAGTATGAGTTGTACTTGTAGCACCTTCATAGGTTGAAGCTTCGTCAAATCGAACATCTCGACTGATTACAATCTTCTTTGTTGCTGGATTGTATAACTTGTAGGCTTTACTTCTTTCACTATAGCCAACAAATATATACTTTTCTGCTTTGTCATCGAGCTTGGACCTTATAGCATCAGGAATGTGTGCATAGGCAATGCTCCCAAAGATTCTTAAGTGTTGAACACTTGGATTTACTCTGTACCATGCTTCATGAGGTGTGATGTTCTGTAAACTCTTCGTAGGTGATCTGTTTATTAAGTAAACAACACACAAAACAACTTCTGCCCATAGAGCTTTGTCCACCTTTCTACTGAGCATGCATCTCACCATGTCCATAATGGTGCAATTCTTTCTTTCACAAACACCATTTTGTTGTGGTGTATATCTGGCAGTTAGTTGATGCTTTATTCAATGATCTCTACAAAACTTTTCAAATTCATTTGAAATATATTCACCACCACGATCAGTTCTCAAAGTTTGTATGTGAAGACCAGAAAAATTTTCAACTTCAACTTTAAAATCTTTAAAGGCTTGAAAAGCATCAGATTTTTCTTTGAGAAAATAAGTCCATACTTTTCTTGAGTAATCATCAATGAAGGAGATGAAATATCGATTACCTCCATGAGATGTAACTTGCATTGGTCCACATAAGTCTGAGTGAACAAGTTGAAGTGGTTTCTTGGCTCGACAAGTGGATTGCAACGGAAATGTAGATCTATGAAGCTTTCCAATTTGACAATCTTCACAAACATCATCCGAGGAATAGATTTGAGGCAGCCCTTTGACCATCTTCTTTGCCACTAACTGCTTCAAGCTTCCATAATTCAAATGACCAAACCTGTCATGCCATAGTTTGGAGCTTCTACCATCAATGCTACTGAAACATGACAAGTTAGTGGTCTGTAGTGTTAGAGGAAACAGATTATTTTCTGCAATAGCAATTTTTGCAACAAGTTGATTGTTCTTCGACAAGAAACAAGCATTGTTTCTGAAGTGAATATCAAACCCTTTTCTTAAGAGATGACCTGCACTTAGAAGATTGCTTTTTAGTCCTGGGATGTAGTATACATCTCCCATCTTCTCGATACTTCCAGATCTTGTTTTGAAAGTAATTTCACCAACGCCTTCTATTTTGTATGCTCTGTCCTCACCAATCTTTACTTGGCCACGGTCAACTTTTATTAAGATTGTAAATAAATTTTTATTTCCTGTCATATGCTTGCTAGCACCGCTATCAAGATACCACAAATTATCCAGGTTATCACCATGACAAGCAAGCAACAAAGTGTCTTGATGGTTACCTTGTGCTTCATGAACGTAGCCTGCTTCTTTTTTCCAGCATTCATTGATAATGTGGCCTGGTTTGTGGCAATGATAGCATTCAAAGTATCCACGACCTCTTCCTCTTTGATGACCACGACCTCGTCCTCTTTGTGAGCCTCTTTGTAAGTATCTGGAGTTGAAGTTGTCTTCTTCTTCATTTTGGTTATTATTGGAATAACCTCTTCCTTTGCCATGAAAATTTGTACTTCGTCCTCGGAAATTATTGCCTCTTTCGCATCCACGGTTCTGAGAAGAACCACGGCCTCCCGTAGACGCGACATTGGACTTGAGAGCTTGATCGGGCTAAGAAGAAACACTTTGCAGACATCTTTTGTTAATCCGAAATTCATGAGCTTCTAATTTTCCTTGTAAACTTTCCAAAGACAGAGATGCAAGATCTTTATTTTCTTCAATAGCAACTACAAAATGATCATATTTACTTGGTAGACTTCGAAGAACTTTTTCAATAACTTTTTGAGTTTCTAAAATTTCTCCATTTGAACTCATTTGATTCATAATAGAGTTCACTTTTGTAAAATATTCTTCAATCTTTTCATTACCTTTCATTTCTAGCTTCTCAAATTCAGCCCTTAGAGCTTGCAAGCGTACCTTTTTTACTTGATCTTGGCCAGAATATGCTGTCTCAAGAATTGTCCATGCCTCATGGGAGCTTTTTGCCTTGGATATTCTCTCGTAAACTGGAATTTCAATTGCTTGATAGATTTGGAAGAGCGCCTTCTTGTCCTTTTGTCTCTTGTCCTTCAACACCTTTTTTTGTGCTTCGGATAGTTGGCCTTCATTTGTTGGTTGCTCCACTCCTTCTTCAATGGCACTCCATAGATCTTGAGATTCAAGGCATAGCTTCATGAGATTGCTCCAATAGTCATACTTTTCTCCATTGAAGCGAGGCACAAGAGAGACAATGTTGTTATTTGAGGTGGACATTTTTTCTTGGCTCTGATACCACTTTGTAGGATACAAAGAGGATGATATCACAAAAGAGGATATTTGATTTAGTGGACTGAATAAACAACTTTGTTTTCTTGCTTGATTTGTTTTTTTCACTCATCAACCATTTGCTTACATAGCTATTTATAGGACTCAAGATACATCAAGATGCATTAACTACAATGAACATGACTCTTAGGTTTTCTAGATTCATTCATGCATGTAACAATGAACTTTGACTCTTCCTAATGAATTTGACATTCTAGATACATCCATGCATGATAAATTTTGGTTTACAAATCCAACAACAACTTGATAGGCTAGCTTGCCAGTCGAAACTCGAGAGAGGGAGAGTCTCCGCCTCCGTCGATCCAGCAAAAAATAAAGAGAGAGAAGGGGAATGGGGGGGGGGGGAATGAGTGCAGAAAAATAAAGAAAATACTACTCGGAGGGAGTACTGGAGAGGATATTGGACCCAGAAAAATAAAAAAATCCAGAACACACTGCATGGAAGATGTTAACCACATCTTGTTCTTGGAAATGTGTGCATGTTCATTTAGTGTACTTATTTTCCATTTTGAAATCATATATTCTAAATAACTAACTAATTTTCAACTGAAGAAAATAGTCACTCAAATAAATTTTCAGAGTCATCTATGCATATAAAATATTGTTTTCATATTCATTCAATGTCTGTACTCTACTTTGCGGCCGCACATTCTAAATAACTCTTTCCAGCATCCGTGCAAACATAAACTGGCAGTCGTTGAAGTACAATTAATTGAATATAGAGAATAAGGATACATGATATCGACCCTCAGAGACCATCCTATACATAAACTACTAATCCTCCATGAGTCTTTTAGTGATAAGCAAGCTATATAGAAGTACATAATTTCTTGACTTCAGATAGCATCCTTTAAGCATCACCATCTCCAACAACCCATAATAAAGTATGTGCTATTACTCTCAAATTTACAGTACAACAATGTGGAAAATTGAGAAATAGAAATATAGTCTTAAAAAATATTTCTCTTGAAAAGAAAATGAAAGAAAGCATTGCAATTAACTTGATGCAAAAAAATTCTCAAAGACGAGCCATGAATACAAAAAGAGGAATATATTGATGAATGATATTTTCTATAAAAATGATGAATGATATAAAAATATTCCACTTGTTGCATTTTAATTTCGCATATGTGTCCAAGCTGCCAACCTATACTCCCATTTCTCAAAATATCAAACTTTCTGTGCACGAATAGGCCGACCCCTTGGATGATGTTGATGGTGTATGGAAGAATAAAGATTTATAACATCGATAGTCTTCATAAATTGTAATTTATCCAATTCCTGCTTTTAATACTACATAAAGCAATAATTTGAAACAAGAAAAGAGTACAGATACAACAGTTGGAAAGGTAAGAGAGATGGTTTCATCTGATACAAAGTGACTACACTTATACATACATAAGTTAGGTAATCAGGTTTTGATCCTCGAGGATCTGTACCTGTATATACAAGGAATCATACATGTTTATAGAAGAAATAAACAATGGAATAATATTCAAATTTTAAGGATCCTATCAATAAATAGATGGATCTAAATACGGGGATCATAATAGCAGGCTCCATAATGAACTTTGCATTTGCACAAAAGCGTACAACCCAAATGGAGTAGCTCTTTAAGAATAGGAGCCACTTCCAGTATTAAATGTCTCCTCTGCAATTATTTAGATATATCATCTTTTTGCTTCCTATTGGGACTCGAGCATGTGATGTAAAAGATCATTTTATTTTGCATGGTAGATGTTTAACAGGTCCTCAAGCTTGCAATGTTAACTTACTATAAAAGGCAGCTTATTGTTGACTATTTTTTTCTATGAATATGTGGGTTATTGATGACCATGTTTCTCTATGAATACGTAGGGAGGAAAAATGAAAGTATTAGACTAAGAACATGGTACCTGATATATTTTCACTGACTGGATGCGTTAAACAACTTTTGGGGCCAAAGGATTAAACAACTAAAAATAAGCATAAAACAAAAGGTTAGTAGTAAAAAGAACCATAAAGAAATCAAACTATTGAGGATGAAATGGGCACGTACCTCATATATGAAGGATGTTATGTCAGGTGCAAAAACACGAGTGTCTTCAGAAGTAGGATAGAACTTGGTGTAGACACCCTTAATAGATAAAAACCCCTTGACTGTTCCAACATTTTCACAATATAACTATCTATAACCTAGAGAGGAAATCATGACGACCGGAAACCTAAGGTAAGTAAGAGTACACATCATACAATAAAACGTCCCAACAAATTTATTTAAGACAATTGTGCAGCAAAATCATGTTTAATTTGGAAACAAACAATTGGAAAACATAGAAATGCAAAATATAGGTGTTGAAGAAATTAGAGTTACAACTTAGGAATTTTTTGACAAATGTAGGTTTGAGGGGTTATCCTAGAGTTTTATAGTTGTGATGAATTGCATATTAATTTTCTACTGATGAACTCTCTGTTTAGTATTTTCGTGAGAAATTCCCTGTTTGGAAGTCATCATATTGACTGGAACTTATATGTTCTATATGCTATCTATGAATGCTAAGTTGTACCAAATTTAATAGATGCAACATGATACACAAAAGAATGAGGAACTAATGGTAAGATGCAATTATTCAGGAAAAGAAGCACTGGATGCCTAAGAGTTCATAAAAGTATAAAATACCTAGATTTTGTTACAAAATTGTTTGAGCCTTGAAAGTAACAAATTCGCTATGCTTTTCTATTTCACCAGAAAGGAAGCCATAAACAAATTCCTTTCCAAATTTTATAATTGTTGACATGATCCACCTCAATATGCTTACCTTCTCTATCCGTGATATAGATGTTGCTCAACTGAAGACCATCGCAGCATAGGAACTGTAGAGTCGGGGGAGTCGGAGTGGTATCGTAGTCGTTGGTGGTGGTGGGGCTCCTCGGACCTGGAAGGAGAGGAGGTGGAGTGGGTGTCGGAGGAGGAGGGGTACTCGTTATAGCGATACGGAGGAGGTTGACCTATTTGAAAAGGATCTTGAGGGCCGCTGGGAAGGAGCCCTGAAGTACTCGATGAAGGGTCAAAAACATGGAGACAGAGTGGGGGTGGAGCTGGTGTCGGAGAAGAAGGAGACAAGGTGGCGGATGAGGGAGAAGGACTCCTCCTTGGTCCAATAGTGCAGAGTGTAGGCGACGGTGAAGAGGACCTACCGCTTCCGCTGCTCTTCCGCGAGCTGGTGGAGGTAGTTTCTTGTGGAGGTCTAAAATTAGGTTAGGGCTTGTGTGGAGGTCGGAGAGGGAATTTGAAAGTTTATTTTAGATCTATTTTTTTTCCACCAAAAGTAACATCAAAATTTCATTTACCGCCCAAATGAAACATTTACTCAATTTAGTTGCCACTTTTGAGAATAAATTTGACAATGCTATATTATGTTTTTTTTAAAATGCTATTTTGTTGCTATAGGTAGAAATGAGAAAATATAGATGATTAGGCAACAATGTCACCTTGTCTATTAACTTTTTGATCTTTGGCAATGGAGTTATGGTAACTACAAAAGGTTTGATTGCCAAAATTTGTATTTAGCAACAACAACAAAAATGTGTTGCGGAAGAGGTTTTTTATCAACGAAAAATGTTGCATTGCTAAAAACTTCGTTGGCTTATGGGGTATTCATTCATGCAATTTTCTACATGACTGTGGATATATTATATATCCGTGACAATCTGAAGTCCAAGAGGGTGTCGCTTGGGAGAACGGTAAGGCTTGTTATTTGCATCCTGGAGGACGTGAATTCGATTTGCGAAAACATCCTCTCCAGTATAAAGCATTGTTACTCCATTTAGGAAGGCATACACGTACCAAGTACTTGTACTCCTCGGGTGCTCCTGGGGTACGTGTACTACGAAATTTTTATTTGTTTCTATTCTAAAATTTGGCTACTTTGGGTACTTTTCTAGTACAACTCATTAGATATGACCTTGTCTTTTAAAATACAGCTTAGATAAATTTGTTTAAGAAATCAAACTTTCTTGATATGACCTTGCTTGTTCCTGTAGGATCACAATTTCCAAGTCATAGAAACATACCATTGTGTGTATATATATTTTTGTTTTATTTTTTATTACATATATATATATATATATTATATATATATATATATATATATATATTATATATATATATATATATATATATATATATATATATATATATATTTATATATACATGTGTTGCACGTATTTTAATCATCATTTAATTAATTTCCCCTTTTACTTGGATAGAGCAAAAGAAACCAAACGACCATACTATATTTCCCATAAAATAAAATATATACATAATTAGCTAAATGTCCTCATTAAATTTAATGATTAATTTTTATAATTAAAGTTAGGCAATTTTGGAAGGAAAAAATCCACTATGAAGTCAACTTTTCTTATTATATAGTAGTATAGATACTATATTTCCCATAAAATAAAATCTATACATAATTACCTAAATGTCCTCATTAAATTTAATGATTAATTTTTAAAATTAAAGTTAGGAAATTTTGGAAGAAAAAAGTCCACTATGAAGTCAACTTTTCTTATTATATAGTAGTATAGATATAGGGCTGCACCAAATGAGTTAAAAGTGAACCTACTTATTAAGTTAATGACCAACATAATCCTTTAATAAATCGGAGTTTGCTTTCCAACTTTATATTTTTATATTATACAAAAAGTTGACATTTCTATATTTAACAAATCGAGAACAAAAGTTGTCAGGAACGAAGGGTTCACAATGAGCTTGCTCTTTTGTATTACAATTCTCAATGTCCTCTTATATATATTATTTATTTTAGGAGGGCCCTAGCATAAATAATTATCAATTATTATATTTTTCATATATTTAGTGCTTGTATGCTCCCTAATATGCAACTGTTTGGTCGGTGCCACACAATATGTACATGTTGTTGCTAGCAACAAAGTGACTTTACTTTGGTCCATATAAAATAATAACTAATTTATAGAATAGAAGAACACTTCTTTTTGGGAGGGATGAAAATTTTGGGAAGAAATTCAACACACCCCATCACCAACCACACTGACACATGTATGAAACATGTAACTTATTATGGATGAGGTATGTCTCTTTTTTGGACAAACACATAGATATGTAATTTAAAATATTTAAAAGATAGATACGTTCACGACATTTATCTATAGTGGCAAAATATAGCTAAATTTACAACAATGTATAAACATTGTGAAATACACATCTTTTATAACATTTAATAAACGTTGTTGAATATAACCCTTTACAATGTTTCTTAAACATTGTAAAGTGACAATACATACATAATGTTTATATAAAGTTGTACAATAAAATTACTTTTACAACATCATTCAAATATTGTGAAATTCAGAAAACTTAATACATTTGATAAACGTTGTTGAACATGATATTTTTACAATGTTTTAAAAAATATTGTCAAAATTAATAACTTTGACAACATTAAATAAACGTTGTTAAAATTAATAAATTTTACATTGTTAATAAAACGTTGTTGAAGATAGTAATACACCACTTTGTGAATGACCATTTTAGAAGCATTAATATTTGAATATTAAACGTTGTTTACACTGGTATTTTATAACGTTTTTACAATAAAGGTTGTAGAAGACCTTCCATTTTTACAACGTTTTCAGGATGTGTTGTAGATGAAACGTTGTAAAAAGAATTTTTTCTTGTAGTGTCGATGAGTTGCTCTAACTGAGCTTGCATTTATTTGCACGCGCTAATAAAAATGATCTCTACTCCACTCTATTGTCTCGTCCCTACGATCAACGATACCACAATAACAAAAGATAAATAGAAGATAATGAATTGAATCAAATGCTGGATTATATGCTGCCTCTTAATATGTCTCCATATGAATAATATCTGTTGCCTATGAGTATGCTTTAATGTTTAGATGTGTACAGACGGACTTGTACATGTTGCCACAGATAAAAGAATTGTCCCAAAGCTAGGAGCTATAGCTCTGTTGTGAACAAAAGAAAGCATGAATGAACATGTCACATAACAGTTGCCTTATAGAGTATGCATTGGTCCTGAACAACTTGTGCACAAGGAAACTAGATCTGTCTGCAGTTCTTGGGGTGCCTTGAATCGCTCGACCTGGGAGAGATTGTCTAGATATTCCGAGGTACAAGAAACCTCGAGTGTTGCATCACGTCCAAAAATGACGAGCTGAACCCATGTGTCACAACGGCTAATAACGAAAAATGACCCATAGACCAACATGTAGTTAGGTGTATTTGTGAAATCAGAGTGTATTGCAAACCTAACACTGAATAAAGAGACATATATTAGTATGCTTTACATCATATGCAAATTGTGCTAACTTGTCTTGTGTAGGGATGACTGTCGGCAATGGGTAAGAATTATTGTGCAAGTATCTTCTGCTGCTATGTTTCTTATGAATTGTTAAAAAAGAACGTAGACAAGTAGAAAGATCACTAGTAAAATGTTAGCTTCACATGTTGACTTAGTGCGGATATTTAAGAGTTTCGGCCAAAAGCTGTTCGCCAGTACATGATGTGTACCGACCCACGTTGTGGGCATCCTTTTCAGAAATAAAAGAGATAGGGGATTTCGGTTGAGGCACTAAAGCTTGTCCAGCCCAGTAGAGCTTATGGATTTCCTCGAAGCCACTTTTTATTTCCAGTCAAGTCGCAAGTTTCTTTTTTCCTTTGAAGGTGTCTTTACATTTCAAGCATGTAATAAAGGGATATGATGTATGGGCATTGAGGCTATTTACAAAAAGAGTTTTCAAAGAGAAATATGTAGCCAAGATAAGGCACTCTGAGTTTCCAAAGCTTTGTACTTGTATTTCTATCAAGTCTATCAATAAAAAGAAGCATTTTTATTTTAAATCTCTCTGCCCAATATTTGATTTTTTGCAATTAAATATGCTAGGTGCGTGTGTTTTGTCTTGTCTAGTTGTATTGTGCAGGTACTGGCCTTGTGCAAGCGTAACTTAGGCTTGCACGGCATCACGCCTTAGCGAGGAGGAACGATCCCGCATGGATCAAAGCGAGGACAAATGACCCAAGCAGGATCGGGGCATGACAAAGTGGTATCAGAGCACGGCTTTACGTCCATGGCCACTTGCAAATATTATTTTCGAAAAAAAAAAAAATATAAAGTATTTTGGATGGATTTCAAAAAGGTCCCAATTTTCAGTTATGAAAAAACCAATGCCCGAAATAATAAGTCCATAATATTTTATGAGATTGACATAAGTTATACTCTTTTGTAGAGAAATGGCTCCTCTTCGACCATCTAGCCTGACCGACCCGATAGAGCGGATTATGGCCATGATGGAACTACAACGATAGGATGCCGAGGAGCGTAGCCAAGTGCAACAAGCCCAAATGGAGGTTCAACAGAAATAACTGGATGCCTTGGCCCAGCTCATAACTTCGTTATACCACTACAGCGACCAAACTAACGGGAACATATGAGATTGAGCTCGTGGATGGTGACGAACCCCTGCCGACGCACAGGCGCACTTCCTTTAGGCCAAAGGACTTCTTAGATGCGAAACCTCCGGAATTTGAGGGCAGGACATCACCAGATAAGGTGATGGACTGCATCGATAAAATGGAGTGTCTGTTCGCGTTCGTAGGAGTTTCGAGTAGTAGGAAGGTAGTTTGTGCCACTTTGCAACTACGGCTGCAGGCAAAAGATTGGTGGAAAATGAAAAGCCGACACTACTCACAACTGCTAGGGGTGGGAAGATTTCTTGGGCCTCGTTCAAGAAAGCATTTTTGGAGCAGTATCTCCCTTCTGCTATCAGTCAGAAGATGGAGAATAAATTTATATCATTAAAGCAAGGGAGCATGTCCGTGGAAGACTGTGAATCTGAATTTTCCAAGTTGGCCACGTTTGCTAGTGTAATGATACCAACTGAGAAGGCTAACATAAATCGAGTCATTCAAGGTCTGAACGATGACATTCAATTGAGTGTACTGAACCGAGAATGTGAGTCATATCCCCAGGCCTTTGAGGCGGTGCTGCAGGTAGAACAATTTAGCCTGAGAAAGGTGTCATCTAAAGTTCAGTACGGTTGCAATCAGCCTACAAAAAGATACCACGACGGAGAGAAGAAAACAGAGAAAGATAATCGAAACAGAGTAGAGTGCAAATTCTGCGACCGTCAGGGCCATACCAGAGAAAATTGTCGCATGAAAAGATTGGAATGCGACTACTGTCACGACCCGCACCCGCTTTTCGGATAAGAGACGTATCCAAGCCAGCCTACGCCGCATAGTCGGCGGTAGAACGCTGTCAAGCCCGCAAGAAATAAATGCTCAAAATATAACATTTGCTGCTCATTCATATTTCTAAATTTATTACAATATTTACAATATTTATATTTAAAGAAAATACAAAATTCTCACAATTAATGAAAATGATACAACTGCTATCTATTTTTAGGTTTCTGTCTGCAAGTACACCCGTATCTTCTAAGCTAAGTGAGGCCACAGCTAACCTGAAAAATATTGGTTTCCAGTCAGGAATGGAACAAGCACACAAATCGACGACAGTGCGAAAACACAATAGAATTTACAAGTCATGAAAATAACATATGAGAGATAAAAACTAGAAAGTACTGATGACATGGCACGGTGGAGAAGACAAGGAAAAATAAATAAAAGACAACTATCTATGTGGTGTGAAATATCCGTTTCGACATGTTAACGGCTAGGTGTAAATCCGGCACCCTGCACGTGTCGTGTGCAGCTACTATTCTCCACGAAAGACACGGGGGATAGTTCTGGGTAGTCCACATGTCTACTAAGATATTTCCCCTTCCGACTACTCCGTGTGACGAGCGTGTCAACAAGCAGCAAGACATATGTATAAACATGAAATGTATAGATGTAGCTCCCCTTTCCGGAGATATTTTTTTTTGAAATATTTAATTATTCATTTATTTGATTTAATAGTAATTTTAGAATTTTTGTAAATAATTATTTAGTTAATTATTACGGTAGATGACATTAGCCATGGTTGAGTTTTGAAGTATCAGACGACTAAGAATCATGGCACGGATAGCGCAGTGGCGTGCCTTGACTAGTGTATTAGCCATGACAGGGAAGGCTGAGACATAGTGATGCCCTAACTAGAAAAACCTGGCCAAGTTGCGACTTAACCCTATGAAACGTTTTAATTATTTATTAATTATATTATTGACTTATAGGAGATCTGATTTGTGTCGATTTAGCTCGGACTAGACCCGAATCGAAATCGAGCCCATGTAATATTGTAGTGATACCAAAGACGACCATGTAGGCATATTTTAAGTGTGTACAAATATTTTTCTAAATTATTTTGGATAATGATGTACTTTTTATTATTTAAATATTGTACAAAAATTGGTATTTTATTATTAAATATTGTTTCACCATATTTGTACCATTTTTCGGGACCCGGATAAGGGTGAGTAGTATGGATTCATCAAACCACAAGTTAAGTATTATTTTATTATTTTGTGGTGATTAGATAAATATAATTATTACTATTAGATATTATCATTATTGGTTAATTAAGTATTTATTGATATATATATATATCAGAGGTATATACATAAATGGATGGGTGTATATATAGATATATATATGTGCATGTGTAGATAGATATATATGTATATATGTATAGCACTATCCTAGAAGAATATTGCTAAGATTATATTAGAATTTTCTGAATATTTATTTAAGGATACATGTATATTATTTGTTATTATATATTTGTGAATACGTATATAGATGTATAAATATATATATGTAAATAGATATTGTATATGTGAGTATGTATACATATATACATATATATATTATATGTGTGTAAATATGTGTATATAAAAAAAAAAAATATATATATATATATATATAGATTACATATGTGCATATGTGCGGATGTATATGGAAATATATATATTAATACTTTTTGATAGAATAAAGAATTCCAAAACAAAAGCCAACCAAACCGAGCCTAGCTGAAACATCAGCACCGTAGAGCAAACCAGTCAAACCAAGAACTCATGAACCAAATACCCCACACAGCCGTATAATCCAAACTCAGTGAAAGGGAGCCAGCCCAACCCGACAAGCTGAGACCCAAGCCCATCAACAGGCCCGCACAGGAAGCCCCCAGCCCAGGCCCAATAGCCCAGCATCATAAGAGGAACCTGACCCAGCAGCAGCTGAGCTCTCTCAACAGTTTAGAACCCGACCCTAATCTCCTGTTTCGACCAAAGGCATATATATATACATCTGTATATATCGAAGAAAGAGGAGTTCGAAACCGCTCGAAACCCTAAAGCAACCCTAAACGCAGCAACCCTACCTCGTCCCCTACCTCTGGCGCGCAGCCTGACAGCCCTGCACCGCCGCCAAGTCATCGGAAACTGCCGGAGCGCGCACAGGCGCGGGATAGGCAGCAGCAACGGTACACCGAGGTACCAATTTCACTACTATATTTCTTCACGTATACTCGACAATTTTCAATTCTGTAAAATCGTATGGACAGCCCATATAACCCTCTAGGAACCCATATAGCTGGTTTGTATCGAGTTGATCCAGATTCGAAGAGAGATTGACTTGAAGGCGATAAAAACTCTGTTCGAAAACAGAGTTTATAACGCACACCACACCCAACTTGGAAGCCAGATTTCGATATGTGCTTTAATAGTTTTCAAAATCTAATTGAACACGTCTGTTGACAACATATACGAGATGGCAACCCTATTTATAGATTTATTTTTCATCTATTATATTGCTGTTAAATTATCTTCAAAGTTCGAAAAAAACCTATTTTTAAAACTGTCCAAAACTTGAAAAACCATCCGATACGACGTGCGTTCCGCCAATCCGAGCGACGTGATCGCGAACCAAAAGCATCAAAAGGTGCGTAACGGCTTCGTGGTCGTGTGGGGTTTGACGGAATTCAAATTGGTCGCGTGTGCGCGACGAATTTGATGCGTATCCGTCAAAATTCACCGTATCGGCCTCTGTGCAAGTTTTACAATTACTTTGTGCACGTTCATCAGATCGAGACGAAACTTAAGCCATCAGGACCGTATCATTTTTCTGGTCCTGCATGCGAAGTTTGGTCCAATTATGAGACAGTTGATCGGATCGCCGTTTTGTGGGTCCCATGATCTAATTCAACGGGCGATTTTGTGTACGGCCCACCGGAATCCAAAATTGGACATACCGTTGGGTTCAAATCATCAAAACGAATCTGTAGACATATAGTTTGACGACTTTAGAGACCATTGATCTTGGCACACTTTTCGGTGCAAAATGGGTCCAACGGCGGACATCGTTTTGGCCCAAAATTACCGTTTTGTCCCCTGTGTCCAAAATTGGACTTAAGGACAGGCAATTCTAGCTAATTTGACTATTCTGAGAATGCTGGCAATGTTTGTTTCAGCTTTCAGAGACAGTTGTGATGACTTGGACATTATGGCTTACCAGTTGACTATATATTTGTTGGATCTGCGTGCAACTACCAGGCAAGTATACCTTGCCTTCCTCTACAGTTTTATTTATATGTATTGTATTTTATTTTTCTAGTTTTGACTGTTTATGGACATGTGTTTTTTGTATTATATTATTTTGAGTTATTTTTATTGCATATAGCCATGTTCATGCACTACTAAAATAACCCAATTTAGCGACGTCAGGAGACGTCGCTAAAAAAGGAAAATACGTCGCTAAAACCTATTTGCGACGTATTTAGCGACGAAAAACGGACGTCGCTTATAGGCAAGTCGCAGATGGCAATTTAGTCGCCGAACGTCGCTATTTGCGACGCGTAGTTAGTTGTCGCTAGATGTCGTAAAATGAGCGACAGATAGCGACGTATCACTACGTCGCCAACGTTGCGACGTAAAGCGACCACTTACGACGCTGTAAACTTTATATATGATGACATGGTAGGGCAGCCACGTGGGCAACTTAGCGACGGCTACCGACATATTAGCGACGTATATTAGCGACGTCTAGTGACGTGACGTCACTATTTAGCGACGTATAGCGACTTCTACGTTCCGTCGCTGTCCATCACAGAACGTCGCTATACGTCGCAGATATTATAAAAAAAATTTAAAAAAATATAATTCGTATTTTTGTTATGCCGTGTGTCTGTGTTTACAGTGTGTGTAAAGTGCAGTGTTCGAACCATCGACAGTTTCGCTTACTGTTCTATGTTTTATCTTGGATAGAAAGAGCAACAGTTCAGGATGCACTTCTCAGAGCTTCCTCTTCACGTCCTTCACCTTCTCGGGAACCTTTACGACGTCCCGAGAAAGTGAAGGACGTGAAAATAAACCTCTCAGAAGTGCACCCTAAACTGTTGCTATTTCTATCCAAGATAACACATACAACAGTAATCGAAACTGTCGATGGTTCCGAACACTGTATTTCACATTCTCTGTAAATACAGACACACATCATAACAAAAATACACAATATATTTTTTTAAAATTTCGGCAGCACCTCCTTTGTATATCAGATCATCGCTTATAACCCAGCGTAGGTATATTTGTCATCCCCGTCGCAGATATCACAAAGTAAATATCACAATAAAAATAGGAGGCAGTACAAAGTAAATATCACAGACACAAATCCTCACAAACATCCAATAAAGTCAAATAAAAATGGAAGATGATAAAAAGTCTCCCACCAAGTGTATAAACAACTGTTGTATGAATAAACAATTTGCCCATAGGGCCAATACATACAAGTCATAAAAAAACCAATAAAATCACTGCGGACCCCTGCCGCGCAACTGGGATAGAATGTAGTCATACTGCTGCTGGGTGAGCTGTACCGTAGGGGCAGTAGGAGGCAGTGCAATGTCTGGAGTCGACGCCGGAGGCAGTGCAGTGTCTGGAGTCGGCACCGTCGATAGACCGGGAGGACGTATTTGCTCCAGCTCTCTCAGTCGCTCACCATACGCAGTAAGGGTACTCACGGGTACTCACCACCCTCTCAGTACTCGCCTCAAGCAAAGCCAAAACCTGAGTGAGTGAGACAGACATGCTCCTCTGCGATCCCTCCAGCTCGACCTGTCTACGCTCTGTGCGCTGCGTAGACTCGCTGAGCGTCTGCAAGCTGGCAGCTGTAGCCTGATGCAGACTCATCAGCTCCTGTATACTGCGCTCGACCGCATCAAATCGCCCGGTGACGATCGGAGGGTCGGATCGTCGCTCGACCGTATCAGAAATCTGCTGCTGCAACTCGCGACACAGCTCCTCGATCTGACGAAGGATATCCCCAACTCGTGACGACGCCTGCGAAGCCGGAGACTACGCACTGACAGAGGGGGCCCGGGATGACTCTGAAGCCAAATACGTGCCGTAGGATCCCGTACCGTAGTACGTACCCTTCTGAAGACCGCCAACGGCGGTCATCCAGAGCTTGTCCTACGATGGAGCTGTAGGCGGCTGGGAGGAACTACCAGCCCCTCCCTCTGCTGGCGTACTAGCAGCAGCAGCCGCCTCCTGCTGTAGCCGAACAAACTCGGCCTAGAACATGTTTGCTAACGTGTAAGTGTTTGCTAAAGTCTATATTGATATCTATTTTCATGTTTTCTAAGTTATAGTAAATTAATATAAAGAATAGAATGTACATATGCCTGCGTCGCCCTCTCGTCAATGAACTTCCCAGCCCTCCGATGTGTGACCAGGAAGACGGTCACCATGTTCGGGTCCTCACGCTTTTTTACCTGTTAAAATATATTATCTATTATTAGTATTAAACATTCTATATCGAACTATATATAAATTAATGTCCGTCATAGGAAACGTACCAGACGACGAAAATGCTCCGTCATCGGAATGGAGCCACCACACCACTTACCGGCGCTCGTCCGCGCCACCTTGGCCTTCTCAGACCGCTCCTGGTACTTGGGCTCGCTGAATCTAGCCTTCATCGCAGCCCACTGCTCTGGCGTGATCCAACCATGGATCGGACGTCCGGCACGATCACGACACTTCTGGTCGTCGATCGCATCACGGATGAGCTTGGCTGCGACGGTAGAAAATTGGCCCTCGATCCTCGCCGCCCGGTGTGGTGGATAGAAATAGGTCCTCTACAAGAAGTAAAATACAAAAGTTATATAATATACACAAATGATTATTAAAATTTAAAAATAAACAAATTTTTTACCTTGAAGTGGACGAACCAAATGGCCTTCCTATCTGCGGGAGCATCTGAGTAGTTGAGCCAAGGCCCACCATAGTTCTGCCTCAGAAATAGCCCCAGCTGTCTCTGTACTACAGAAGGCCGATATCTATACAATAAAAAAATTTCATGAATATATATGTACATATAATCATTTGAGAAATATATATTAATTAATTAACTTACTTCATAGGCCCGTCCGTCCAAATCTCCATACGCGTCTCGCCCGGGGGAGCGCATGGAGGGTCGCTCTCACCTCCTACCTGGGCAGGTTCAGTCTGATCGCCGACCTCCATATGCTCGGTGTCGGCTCCCTCCATAGAGCCGTCGACATGAGGAATGCTGGACGGGGGATCAGGGATGCTGGACGAGGGATCATGAAGGCTGGACGACGAGAAAGGAGTCGACAACCTGCTGGAACTGCCCTGTCCCGGTAATGGACCGGGAACAGAACGGTACAATGGTGTACTCGGAGATGAGGATGAGGGTACAGAACTGCCCTCTCCATCCCCAGCCCGAGGCTGACGGGACTGGCTAATATATAATCCTCCGCGTCGTCCTCCTAGTCTAGTCATACCTGATAATAACATATGACAATAAAACAAAAATACATATTTATATGATAGACATCACAGATTTTTGAAAAATATCATGGTCACAGATAAAAGTGTCACTAAAGTGTCACATATTTATTATTACAAAAATACATATTTATATGATAGACATCACAGATTTTAATCCTCTTCTGAAAATTCATCTAGTTCGTTTAGCTCATCTTCTTCTTCTTCTTCCTCCTCTACATCTTCACTTTCATCTGCATCTTCCTCTTCAGATAATTCTACTTCTTCTACACAATTAGATGTGTAATGAGGAACTTTCGTCGTGTCCACTTCTATAATATTTGTTACAAGAGGTAGTTCATCCTGTTGATAAGCTATATCGTCAACCTCAAAGGTATTTCTAGCTTTGGTCTTGCATACTGCCCACCAGTCCGACCTTGTTGTTCCCCGTTTAGGATAACTTGTGAAGTACACGAGCTGAGCCTGACTTGATAGGACAAATGGTTCATAGGCTTGATATCGACGCCGATAGTTTATATCAACAAGACCGTGCTTGTCTACTTTCCAACCCTGACCTTCAATCGGATCGAACCAATCACACCTGAATAACACAATCTTAGTAGGCTCTATTCCATAACTATATGTCAGCTCCACGATCTCCCGTAGCACGCCATAGAAATCGTTGCCCGCATCAACATCTTTGTAGTTCGAAGATCTGATACACAAACAACTATTTTTGGTGGAGTCGAGATCCACAAAGTTGTCTCTGATCGGGCAAGTTGTTGACTTGAACCTAAACCCATTAACACAGTAGCTTGGCCATATTTTTACAGCATAAATTGGTCCCTTGGCTAGCGTTCTAATAGACTCATTCTCAAGTCTTGCGTATGGACGATCGACCTAAATACCACGAAAGAAGCAATTAAGCTTATTCTAAATCAAGTGCATATACAGAAAGGTAATTACAGAGTTCTCAAGTCTTACATATACACTCAACCATGATGGAAAATAATGCCTTATTTCTTGTTCTAGTTCTTCTTCTGTTATGTGTGGCCTACCTGACCTCACATCATCATTAAATATGCTGAAAACAACATCGTGCAATTAATGTAATAGTATTATTCTCAACACTATTAAAATAATATAGACATATTATTTACTTACCCCTCCAGTTTCTCTACTTCCTTTTCGTCGCAGTTGAGTAATACATACACATGAGCAGTCCTTAGCTCATCATCGTTCAGATATCTCTTCTTCATTTTACCCGATGGCTTTCCTGGAGCATTGAATACCTTCAGTATTGTATCATTACTTTCATGATCTCCGTCGTCGTTTCTGGAAGCTCTCGTTCTATTAGTTGCAATATGAGGCTTGAAATACATCGAACAAAAGTTTGTAATCTCCTCGAGAACATAGGCTTCACAAATAGAACCCTCGACCCGTGCCTTATTTTTTACCTTTCTTTTTAGGTGATTCAAATATCGCTCGAACGGGTACATCCGTCGATATTCGACGGGTCCACCAACACGTGCCTCATAGGATAGATGAATCGGCAAATGCTCCATAGAGTCGAAGAATCCAGGAGAAAACACCCTCTCTAGCTTGCATAGTGTTACCGCAATGTCCTTCTCTTACTTTTCTAGACGATCAACGAGCAATTTTTTAGGACAAAGATCTCTGAAGAATATGCTAAGCTCCGTCAATGGATCCCAAACTGCCTGCGGTAAGAATTCTCGAAATGCAATCGGAATTAACCTCTCCATGAATACGTGACAGTCGTGGCTCTTCATACCCGTCAATTTATTTTCCTTCGGATTAACACATCTTCTCAGATTTGACACATATCCGTCTGGAAATTTTAGGCCCTGGATCCACCGACAAAGTCTCACTTTATCCTCCTTGTCCAGCAAGAAAATTGACTTCGGCAAGAACTATTTTCCATTCTGCTGTATCAAATGCAACGCAGGGCGTTTGCATATTTCTTCTAAGTCCAACCTGGCCTTGGGATTGTCTTTCATTTTTCCCTTTACGTCCATCACAGTATTAATTATGTTATCAAACACATTCTTCTCAATATGCATGACATCAAGACTATATCATATATACATAGATATATATAACAGTCAAACTCACCATCCGTACACACTCTAATTCACTATCAACTACCATTTACAAGCCCTCATCTATCAAACCAAAACAATGCACAAGCCTGACATCAAGCCTAACTTAGGACACACACTCACACACTATTTCTTACCTATCCACAAACATTCCCAAGCTAACTCTTACCTTCACTATACTCTCATACATGTATCTCCTAACCACAGGCAACTTACCCCTGCACTAGCTATGCATTAGAGAGAGAGAGAGAGAGAGCCCCCTTCTCAAATTATTGACACAAAGATGTAACCTATAGTTGAACATTAACAAAAGACTAAACTAGGAGTACCAAGGCTGAACATGTGACTAATCCCCCATCCTTAACGAGACTGAACCATGAACTAAAATATGGCACGGGTTCTAAGTAAGATACTGAGCAACTAATAGGCAGGGACTTGTCATATAGGGGATGGACAAAATAAAATAGGACTGAGCCATGTCTCATTAACTTCCACTGCAATGGCTGATACATTTCTCATTTAACATACTCAATAACCCATTCTCAAAAAACTGAGATATCACCATGTGTTCTCAGGATCTAGGTTAACCCCAACTAACAGATACTATATCTATAACCCAAACCCCCAACTAACACTCTAAAATCTGAGGTAATTCTTTAACAAACTTGAGGGAGCTATGGTACCTTAAAGGCTTAAACCTTTAGTTAATACAGAAAATTGTTCGACATCATACACCTTCATCTTTAGTTTGCTATGAAAATTATAAGTATTAGATATAAAGTTGTTTGTCTTAATGTTAATTTTTATATTAATTAAATTAGCTTGATATTTCTAAATTATATTAGTAATTTCTACATTTATATGCGCAAAAAATAGGTGGCAGTAGGTGATGTTGAAGAGAAGATTCAGTTGTCTTATTCTATTAATTTATTGCTTTATTTAATTTTCTTTTCTAGCTAGGTTTAGTGATGTCATTAGTAAGCACATAGATTGATTGGTCTGTATATTGTAAAGCCAAGAGGCCAATAAGTATTATCCTATTCTAATCACAATGTAGCCTCCATTTCGACATGGTATGAGATTATGGTTCATCTTGGACCTAATTCTCTACCAAAACACTAGCCTCCATCTTCCACAAGCCCTAGCTGCCTCCAGCCAAAACCCATCAACACCTAGCCCTACCCAAACCCTGACCCTAGCCTATTTGAATCATTTGGTTATTATGATTTTGATTCCTCCAGGATTTTTCTATTTTTTTCGAGTCTTGACCTAGTTTGGATGTGTGTCCATGTGTCCGTGTGGCCGTGTGTGTGTGTGTACATGGGAGAGGAGGAGGAAGAAGAGGAGTTAGGTTAGGGTTTACCTGTAGAGCCCCGAAATTCGTAATACGTATTTTATACGTGTTCGTATTTCTGGCCTATAATTTTTCATTTTTCTTGATTAGTTAATTATGGTTTATTTCATATTTAGCATTATGGTTTAATTGTCATTTATTATTTATGAATTAATTCTGATTAATGGAGCTTGGTTTGTTGAGTATTTTCTGGTCCATCATGGCATTGCATTAGCTCGGTTTGGCCTAGCTTGGTTCGGGTTGGGCTTGGATTGGTTTGGCTTGGTTTGGGTTAGCATGAACCACTCCTACCTACCACCCTCTTCTCCTTTATTAGCAGCCACCAACCTTCTCTCTCCTCCCTAACTCTCATTTATTTCTTCTTCTTCTTCTTCCTTCCTCTCCTTCTTCCACCGACACCACCATAGGCAAGTGCATCTTGCTCTCACTTGAGAACTCATTTTGATGGTTCTGATGGCTTCCTAGCAGGATTCTAAACCACTTCAGAACTTGAAGATTTTCATTTTGGTGCATGAGTTTTTGTAGATCTAGGAAATGCTTTCTTGGAATTTTGAAGTTTTGATCTAGTTAACTTCTTCATTTGCAAGTTCTGATGGTTCCATGTGGTTGGGAATTTCCTTCTACCCAATTTTGACCTTTGGAAACTTGGATTCGGACTTGTTTTGACCAAGTTATGAGCATTTGAAGTTTGGGTTCATCCTTGCTGTTCTTGCTCTTTGGAGAAGACAGTGAGCAGTGTGCATAGCTTTTTAGCTCACGCACACTGAGCTACGCGCGCTCTTTAGCGCTGCGTATGCAGACTTGAGTATGCTTCCTGTTGGAAGCGTGTCTCCTTGAGCCTGCGTGACTTTCTCACGCACGCTGCTTGATTGAGCGTGCGTGACTTTTCACGCACCCTGTTCCCTTGAGCGTGCGTGACTTTTCACGCAGCTGCTCCTGTAGCGTGCGTGACTTTTCACCCACGCTGCTCTCTCAGCGTGTGTGACTTTTCACCTATGCTGCTCCTGTAGCGTGCGTGACTTTTCACCCACGCTGCTCTCTCAGCGTGCGTAACTTTTCACCTATGCTACTCCTGTAGCGTGCGTGACTTTTCACCCACGCTGCTCTCTCAGCGTGCGTGACTTTTCACCTATGCTGCTCCTGTAGCGTGCGTGACTTTTCACCCACGCTGCTCTCTCAGCGTGCGTGACTTTTCACCTATGCTGCTTCTGTAGCGTGCGTGACTTTTCACCCACGCTGCTCTCTCAGCGTGCGTGACTTTTCACCTATGCTGCTCCTGTAGCGTGCGTGACTTTTATGTACGCTGCTTCCTTGAGCGTGCGTGACTTTTACGTACGCTGCCCCCCATGACCCCTTGCTTGACCCATTGGTTCTTGGAGTTTTGGTCTTAATTCTTTTAGCTTGGTTTTTCTATGGCTCTGTATATTAATATTTTATTAGATATTTTACGCCTTTTGTCATGAACTTGATTTTACTTAATATGTTTGGAATGACTATTGTACATGGCATGGTAGGACAAGGAACTAGCATAATACGACAGTGACCCGTAGTGGTGCACTCCTGACATGATTGACCTGACATAATAGAGGCCCGTCATGGCGCACTCCTGACAAGTACCCTGACATGATTTATTTTAATGCTGTTACTTGACTTGCCTTGACACCGTGGGTAGTCTTCTTGCTTGCTTGTTAAATCCACTTATCCTGTCGTGCATCATGTCTAGGATGGGACTTCCGAGTACCACGGTCAGGAGTACCTACTAAAATAGATTAAGGTTAATAACTAGAATAACACAGTAGTCATGAAGAGATGACATAGCTACAGGCAATCCCGTTACCTTGGGCGCTCTTGGGATCTGTAGCCTGCCGTCGAGTAGGGCACATTTCCAGCACACCGTCGAGTGTTGCACCCTCTAAGTCACCTAAGGGTACATTTGTCTCCTGGGCGATGTACCCACCTGAATTCAACCCTAATCTTTCGTCCTGGGTAGCCTGGATGGTCTGTAGGGCTTGTGGCTGTGGATCAATCTCATTGCATCTTGCTAGTAACTAGGATTGTGATAACCCTAGTTAGTTAATGTAGAAAGCCATAGGCAATGATTGGCCGTGATTGCTTGGATGGAGTCTGGTCCAGTATTGTATTGTCTAGAATTGATTGATTATAGGATTGTACCAGAATGATGGAATGATTGTCACTCCAGATTGTCACTATAATGATTGCCACTCCAGATTGTTACTTGACCTGATTTCTTATATTTATCTTGCCGATAAATGGTGAAAGAAACCAAGTTCCGTTCAGACGAAGGGTTACAACCCCGGCCCTTGTTTGGTTTACGGGTTGTAACCTAGCTATCTGAATAGTCCCATGGTTATCTCATCGTATATCATCCTGACATGCTTCTCCATATGTCCTGTCTTTTAGTGATTCTATGCAAGATTGTCTTTTATAATTGCCCATCATGCTTTTTCTTAAATTGCTGTCTCTTATTAGGTAATTATACTTTTGTGCTAATTGCTGGTTTTAGTTCTTAAGTGAAGCCTCCTTTGTGGCACTTGCTTTTCCTGGGGTCTGACCCAGCTGGTTTTGTATGGCCAGATTCTGGAGCAGCAGCAAAGGATCCACCTGCTTTCCAGCCCGATGGTGACCGCCAGGCGTAACCTGGGCAACGAGTGGGTTTCTTTTGTCCTCCCACTGTAATTGTAAATTATTCTTTTGAGGCGTTTAGCCGACGAGCACCTGTTAGCTCGATGCATTTTACTTACTGTCTGCCTACGGGCTGTAAACATGATCGGCAACTCGAGGTTGATCATGTATGACTTAACTCTTGCTAGTCCTTACATTTTGTACGACTAGCTTCATGATCATCTGGATATATAATATTTGGGACGCCTTTTATTGTATATTTGGTGATCTACCATCTTGTTACTATATTACTTGTTGAGATTGAGACAATAGAATAATTTATGATCCTAAGAGACTGATGGCTTGTAGATAAACCCTCACATATCTAGACAGCCGTGACCATATAGTGAGATGGATTCTATTTTATTATACGTAGCTGGCTATGTCTGTCCCTGCTCTCCAGTATTCTGGTTCTGGGGCGTGATATGGTTTAAGTGGTGGCCCATGCAGGTCTTGTCAATCAAGAAATGTGAGGGTTTACCAGATAGATGTCTCAATCTGTACTCTCCTTTGATCTCCACTAGTATCTTCTTATCTCCTTGGATCCCTGACTTGATAACATGCTTGTATCGTTGTTCTATCCTGGTCCTTCCTTAATATTCCTGACATCCTTGCTTCAGTAGCACCGTTCCTGTTGATCAGCCAGAAGGAGTTCAGCCGGCAGCCCAGCAACAGCAAGAAGATCAAGACCAGTCCTCAGCAGCCGCCTTCCGAGCCATGCCTTCTAGAGAACCAGTGCCCCCAGTCCAGTCAGTTCAGCCAGCAGGGTCAGAGGATAGAGTTTTGATAGGGCTTATTCGTGAGTTGCTTGCGTCTCAGGGCCGTCGAGGTGATCCTTACAGCAAGCAGTACAGGATGCTATGAGCGGAATTGGTCCTCGAGAGAACAGTGCGGTCAACAATTTCAAACGCCTGAACCCTCCCTTCTTCGATGGCAGCGAGGATGCTATTGCTGTCGATGCTTGGATACAAGATATAGAGGTGATTCTCGAAGCCGCGAAGACTCCAGAAGAAGAGAAGGTGGCTGTGGTGCGCCTACAGTTATTGGATCTAGCCCGCAGTTGGTGGGCCGCACAAGCAGTGGGATTGACAACACCTGTCCCCTGGACAGTGTTCAGCAAAAAGTTCCAGACCAAGTATTATGATGCAGTGGCTCGGTATGACTTGCAGACCAGGTTCAGTAATCTTAAGCAGATGGGGAGGACAGTCGACGAATATGCGGCCGAGTTTTCAAGGTTGAGTCGGTTTGCTCCCACCTTGGTGGCAACCGAGCTAGACAGAGCACAGCGATTCCAGCAGGGGCTCCATTTGGAGATCATATTAGCAGTAGAGCAGTTTGAGCACAGAACTTTTGATGCCGTCTTACGAGCAGCGAGGAGGCATGAGTACACTTTCCAGAGGATAGTGGACAGGACCAGAGATCGGAAGCGGTCCCATAGTCAAATGAACCAGTCTTCCGCACCACCTCCAGCAGCCAGGACTTTAACTATTGGAACTCCGAGGCAAGCAACCTCAGTTACGTCGGTCCAGTACTCGACCCCGACGTACCCTCAGCAGAAACAGAAGCAAGCGCAGTCTTCCGTTATGGGCTGTTCTTATTGTGGTAAGCCTGGACACGTGATAGCAGAGTGTCGCAGGGCATTGGGATTGTGTTTATTGTGTGGAGCACTGGACCATAGGGTGGGGTCCTGCCCATTCAGAGTTGATTCAGCACCAGCCGTATCTAGTCCCTCGGTTATGGGACCAGCACCAGCACAAGCACCAGAACCAGCTCCAGTTCACCAACCACAGCAGCTTCCGTTCCCAGGTCCATTGCCGTCTCAGGCCCAAGCTTTCCGGCAGCAGAGGCCTCAGCAGTTCGCCCTGGCCCAGGCCCAGATCCAGAGTCGGCGGAGAGGTATCTGTATCCTATTGTCTTGCTTTTCGCCGTTGTTATGCGGGACGCGTGTCGTATTTCATGTGCCCTAATTACAACGGTATATCCCGGGTCCGAGCCATGTCCTAGATCATTCGAAAAGGTTACGGTTATTGGTACCAACAACCTTTTCGTATGAGGAGAGGCCCGTGCCCATGTTTGACCAAAGAGAGAGACCTCAAGCGCAAGGCTATCACTTTAGTTCGTGTTGCTTGAGTTCATCACTCCTTGGGGGAGTCAAACGTGAGAGTGTGAGGATGATATCCGATCACGTCATCCCAATCGGTTTGGCTCGTGAGGTGTAATTTCTTCCTTATACCTTGCACTTCGATTCCTTGCTTGCATGTATGATTGTATGATTGATTGGTAGCATAGATTGCTTGCGATAGTATAGCTTGTCCTTGCATCTCTAGCCTCTTGATTAAATTCCGAGGACGGAATTCTTTTAAGGTGGGTAGGATGTAGAGCCCCGAAATTCGTAATACATATTTTATACGTGTTCGTATTTCTGGCCTGTAATTTTTTATTTTTCTTGATTAGTTAATTATGGTTTATTTCATATTTAGCATTATGGTTTAATTGTCATTTATTATTTATGAATTAATTCTGATTAATGGAGCTTGGTTTATTGAGTATTTTCTGGTCCATCCTGGCATTGCATTAGCTCGGTTTGGCCTAGCTTGGTTCGGGTTGGGCTTGGATTGGTTTGGCTTGGTTTGGGTTAGCATGAACCACTCCTACCTACCACCCTCTTCTCCTTTATTAGCAGCCACCAACCTTCTCTCTCCTCCCTAACTCTCATTTATTTCTTCTTCTTCTTCCTTCCTCTCCTTCTTCTACCGACACCACCATAGGCAAGTGCATCTTGCTCTCACTTGAGAACTCATTTTGATGGTTCTGATGGCTTCCTAGCAGGATTCTAAACCACTTTAGAACTTGAAGATTTTCATTTTGGTGCATGAGTTTTTGTAGATCTAGGAAATGCTTTCTTGGAATTTTGAAGTTTTGATCTAGTTAACTTCTTCATTTGCAAGTTCTGATGGTTCCATGTGGTTGGGAATTTCCTTCTACCCAATTTCGACCTTTGGAAACTTGGATTCGGACTTATTTTGACCAAGTTATGAGCATTTGAAGTTTGGGTTCATCCTTGCTGTTCTTGCTGTTCTTGCTCTTTGGAGAAGACAGTGAGTAGTGTGCATAGCTTCTTAGCTCACGCACACTGAGCTACGCACGCTCTTTAGCGCTGTGTATGTAGACTTGAGTATGCTTCCTGTTGGAAGCGTGTCTCCTTGAGCCTGCGTGACTTTCTCACGCACGCTGCTTGATTGAGCGTGCGTGACTTTTCACGCACCCTGTTCCCTTGAGCGTGCGTGACTTTTCATGCAGCTGCTCCTGTAGCGTGCGTGACTTTTCATCCACGCTGCTCTCTCAGCGTGCGTGACTTTTCACCTATGCTGCTCCTGTAGCGTGCGTGACTTTTCACCCACGCTGCTCTCTCAGCGTGCGTGACTTTTCACCTATGCTGCTCCTGTAGCGTGCGCGACTTTTCACCCACGCTGCTCTCTCAGCATGTGTGACTTTTCACCTATGCTGCTCCTGTAGCGTGCGTGACTTTTCACCCACGCTGCTCTCTCAGCGTGCGTGACTTTTCACCTATGCTGCTCCTATAGCGTGCGTGACTTTTCACCCACGCTGCTCTCTCAGCGTGCGTGACTTTTCACCTATGCTGCTCCTGTAGCGTGCGTGACTTTTCACCCACGTTGCTCTCTCAGCGTGCGTGACTTTTCACCTATACTGCTCCTGTAGCATACGTGACTTTTATGTACGCTGCTTCCTTGAGCGTGCGTGACTTTTACGTACGCTGCCCCCCCTGACCCCTTGCTTGACCCATTGGTTCTTGGAGTTTTGGTCTTAATTCTTTTAGCTTGGTTTTTCTATGGCTCTGTATATTGATATTTTATTAGATATTTTACGCCTTTTGTCATGAACTTGATTTTACTTAATATGTTTGGAATGACTATTGTACATGGCATGGTAGGACAAGGAACTAGCATAATACGACAGTGACCCGTAGTGGTGCACTCCTGACATGACTGACCTGACATGATAGATGCCCGTCATGGCGCACTCCTGACAAGTACCCTGACATGATTTATTTTAATGCTGTTACTTGACTTGCCTTGACACCGTGGGTAGTCTTCTTGCTTGCTTGTTAAATCTACTTGTCCTGTCGTGCATCATGTCTAGGATGGGACTCCCGAGTACCACGGTCAGGAGTACCTACTAAAATGGATTAAGGTTAATAACTAGAATAACACAGTAGTCATGAAGAGATGACATAGCTACAGGCAATCCCGTTACCTTGGGCGCTCTTGGGATCTGTAGCCTGCCGTCGAGTAGGGCACATTTCCAGCACACCGTCGAGTGTTGCACCCTCTAAATCACCTAAGGGTACATTTGTCTCCTGGGCGATGTACCCACCTGAATTCAACCCTAATCTTTCGTCCTGGGTAGCCTGGATGGTCTGCAGGGCTTGTGGCTGTGGATCAATCTCATTGTATCTTGCTAGTAACTAGGATTGTGATAACCCTAGTTAGTTAATGTAGAAAGCCGTAGGCAATGATTGGCCGTGATTGCTTGGATGGAGTCTGGTCCAGTATAGTATTGTCTAGAATTGATTGATTATAGGATTGTACCAGAATGATGGAATGATTGTCACTCCAGATTGTCACTATAATGATTGCCACTCCAGATTGTTACTTGACCTGATTTCTTATATTTATCTTGCCGATAAATGGTGAGAGAAACCAAGTTCCGTTCAGACGAAGGGTTACAACCCTGGCCCTTGTTTGGTTTACGGGTTGTAACCTAGCTATCTGAATAGTCCCATGGTTATCTCATCGTATATCATCCTGACATGCTTCTCCATATGTCCTGTCTTTTAGTGATTCTATGTAAGATTGTCTTTTATAATTGTCCATCATGCTTTTTCTTAAATTACTGTCTCTTATTAGGTAATTATACTTTTGTGCTAATTGCTGGTTTTAGTTCTTAAGTGAAGCCTCCTTTGTGGCACTTGCTTTTCCTGGGGTCTGACCCAGCTGGTTTTGTATGGCCAGATTTTGGAGCAGCAGCAAAGGATCCACCTGCTTTCCAGCCCGATGGTGACCGCCAGGCGTAACCTGGGCAACGAGTGGGTTTCTTTTGTCCTCCCACTGTAATTGTAAATTATTCCTTTGAGGCGTTTAGCCGACGAGCACCTGTTAGCTCGATGCATTTTACTTACTGTCTGCCTACGGGCTGTAAACATGATCGGCAACTCGAGGTTGATCATGTATGACTTAACTCTTGCTAGTCCTTACATTTTGTACGACTAGCTTCATGATCATCTGGATATGTAATATTTGGGACGCCTTTTATTGTATATTTGGTGATCTACCATCTTGTTACTATATTACTTGTTGAGATTGAGACAATAGGATAATTTATGACCCTAAGAGACTGATGGCTTGTAGATAAACCCTCACATATCTAGACAGCCGTGACCGTATAGTGAGATGAATTCCATTTCATTATACGTAGCTGGCTATGTCTGCCCCCGCTCTCCAGTATTCTGGTTCTGGGGCGTGACATTACCTGAGGAAGAGGACTCGGATTGGGGGAGGAGGAGCTGGAGGAGGAGGATCTCGAGGAGGAGGAGCTCGCCGGAAGGGGAGGGGGTCACCGGGGGGGAGGGGGTCGCCGGGGGGGGAGGGCACTGACAGAGGGGGGGGGTGAGTTGCTGGGGGGGTGGAGGGAATTAAAAGTTTTTGAGTGAGAGTGAGGGAGAAAGAAGGCAGCGGCGTGCCCTAAGTAAAATAATTTAGCGACGTCACATGTAGACGTTGCTACACGTCGCCAAAATGGCGACATATACTTATAATTAGTCGCGGAACGTCTCTAGTCAGCGACGAAGGAAACGACTGTCGCAGAACGTCGCTAGGCAGCGACGTTTTGCGACGTGTTCATAAAGCTGTAGCTAATAGCGACATAATTTCCTGCCGTCGCTAAATTACGTCGCTATTAGATGACATTTTAGTAGTGATTGGTCTTGTGGTTCACACTTGGGGTTTCTTGTTAGTACCTTGCTTGAGTCGTGTCATAGAACGAGTACGTGTAATTGAACTGCTAAATCCTTGATATTGTTTCCTTGGCACCAGAAAGTCCCCACTCGGGACGAGGGTGTTTTTCTTGATCTGTTTACGTCCGTGAGTCCACACTCGGGACTAGAATGTCGATTATTTGTACCAGAGAGTCCACACACGGGACGAGGGTGTTGACTTGACTTGACTTGCACCAGAGAGTCCACACTCGGGACGAGGGTGTTTATATCAGAGAGTCCACACTCGGGACGAGGATGTTATACTTGCACCAGAGAGTCCACAATCGGGATGAGGGTTAGTGTTTAGTTCAAACCCGTGAGTCCACACTCAGGATGAGGGTTTGGTTCTTCCATTGATGTCGTGATTCGCCTGGCAGTTCATTTATACGTAGTTGTTCTAGTGTTCGTGTGTTCGTGTTCGTGTTCGTGTTCGTAGTCATTTATCGTGTTCCTGTTTCTTCTTGTTTATTTTCTCACACATGATAAAATTTTTAGATAGGCATGTATATTATGTATCTTGCTATGTCCTCTGAGGACCTGATGATCTCCTCAGGTTTAGCGGTTGCATGGAGTTAGCTAGTAGTTCTGGGTGGCGGAGGATTTACGATTCTTGTGGGTTTCGGATGCGATGATCCGCTTGTGGGATTCAGGTATCATTATTACGTTGTTATCCTTTCGTGCTTTCTTACTTTATCATGTTTCCTGATTAAGTTGAAGATCATCGCACCCCCGCGGGATTGGATCCTTGTGGGCTAAGCGAAAGCGCCTTTCAAGTACGAAAAGGCTTTCGCCGCCGATCACTGCCTCTTGGGCATAGGGAAAGGAGTGCAGACTCTTGTTACTTTCTTTAGAATCTTATCGGACATATATGCTAGTGGGCTGCAGACTACGACCTATAGTGTTCATTCATGTTTCGTATTCTTATTGTAGATTGAGATATAGATTTGTTTGCCATGATTTGGAAGTATACCATAGCCTTGACAGTGTTTATGTATTCGAGTCGGGCTGGAGTCCGTTCGATACGTAGCTGGCTTGCTCACAAGCTCGCGTCCGAAAACCGGATGCGGGTCGTGACAAGTTTTTTTGGTGGCCCATGCAGGTCAGAGCATATCGTACCGGTTACGTAACTGTACTGGTACGAGCCTGCAACTAAGACTAAACCCTTAGAAATCTCAATCCACTCTGCCTTGAAAATTCTCCTAGAAATTCTCTACGTCCTTGAAAACTCCATATTGCTCTCGATTATACTTCCTTGCTTTCCGTACCATTGAATCTCGTCTCTTCCTATTCCGGGGTGACGAATGATCGTGCTGTCTAGAATTCATCAGAAATTCTTAAATTATAGTATAATATTGCTTGAATATTGAATAATTGGTTGTTTGATAGATATGGGAGAATATAGATGCCATATGTCTTAGATATCTAAGGATAATGACTCTAGCAACTTGATGGAAGGTATAAAGTTTTAGTGACATACCCTTGAGGGAGTAGCGTGATCAAAGGTGGGTAGAAGTCCTCGAGGTTTCATAATTACAAATGGCTAGGAGCAAGATATAAACTATTTTTGAGGAGATTAAGGTAGTAGTATACATTGAATTTTAAGGGATAGTCATGAATTAGAATTTCGAGGACGAAATTATTTTTAAGGTGGGTAGATTTGTAGCTCCCCTTCCCGGAGATATATTTTTTTTTGAAATATTTAATTATTTATTTATTTGATTTAATAGTGATTTTAGAATTTTTGTAAATAATTATTTAGTTAATTATTACGGTAGATGACATTAGCCATGGTTGAGTTTTGAAGTACCAGACGAATAAGAATCATGGCACGGATAGCGCAGTGGCGTGCCTTGACTTGTGTATTAGCCATGACAGGGAAGGATGAGACATAGTGATGCCCTAACTAGGAAAACCAGGCCAAGTTGCGACTTAACCCTATGAAACATTTTAATTATTTTTTAATTATATTATTGACTTATAGGAGATCAGATTTGTGTCGATTTAGCTCGGACTAGACACGAACCGAAACCGAGCCCATGTAATATTATAGTGATACCAAAGACGACCATGTAGGCATATTTTAAGTGTGTACAAATATTTTCCTAAATTATTTTGGATATTGATGTACTTTTTATTATTTGAATATTGTACAAAAATTGGTATTTTATTATTAAATATTGTTTCACCATATTTGTACCATTTTTCGGGACCCGGATAAGGGTAAATAGTATGGATTCATCAAACCACCAGTTAAGTATTATTTTATTATTTTGTGGTGATTAGATAAATATAATTATTAATTACTATTAGATATTATCATTATTGGTTAATTAAGTATATATATATATATATATATATATATATATATATATATATATATATATATATATATATATATATATATATATATATATCAAAGGTATATACATAAATGGATGGGTGTATATATATATATATATATATATATATATATATATATATATATATATATATATGTGCATGTGTAGATAGATATATATGTATATATGCATAGCACTATCCTAGAAGAATATTGCTAAGATTATATTAGAATTTTCTGAATATTTATTTAAGGATACATGTATATTATTTGTTATTATATATGTGTGAATACGTATATAGATGTATAAATATATATATGTAAATAGATATTGTATATGTGAGTATGTATACATATATACATATATTTTATATGTGTGTAAATATGTGTATATGCGTATATATATAAATACATAAGTGATTATATATATATATATATATATATATATATATATATATATATATATATATATATATATATATATGCTAATATATAAATATACATATATCATATGTGTGGAGATGGATGCGGGGAGGAGTTCATGGTGGCAACTATGAGTACAATGGGTGGCCGACTGTGACATAGAGAAGAAGGGTGGCATGAAAATGTTATGGTAGATTTGCGGATGGTTGTGGGCGTGGGAAAAGTCTGCGATGGCTCCCAATTGGTTTTGTGAGAATTGTCTTTGGAGTTTGGAGAATTAGCTCTCCTTAAATAGAGGACAAAACTCCTAATGAAATTAGGAGTAGAATTCCTAACAGATAAATTCTCCTTTTAGTTTAAAATAAAAATAAGCTTTTAAATTACAATTCAATCTAATCGAAATCCATTAATAGATAATGCTATTAATTTAAATCAATCCTTTAGTGTTTCTCAAATAATTTAAACTATAATGGATAAGTCCTCTCATAAACTTAAATAGAATTTTAAATACAAATTATTCCAATCGCAATACTGTAGACGGTTCTAATACAATATTATTCTATATTATCAAATAATTTTGAACATACAAATTCAAATCAAATCAGCGATAAGCATAACAACTTTAAAATAATATTTAAAGGTTTATCAAAACAATTTAAGACATATCATTCCAAATCATAATATAATTTCTCCCAAAATAATTTAAATTATGTTAGTGTAAATCAAATCTTAATTCAAATAATAGTTATCATAGTAATTTAAATATAACAATATCTTCCAAATAATAAAAATATATTTTATTAATCAAATCCTATTTAAAATAATTTGGCAAAAATTTCATCGATCAAAATAAATTTGCCTTTCAAATCACCTTTGAAATAGTTTTGAAAGTCCAAAATAATGACAAACATCTTTATGATGCATAATAATAAAATTCAAGACTAAAATATTTTTATTACAATAAATTAGTACTTTTAAATGATTTATTTTAAAACTTGTTTTTGAAATAAAATAATATATAATAAATAAAATAAACAAATAAAATTTTGAAAAATTTGGTAAGAGGAGTTACAAATCTACCCACCTTAGAAATAAATTCGTCCTCGAATTTAAGGAATACGAGAATAGACGGACTTGGTTGATCGGCGAAAAAGATGATAAGTTTAAAATATTGATAAGATGGATAAGAAGAAAAGAAATTATTTTTAATAAGAGCATTGATCAACTAGGGTGGAAATGGAAGGGGTAAATAGGTATGGCTTGGTGTTGGAACCTTGGGCTATGGTCTTGAATTCCAAAATGCTCTAAAATGTTTTCAAATCAATCGAAGACTCTACCCACCTTAGAAATATTCTTACTCAAAAATTTGAAGGGCACAATTAGTCATGATTATGAATATAATTAAAATGGTATGACCAATGATCAAAAGTTAGATCGTGAATAGAAAATGTACCACGAGTCATGATTAAAGTATAGTTGAAAGGGTCTAGTTACCGTGGTCGAGGATATAATCAAAGTGGGATTAGTTAAACAAGGAGGAGTCATTAGGCACAACTAACTACTGTTGGAATTATATAGGCCTGGTTAAGGATCAAAATTTAGATAAAGTCCAAGCATGGTTAAAGCCACTTAGGTACAACTAAGATGCATGCAAGTCATTCAAGCATGATCAAAATTTAAAAGTTGGTACGAGCATGAACAAGATCACAATAGTCATGTTCACAGTGGAATAAAATAAAACTTAGTTAAAAATGTAGGCACGATTATGATTTAGTCATAAACAAAAATTGTTCAAGATCGATCAAAATTGAAATCATTGTGGTACGAACAAGTAGTTAAGCAAAATTATTTAGGCACGATTATAGAATCGAATTCTAGGATTGGCACGATTGAAGTATAATCGAATAGTCTAGTCGTGATCTAAAGGTCGTTAAGGATGGTCCAAATCGAAACCGTTCTAACACGATCGATTGGGTAAGCATGATCATAGAATCGTAATCTAGGGGTGATTATGAATCTAGTGGAAGGAAATCAAATTAGCTTTAAAAGATGACGATTCAAAAATAGGAAGATATGGAGGAAAAGAACAATCAATTTATTGAGAAGTTGGTGACTGGGAATAATGCACAAATCAATTAAAAACTTTATAGTCCTATGCCAATAAATGACGTAGCCTATATGGTATTCGAATATCGTAAACATATCTGAAGTCATTTTACAGAGAATTTATGTCTCGCCAATGTACAGCTAGCTGCAATAAACTCTTGGTTCCACGACTAAAATGAGGATACGGTAATGAATACCCTATCAACTCTATCCAATCCTAACATAATAATTCAAGGATGAAAAATAGGGCAACTAAGCTATAGCTTTAATGACATTCGATAACTCACGCTTACTTGGAATTATTTTAACTTGGGGAATATGCCACGCCAGTGCGCTGCTGGCTGCAGTTGTAGGGCCTAAAAATCAAGTTGCACCCATCAACAAAGCCATGAAAATCAAAGTGTGCATCCTTTAAATGAACTGCACAGAAGACAGATTGCGTACCACCTCAATTGCGTAAGCTGAATTGCGCACACTTCCAAGTGCGCTAGCTGACGTGGCCACATCATCATTACCTAACAGAAAATCAGATCTTCTGACAGCTGACAGCACGAAAAACGAGGAAACTGTTCGTTTTTCGTGAAGCACAGCGCTCGAGGACAGCTGTACAGTCAGCGTAGTTCAATCCAGCGCAGTTCAATCCAGCACAATCCAAATCTAGCACAATCCAAACCCAGCACAATCTGAAGCTAGCATAATTCATGTAGTGCAGTCCATCAAGATAACTGAAATTTTGTACGTGGCATATATGCCATCAATTGCTCACCACGTGGCAACCGTCTGTACACGATCATGCACATTTCAATCAAATGATGCCATGTGTCCAATACAGTTGGCCTACGATCAAATAACTGCCAGCGCAGTCTGATTTCTGCACAATCCAATGCATGCGCAATCCATCCTGCGCAATCCAGAATAACTAAAAATTAGTTATTTCCATAACTCTATAAATAGAGTTTCAAGTCCTTCCTAGGGGGGATCACATAGAGATCAGAAAAATCAAAATCAAGAGCAGAGAGTTCAGGAGTTCTTGCCCAAGTGCTGCTGCATTCTTCAGAGGCTACCACCTTCAACTTCAGAGGCTATTGTCTTCAAAATTCACATCGTCCAAGGGATAAAGCGATCTTCATTCAGATCGGATTCCTATAGTTGTACTTTCCCAGAATTCTTGTAATCTATTACAAAGTTTATGAAATAAAGATCAACTTTTGTTTTTGTAAACAAAATGGCGACTCTGCTGGGGACAACTTTCTCCTCCGACGAGGAAGTGACAACTCAATGTGACATTGCGTCTATCAGAAAGACGCAGAAGACGTTGGTCATGAAGGCCAACCAGACGGCCTACGAAGCCATGATCAACTCTAGGACCACCCCTCGTACTGCAACAACTTCTGCCACGAGCAAAGTGTGCCCAGTGTGGGTCTCCAAGACTGCTGCACAGTCTGCTGCACAGCCTGCTGTACAGTATGCTGCACAGTCTGCTGCGCAGTCTACTGTCTCTGCTGCTAAGACTGCTGCGCAGTCTACTGTCTCTGTTGCCAAGACTGATGCGTAGTCTGTTCCTCTTGCCAGTGTACGAACCACTTCCTATGCTGCTCTGTCAAAGTGCAAGACTCCTCTTCCCCTGGCGCAGTTGGCTGCAACTCTTCCTGCGCAGTCCACCACTCCAGCAACCAGAGTACAACTCAAACACTCTGTGGCTAGAACTTCTGCTGCGTAAACCACAGTGTCTGTGGCCAAAAGGCCATCTGCTAAAACTCCTAATGCACAATCAGCCAGTGCGCCTACTGTCAAAGCTCCCCTAGCGCAAGCCGTGCCAGCACAGTCTAAGAGGGACAGCCCTTTGGCTAATCTCTCTTCCTCTCACAGCAAGAAGAAAGGCTCGGCTACTCTTCCCAAGCACCCTGTTGCTCCAGTGCAATCCACTGGGGGTAGTCTGTTGACTATTCCTCCTCCTCCTCAGAGCAAATGAAAAGGCCCGTTGGTCTTTTCTCAAACTTCCTCGTTCCACGACTTGGAAGATAACAGAGGGAAACGTTCTTTAGCTAACCCTTCTTCACAAAACAAAGGAAAAGGCCCTTTGGTCTTTTCTCAGTCTTCTTCGGTTTTTACCATAGAAGATCAATCTGAACGTGCCTCGGCACCAGTCAGTACAAGAACTCTTTCAAATAAGGGTTCTTCTTCCCTCCTTGTCAAAGGGAAGTGTACTGATCAAAGAGGTATTCTACCTACTCCGGTAGCAGAATTCTAAGATCTCCCAACTCTCAGGATATCCCGTTCAAAACAGGGAAAATTGCTGATGTCTCAGACAGAAACCCCTGGGGGTGAATTTGCTGATCTAAAAACTTATCTCAATAGGCCAACTTCGGTAAAACGCAAACAGCCAATGCCAAAGACGAACCTGCATCAAAGGCAAACTTCCAGGATCAAAAATCCTGACACCTATGCCGATGAAGTGAGCACTTCCCTGTACACTCAAGGGATAAAACATCTGAAGAACCGGAACCATGTTCCGAATGTTGTCAAAGAACATATCCCTCAAACTTCTTCTCGTCCCGTCGTTGTTCCTGACCTCCGAGAGCATCTCAGGCAAAAGCGGGACAACATCTCAACACCTCCAGTTCAGCCAATTGATCACCACTATTGCAATCACAACGTTATCATCCAGTATTGTTGTCAGACAACAAAACGATCTGTCTTCGATCGTTTGAATTTTGCAGCATCCGAACCTATGTTAGAAGATGAAGACGAAGTGTTGTACGCTTCCGTCAACATGACTTCTCGAGACACTGGGGGTAGGAAGTGCTCCAAGCACGGCAAGCCTCGCAAGCCCAGCCAGCGGTATTTAGATTTACTTCAAGAATCTTCTGAAGGAGTATTTCGACATACCCGATCCCGAAACCGAGATACAATCGGTCAAAGGAATCTTCTCCAAGATCCTTCTGGTCCTCTCCCTCTTTCTCACTCAGAAGATGATTCTTTCTCTGACTATGATGCATACAACGAAAGTTCTGAACAGACAGTATCCTCTACTGTACCTAGAGAAGTGACAGCTTATGTTGTCACTAAAGATCCGGATGCTTCTAGTTCGGCAAATCAAGAACAGCGAATAGCTACACTAGAGGACAAGCTGAAGACCATGGCTGAAATGGTCGCCAGTATGTATTCTATCATTGTGGCCCAACATACAGTACCACCGACCGTACCTGCTGTAAATCCTGAGATCATAGCATCGTCGGTGCCTGTCAATGCAGGGCTGGGGGTAGTATCTCCTTAAATACCCTCTGTACAAGTTCAACCTACACCCAGTCAGTCAGGTGCTGGGGGTAGTGCTTACCACGCTGTTCCTCCTCATAACACTCTAATTCAGCCTGTTCCTTCTTCATCATTAGAGGATGCTAATGAAGCTGTCAAACTCCTGCGCACTCAATTCGAGGCCTTCAAAGAGAAAGACAACTTACAGAGATTAGGGATCAAGCCACCCTACCCAGTTGAATGGAAGGAAGTCCCATTTCCTTCTAAATACAAGATTCTAACAATCTCTCTGTTTGATGGCAGTACATCTTCCAGTCAGTTCATTAACCACTTTGAGGTAATGACTGTTCAACTCCAGCCAAATGATGCTCTTCTTACCAGGGTATTCGTCGGCTGTTTAGCCGGTGTGGCATATAATTGGTACAGAAGCCTGCCCGATGGCTGTATCACTTCCTTCTTAGGTCTTAAACAGATCTTCTTGGAACGATTCTATGAAGGGATCAACGACATGACCATGTCAGCCCTTAATAAAATCAAACAAAGATATAATGAAACCGCTGAGAGTTTTATTGAAAGGTTCCGCCGAGAAGCTTTAAAGATGCCTCCAGGGACTCCGGCCGCTGTCACCATAGACACCTGCAAGGCAAATCTTTTGCCTATCATCAGCATGTGGACGGGGTCAACTCAGTTCTAAGACTGGCCATCCTTCATTGTCAACGCTAAAGCAGCTGAAGTTAGCGCTGACAAGTTTAAGCAGCTAGGGGTACACATGTCTAACCCCGACCGAGACGAACACCAGACATCGAGTAGCGGTAATCGCCAGAACAACCGCAAGGGAAAAGAGACTCTGAACATTAATCTGAAGAACAAAGAATCTCTGGCGGTCAACGTAGCTCCACCTACATCTACTTCTACTCTTTTTGTACCTCCACCAAGGGAACCTCGTCCGAAAGTAGAGTACTCCTTTGATGAGAACGACACCGCAAGCATCTTTGATTGCTTGATCAAAAGCAATAAGCTCCAACTCCCAGACCCAAAGAAGCCTGATGAAGTCGGTAAGACTGATCATCCCAAATATTGTGTCTATCACAGGTTTATTGGGCATCCCACTCGAACATGTTATATGCTCAAAGGCAAAATTCAGGAGCTGGTCAACGCTGTTGTTGTCACTCTGCAGCAAGATGAGAAGACGGTTACCGCGAACATGGTGTCTGTTCAGTTCGGTGACTTTCCTCCGCAGATGGTACATCATGGTGTCATCCCTATCCCTAAGGCTACTCTCGAGATCGAGAATCTCCCTCCTCCATGAAGTGAAGGTCTCGTCTCCTTATCTCTTGACAATGGCGAGATTATGTAGATTCACCCTGATCTTACTTCGGAGTTCGAAGTTTCCTCTTCCTCTAAGAAGAAAGACCGCTCCAAGGGCAAAATAAAGATCTGCAATATGGTGTCTTTTGACCCCATAGTTGAAAAAGAGATCTTACTGGGCACCAGGTCAGGGAAAGCTTACTTACGAAAAGTTCCTGAGACTCAAGAAAATCCTGCTTCCACTGAAGACATTCTTTCTGCATCCTCACCGGTTGTAGTACCGATTCCTCCCAAGCCGGCGGTAGCTGACAAAGGCAAACAACAAGTTCGTTTCAACAAGCCTTTGAAGATGTCATCTTCTTCTGGACTTGAAAAGCCTTACAACTTTGATATCTTGGCTCAACTAGCCAATACACCGGCCAGGCTGTCAATCTTCGAGTTATTGCGCCTCTCCAAAAAGACTCGAGAAACTTTGAGTGAAGCTCTCATGCAGGCAGAAACTTGCCTAGCCTTTCTGAAGAAGCCGAAGGCAGAGCCTGTCTCTTGCCTCCATTGTCATAGTGTGTTGAAATTAATTCCAAACATTACCTTCACACAGGATGACATGCTGATGGAAGACAATAGGCATGACCGTCCTCTATACTATACAGGATATGTCGACTCGATGAAAGTCGATCGTATTCTGATAGATCCAGGGTCAGCACTCAGCATCATGCCAAAGACAATGCTAGATGCACTGAAGATCCTATTGCATAGTCTTTCTAGCACAATCACCACCATCCTTGGGTTCAATCAGGGAAGGAGTGAACCTCTGGGCAAGATTCGCCTAAAACTCCAAATAGGCAATCTCCGCACAAAGGTGACCTTCTACATTATTGACAACCATGGTTGTTCTTACAATGCTCTGTTGGGGAGACCATTCCTGCATGAACATAATATTATTCCTTCGACTCTTCATCAATGCTTCAAATACGTTGATGGCAAGGAAGAAGTTCAAAAGGAAGTTGCAGATCTCTATCCTTTCAAAGGTGTCGAAGCATACGGCAATGACGCTCGTATGTACAAGAATGAGTTCATGAAGGTTGTACTGTCTCTAGACACTGAAGAAGAACAAGAAGCAGTGCCCAAAGACACCCTCATCATACCTGTCAAAGGGCGAGTTTCTCATCCTCAATCCTCTAAACCACTGGCTATTCACTTGCCAGTCCAGAAGCAACCAACCGATGGTGGTCAGGATCAAAGGGAGCTCACCTCTTCTGAGCCATTTGTTATCGACTTATGTCGTAACAAGGATAAAGAGCAGCTCACTTCTTCTGAGCCACTTGTTATTGATTTAACTCATAACAAGGACAAAAGGGAGCTCACCTCCTCTGAGCCGCTTGTTATCGACCTCCGTCGTAACAAGTGCAATCCTCATCCACGTTCTTCTTCTTCCCTCTTGTAATCAATCTGACCAAGTCTGCTAAGGCTAAAGGTCCTGTTGTACATACAGATGTACAAATCAATGAAAAAGCATCTCCTTTCCAGTATACTGATGTCATTTATCATGCTAAGTGCTATTTGGATATGTTAGATAGCTTCCAGTCATTTACAATGGGAGTTGTACAGTCTCTTCAAACAGAAGTTTTACTCAAACATCCAAACGACTCATATCGCATTGTTCCCGCTCGAAAGAGAGGCGAGAGTCCAATATTTTTTAGTAAAAGACCAGAACAAGAGTTCAGTTATACGGATGATAGCAAAAGTAACGACACGGGGCATATCCAACTTCGTCGTTACAGTCAACAATCAAAAGACATTATCCGAAAGATGGGTTATGACTTCAAGAATGGCCTCAACTACGGTAAGGGTAGAAGAACTCCTATCTGTACAACTGTTCCGAAAGGAAAGTCAGAGATGTATTACAGCAGGACCAAAAGAGGTCTCGGATATGCTTCTCCTCCAGTATTATCCCCAGCGTCTCCGAATCCGATAGTGAGGAACGCTCTAATTCTTCTGATTCCAGATCATGGGATTCTGACACCAGCATCGGTCAAGTTCATCGGCGGACTGTATCTTCCAATATGGTCTCCGTTGAGCTTCCAGAAGGCTATGATGAGGATATTGAAAAAAATCCTGAAACAGATCCTTGGGCTCAACGGATGGATACCCAATAGAAACTCCGATTCGAACAAAGGGAACCTCCTACCGAAGATCAATTGGTTCAAATTAACGTAGGAGAAAGCGGGTCACCTCGTCCAATATTCATCAGCAAGACCCTTCCAGAGGCAGATAAGCAAAAATTAATTCTTCTTATTTAAGAATACATTGATGTCTTTGCCTGGAGCTATGAAGATATGCCAGGTCTAGATCCCAAAGTTGCTACTCACAAATTGAATATCTTGCCTAATACAAAACCAGTCAAACAACAACAACAACGCTTCAAGCCAGAAATGATGGACGCAATTGACGATGAAGTCAAGAAGCTCATCGCTTGTGGCTTTATCAGAGAAGAACAACATCCAGATTGGGTAGCCAATGTTGTTCCAGTTCTGAAGAAAATTGGAAAAGTTCGAGTTTGCATCGACTTTCGGGATCTTAATGAAGCATATCCAAAAGATAAATTTCCTCTCCCTATCACGGATATCATGATTGACAACACCTGTAGGTTCGAAAGAATATCTTTCATGGATGGATTCTCTGGATACAATCAGATTCAGATGAATCCTGAAGATGAAAAACATACTTCTTTCCGCACTCCTCGCGGAGTCTATTGCTATACTGTAATGCCATTTGGTCTCAAAAACGTGGGTACAACTTACCAATGAGCTATGAGTACCATCTTTCGAGATCATCTTCGCAAGACTGTCAAATGCTACGTCGATGATATTGCTGTCAAAAGTCGTCTGAAGGAAGATCACATCCAAGACTTAAGAACAATCTTCAATCTGATGCGCCAACATCAACTCAAAATGAATCCCACCAAGTCATTCTTGGGTGTCTCTAGTAGCAAATTTCTCGGCTTCGTCATTACCTCTAAGGGTATACACGTGGATCCCGAGAATATCAAAGTCATTCAAGAGATGCGTCCTCCACGCAACCTAAAAGAGTTACGAGGATTCCAGGGTCGACTTGCTTACATCAGGAGGTTCATTTCGAATCTGTCTGGATGCTGCAGACCATTTACTCAGCTAATGAAGAAGGATGTATCTTTCATTTGGACCGAAGAATGTCAGCGAGCATTTGATGACATAAAGCGGTATCTCATGAACCTACCAGTCATGGTGCCACCAATCTCAGGCATACCATTCTTAATGTATGTTCGTGCTATGGATCATTCATTGGGTGCTTTACTTTCCCAAAAGAACAAAGAAGGCCATGAACAAGCCATCTACTATCTCAGTCGTACTATGATTGGTGCTGAACACCGTTATAGTCCGGTCGAAAAAAGAATGTCTAACTCTTATGTTTGCTGTTCAAAAGACTCGACATTACATCATTGGCCAAACTATTCATGTCATATCCCGAGTTAATCCTCTTCGGGTACTGATAAAAAAGCCTAGCACACTAAATTCTCGGCTGGCTACATGGGCCATTTTGCTAGCCCAATATGACATGGTATATGTTCCACAAAAGTCTGTCAAAGGTCAAGCGTTGGCGGATTTCTTAGCAGCTCATCCTGTACCAGAGACATCCAAACTATATGATGAAATTCCAGACGAGACATTGGAATCTAATACAATCTTCGAATAATTTCCTACTTGGCGTCTGTTCTTTAACGGTGCATCCAGGATTGGACCTAATGGTGCCATTGTCGCAGGAGTTGGAGTTGTTCTCGTTTCTCCAGACGGGTCAACTATTCAAAGAGCCTACTCTTTAGATGAACCTTGTTCCAATAACGTGGCAGAATACAATAGTCTACTCATTGGTCTTCAGTTAGCCAAACAATTGGATATCGAATATCTTGAAGTCTACGGTGACTCTAAGCTGGTCATTAACCAGGTTAGAGGAACTTATGAAGTTCTCCATCAGGATCTAGTGCCTTACTATGAAGCGGCAATCAACATGGCTATATCATTCAAAGCCTTCTTCATCGAATATGTTCGACGAGCTTACAATACTGAAGCAGATGCCTTGGCTAATCTTGCAGCAGTCTTAGCCATCCCTATCAAAAGACAGCAGGTGGTGGTTATCTCTAATCGGGAATTATTTTGCATTAAAAACAATCGTAATATTGAGTTCAGTAATCTTACTGAAGCCAATGTTATCGATAAAGATTGGAGAGATTCTTTCATCGACTTTGTAGTTCATGACATACTCCCCGAAGATCCCAAAGAGGCCACGAGTATTCGTCGACGATCTCTCCGATTTTACTACAATCAAACCACCAAGACTCTCTATCGGCGAACTTATGACGGCTTACTCTTGCGCTGTCTCGCTGGTGATGAAGCAACGCAAGTGTTACGTGAAGCTCACGACGGTGTCTGTGGAGCACATCAACCTGGTCCTAAGCTACAGGATCGCATCCGACGTATGGGTTACTACTGGCCCTCTATGGTATCAGATGCCATCGAATATATAAAAAAATGTCGAGCTTGTCAGATCCATACAGATTTCATCCATCAACTATCAGAATTTCTGCATCCGACTGCAGCTTCCTGGCCTTTCGAAGCTTGGGGTATGGACATTATAGGTCCCATCAATCCTTCTTCTTCTAAAGGACATCGGTTCATACTAGCAATAACTGACTACTTCTCCAAATGGGCTGAAGCTATACCCCTAGCTGAAGTTAAAACCAGCAGCGTCATCAACTTCGTCAAACATCATGTCATCTATAGATTTGGTGTACCTCGACGAATCATTCATGACAACGGACCTCAGTTTATCAGTCAAAAGTTCACAAGGTTCTGTGACGATCATCGGATTGACAATGTCGCTTCGACAGCTTACAATTCTGCCGCTAATGGTTTAGCTGAATCCTTCAACAAGACTATCATTAAACTCCTTAAGAAGTTTGTATCTACTAACAAACGGAACTGGAGTGAAAAGCTTGGCGAATGTCTTTGGGCCTACCGTACTACAGTCCGTAACCCCACAGGCTGTACACCCTTCTCTTTGGTATACGGCTGTGAAGCAGTTCTTCCCTTGGAACTTCAGATCCCGTCCTTAAGGATTGCTATCGCCAATGAGCTCACTACAGAGAACAACGATCTTCTTCGACTTCAAGAATTAGAAGCGCTCGATGAGAAAAGGTTAATGGCTCAACAGCATATTGAGTTATACCAAGCCCGTATCTCGAAGACTTTCAACCGCAAAGTTAAAGTCAGAGCCTTTCAGAAAGGAGAGCTCGTTCTAACAGTCAGACGTTCCATGACTATGACTCACTCGAGCAAAGGCAAATTTGATGCAAAGTGGGAAGGGCCATATATCATGAGCAAAGTCTTCTCAAATGGAGCCTATCAACTCACAGAATTGGAAGGTCGAGTTGCGATAATGCCCATCAACGGCAAGTTCCTCAAAAAGTATTATGTATAAATATAAAAGAGAGTGCTTGTAATCATCAGACAAGTTCATAAATAAAATTTAATTTTATTTCATCATGAATGATAGTACATGATATCAATGAAGGTCACTATCATCCTTCTCAAAATAGGGACGAGGGCCACTGCCGTCCTTATCAAAGACATGGTCGGCAAAAGAACCGAGAACATCCTTGCTCGAACCTACCAGGAACTTACAAGCAGCCATCCTCATGGCCTCTGCTTCTTCCGTCATCCCTGGTTCAAGGAGGAAGTCCAAGATGTCCCTTGGCGGCTTTGGTGCAGACGAACCTTCGCCCGCCTCTGTCTGTTTCGACTGGGCCAGTTCGACAGGATGTTCCTCCGAGCGTTCAACCTTCGGGGCGATCTCAGCCTTCTTGGATGCATCTCCAGACGACATTTTTGTGTTAAAAAGTAAAAGTGATCGTTCCATCTAAATTTCTGTTCTATTTATAGACAGAGATTCTTGAAAACAATGAAGCGACACATTCATTTGATGGTTCACCCGTTCATCACATTCATCTGACGGTTCACCCGTTCATCACATTTATTTGACGGTTCACCCGTTCATCACATTCATCCGACGGTTCATCCGTCATTCCATCTATTTGACGGTTCACCCGTTCATTACACTCATCTGACGGTTCATCCGTTCATTCCATCTATATGACGGTTCACCCGTTCATTCCATTCATCCGACGGTTCATCCGTTCATTCAATTCATTTGACGGTTCATCCGTTCATCTCGACGATTTATTTCGTTCACAAATTTTGATGATTCATTTTCGTTCATTCACCCATCCATTCACACTAGCAATTTGTCATTTTTGATTAAGTTGTCTACTGAAATAATGATATTCAATAAATTATATTCTGCCATGTCCACATTACCTCTGAGCAGATATAATGAATATAATTATTTTCTAAAAATCAAGAAATATATCATATCCTGCACCTCTGAATATATTTTCTATCGCTATTATTTATATCTGATATGCAATAAATAATAGATCCACAAAGAAAATTTCTTTTTATTGATCAAAATTGAAAGACATTACAAAGATACATATCACAAAATAAGAAGATACAAAGAGTCTTTCTATTCGGCCGGCGGGGTCATCTGGTTGGTCATCTGCTGCTTTAAAATTTGCAGTCGCTCCTCACGAGAGTCCATCACTCGCCTCCTAGCTTCCTCCATCCCAGACTTATCATCGAAGGTTGGCAGGGTTACTAGTTTGCTAGAGATTTCAGCTTGATGAGTTGCGACATACTCATCTCTTTCTTGAGTCAGAACACCAAGTTGTTGAACAGCAGCCTGATGGTGGGTGGCCTCATCCTCCAGAACAAGTTGAACAAGTCTCAACTCTTCCTGAAGACGGGCAGATTCTGTTTGCAGCTCAGCAACTCTCCTTTCCTTCTCTTCAGCAACAGATGCCACTGTTTCCACTTGGGAATTATACTCAGCAGACTTGGTAGTGAAAGTATCCAAGAGAACTTGGAAATTAACTTTTGCAACCGCAGCCTCTTGAGACATCTTTTCAAATTCGGCCTGCACCAAGGGTTCCACCTCCCCCTTATTAAGCTCTTTGTAGGTCTTGACTGATGCTTCCAGCTCATCTAGTATATGATCAAGAAAAATAGCCTGAGCTTCATCGCTTTAACTGCGAATGGCATTGACCAGATAAGAGGTTGGACCTCTAACTGTAGAAAAACCAGCCTCTTCTTTCTCTATCACCCTATCTACTAAGGGTCCCAACGAAGTAAAGAAGAGTTTGGTGAAGGAGTTTATGATAAATTGGTTAGTAGCCAGGGCACCATGTGTCGCGGCTACTCCCATTGACGATGAAGCAGCAGGTACCGGAGATAGACGTGCAGCTTTTTGCATATGAATGGAGGGTTCTCTGGATAGAGGAGCCATCGTAGAGCTAGCTGTCCCTCCCGGATGTTCTTCTGCAAAATCAAACAAATCTTATCATTTTGTTGTCATTAGTAACCAATCGAAAAGGATCAAAAATAAAAGCAATCTTACCATGACTTGGTCCGGCAACAAGTCTGTCATCTGTTGGCACAGGTTCCAACCTAGCAGAAGTAGCCTCAGACATTACTGCCTGGCTACTGTCCGCCTCGGAGCCACCCGAAAAAGGTCGTCTACTACTAGCTATTGCCGCTATTGGTACTATATCTGTGCATGGAGGAGGAATTGGAGATGATTCAATTTCTGCATATAAAAATAGACATGTCGGCCATTTAATCTATGAAAAGAAAATTGATAATCTCATTAAATACCTTTGGGATCAGCAGTAGTAGTTTCCTCCGGTGCTACTTCCTCACCCACATTCTTTTCTGGAGATGCATGCATCTCAACATCCTTTTCAGGATCCAGTGTGTCATCAACGATTTTGGAAGATATATGGACATCAGCGTCCTCTTCTGGATTTAAAGTATCATCAACAGCTTCTGTTGATGTATCTTCATTGCTTATACTATCTTCTGGTGCTTCCTCGCTGGCAGTTACGGCGGCGGCTTGATCAACATCGTCTTGCAGACCGAAGTCACAATCATTTAGAGCATCAATCATTAAACGATCCTCTTCTTCACGGAGTGTTCCTGGTGTAGCAGGAAGCTGAGTGGTTTCCACCGCAAGAGAAGGAGATCATAAAACTTCATCATCCCTCTGCTCAGCCTCATCTCTCTGCTCAGCTTCAACCTCATCCCTCTACTCAGCTTCAGCCTCATCCCTCTGTTCAGCTTCAGCCTCATCCCTCCCTCTTCTCTGGACTAGGAGTTTTCTCCTTAGGCTCGGGGGCAGGTGTAGGGGATGACATGGTGATTCCAGCAATAGCACTAGCCACCATCGAGGACAAGATTTATCTCGGAGGAGTGACCACCCTCTTTCTTCTTCTGGAGGCCAATTTCTTTCTATGTAGATGTCTCTCTGGACTCTCTACATCTACTACATCGACCTGTCTTGGAAGAGAAGTCGGCGTAGTCGCTTCTTCTCTTTGGGTTGACTCGGCCAGTTGCCGAGATTGTGACCTGGTGGTGACCTTCTCTGATGGATCTAGGATAAGCTTCTTCTTTTCAACCGGAGAAGAAGGTTCGTCAATCCTTCTTTTTCTCTCCTTGGCTGGAGATTTGACAACTTTTAAGGAAATTCGCAGTGGTTCGTTGACTTCCTCAGGGAAGTTAGCTTCCCTTGAGGCTTCCAATGGGTCATCCACTAGTTCATGCTCTTTGTCATTACCTGGAGCTGATATAACAGTTGATCCCTTCTTCAATCGCATCGCTGTCGCGAAGCTATCTACAAGGCTGAAGTTCTCGGCGAATGTATTCGCTGCTGTGTAAAAAAGCGAATATGTGTATAACATCCGGGGGCCGTGATCGCTCTTGGTCGGCATCGAGAACATTGTTCTTGTGTCTCGAGCGTTATAATAAGCCCAAGCCCTGGTGCCATCAATCAGATAACCTTTTCCTTGCAGGCAAGTTATAACATTGCCTACGTGGAATTGGTTATAGCCGAATTGTCGTACAAAACGGTTGGGAAGATAAGGTTCCAAGTAACATTCCTCTTCAAATCTGTAAACCAAATGTGACGGTCGGATCGTTTTCAGCCACTCAAATACTGCACGACCTAGAGGCTGCCTCCCAAGATCAACCAGATTTGTTGACATATGTTCATAGCCAGTTGAAGGGGGAACACAGTAGAAATTCTACCCCTTCCTAAGATTCAAAGCCCGTCTGCAATCTTTCAGACTGGTGTATATCTATTTACCCCAGGAGAATCTCCGCAGATAGCTACCGCCGACTGCCTCCATATCAGGGTTCATCAATGACGGATGGTGCAGAAGCAACCATCCGAACAAATAAGTATAGGGCAGCTCCAGCCGAGGGAAGTTCCCCTTTTCGCCCTTCCATTTGAGCATCGATTCGACATAAATACGAAGACCAGCGTTTACTCTGCAGGTCATCGCCGATAGCAGATCCATCCGGTAGCCAAAGACTAACCGGACAGCAGCAAAGAGCACGCCGCGATGGAAGCGATCGACGGCACTGGCTCCGGTGACGACAAATCATCGAAGCCAGTATGTGAGAAAACTCGCCAGCTGGGCTTCCTTTGACATGGGCCTATAGCCCAGCCTTATGAAACTTTCAATAACATCTCCTGTCTTGAAAGGAGGATATTGAAGTTCATCATCGACCCTGATGTCCATTTCTTTGTTCTCCTCCATCAGTCCGATCACCTCACTGTGGCTGAGTGGTCTGAAGAAGCTAGGGTTACACTTATCATGATCCTTAGTCTTCTTCTCTATGATGTGGTTAAAAAAGAGATAAGGCAACCACTTTGATGAGTAGCAAGTACCAGAAGAACCACTCTTGTAATATAAGGAGCAGATCTTATAATGACACATCAGTTCTTCAAAAACGTCCACCATTTCAGCATTTTCCCGACGAAGTCGGTCCAACTCGTCATTTGTAGGGACAAATTCCTCATAGGGGAATTCCCCCATTGGTAGACTCGAGATGTATCTCATCTCATGAAGAGCCAGCCCGATTTCTCCACAGGGCGTCATGAAAGTCCCTGTCCTGAAGTTGTATCTTTCTGCCAAAGCCAGGAATAAGTGAGGATTGGGTTGAAAGTCGTACACTGTGGAGTATACTGCCTGGTATAGCTCAATTTCCTTGAGCCTCTCTTCGAACTGAGCCAATATCCAATTGGCTATGCAGTTCCACCTTTTGTTATCTGGATTCACCAGACCTGTCAAGCGGATGTCCTGATCAGGATATCATCCCTCGACCTTCACGAATTCATTTGCAAAGATCGGTGTTCGGATCGACAGCAGCAGAGAAGAGTTCTCTGGTGGGATGCACCCAGGTTTCAATCCCCTGAGCAGAGAGCTATGACGTTCCGAAGAACTATAAAACATGTCCTTCTTGTTGGGTCCCTTCTTTACACAGATGTTCCATGTTCTGGCTTGCTGGAGAGGAGTAATATCCCAGTCCATTCTCCTAGGATAACTCGTATGAGCATAGCGAGCTAAGGGAAGACACCTGGAAGTCTCAGGCAAGAGTATCATTTTCTCGGCTCTCTGAAGGAGTCTCTGCTCAACACGTGGTCTCGGCTGAGAACTTTTATCAATAGCCTCACCAAATAGAAACATGGGTTTCTTGTGAATAATGGCATCGGCAGTCTGCAGAGGTTGCCCGTTCATCAGACTCAATAAGGTTTCATTATCTTGTGCTACTAAGATGGCTTGACGGGAAGATGGCAGAGCATATTGGGGAAAAGTTACATGGGACAAGTCTTCCTTAAACTCTGGTTCAGCAAGGGTCCCTGCAAAGACTTCATAGTCCGGGTCTTCCCTGATGTTAACTGCATCAAACAGAATGACAGAATTCAGTACATGCAACATCAAAGATTCTGTCAAAAAAATTAGCAAATTGCGCAAGCATCAGATTGTGTTGTCTGTAAAACATTAGATTGCGCAAACAATAGCTTCTATGCACAAACTGTCCAGTTGCGCCAACACCAACATATTCACTTGCGTAAGCCATCAGATTGTGCTAACAAGTTTACGCAAGGCAACAGTTTGTGCTGACAGACTTGCGCAAACCGATAGAGTGCGTTAACTTTTGCCAGCGCTTTCCAACCGATTGCGCAGAAAAATAGTCTTCATAAAAATAAAAAACTATTGGGTTTGTACAACCGAAACCCTAAAAGGGCGGCGCAATATAACCAAATCTCTAAAAAAAGATAGGTTTGAAGATTCAATCATGTCGAAGAACCCTAAAAAGGGGTTTTTGATCGATCGACTACCTTGCAGTGCGGGATGACCGACTTCGTATCGTGAAATACGCGACGCAGCCCGAGTCGAAGACTCAGCGGGGGCTTTGCCCTTGTCGGCGGCGGAATGCTTCGGAGCCATTGAAGTCGACGGAGAAAAAAAAAAGAGTCGGAGTGGGCTCGAGAATTTTCTCTCTTGAACAAAGTGGAAACAAGTAAAGAATGACAGAAGGAAGAAGGAGAACTATTTATAGTTTTTTCGAGAGTAATGGTCGCCTCGGATTGCGCCAAAGAAATGGGAGCTGACTCCTCCAATTGCGCAGACAAGTCATTATATGCGCAACTTCATTTAAAAATCAAAATTCAAAGTATTTCGAAAACTTTGAATATTTTCAAATTTCGAAAACTTTGAAGGGGGTCTTGTAGGTCCTAAAAATCAAGTTGCACCCATCAACAAAGCCATGAAAATCAAAGTGTGCATCCTTTAAATAAACTGCGCAGAAGACAGATTGCGCACCACCTCAATTGCGCAAGCTGAATTGCACATACTTCAAAGTGCGCTAGCTGACGTGGCCGCATCATCATTACCTGACAGAAAATCAGATCTTCTGACAGCTGACAGCACGAAGAACGAGAAAACTGTTTATTTCTCGGGCAGCACAGCGTTCGAGGACAGCTGTACAGTCAGCTTAGTTCAATCTAGCACAGTTCAATCCAGCGCAATCCAAATCCAGCACAATCCAAACCCAGCGCAATCTGAAGCTAGCACAATTTATGTGGTGCAGTCCATCAAGATAACTGAAATTTTGTACGTGGCATACATGCCATCAATTGCTCACCACGTGGCAACCGTCTGTACACGATTATACGCATTTCAATCAAATGATGCCATGTATCCAATACAGTTGGCCCACGATCAAATAACTGCCAGCTCAATCTGATGTCTGCGCAATCTAATGCATGCGTAATCCATCCTGCGCAATCCAGAATAACTAAAAATTAGTTATTTCCAGAACCCTATAAATAGAGTTTCAAGTCCTTCCTAGGGGGATCACATAGAGATCAGAAAAATCAGAATCAAGAGCAGAGAGTTCAGGAGTTCTTGCCCAAGTGCTGCTGCATTCTTCAGAGGCTACCACCTTCAACTTCAAAGGCTATTGTCTTCAAAATTTACATCGTCCAAGGGATAAAGCGATCGTCATTCAGATCGGATTCCTATAGTTGTACTTTCCCAGAATTCTTGTAATCTTATTACAAAGTTTGTGAAATAAAGATCAACTTATGTTTTTGCAAACAGCAGTGAACCCGTAGTCTCGATAATTCAAATAAGTCACGACAGTGCGCTGCTGTCTTGCCATCGCAAGTCAATGAACATTCTTTTAACTATACTTTATAAAATTTCAAAGGAGGTTCTAGAATTTCAAACAAGTTCCATGAGGTTGTAAGTATCCGTCCTTCAAGTATGGATATCAAATCTTGAAAAAAAAATGATTAGTTAGGAAGGATAACTCTTGAATCCAAAAAAACTTAACTTAAGATTGATGTATAGACAATTGAGTGAGAGATTATTTAAAAGATATAATCCCTTGGGTCCAAGGAAAATATAAGTGATACAAACCCATGATATGGCGATGTTTAGAGAAGACATAAGATAAAGTTTGTACAAATGATGAAGATCAGGAAAAAAAGGACCGAAGGCAAAAGAAATATAAATTTTAATCTCTATTTTTCTAACATTCAAGATCGAGGGAAATATGTATAAAACACTATGTCTACTTATTATGAATATATTTATGCACAAATATAGTCTAAATAAATCCCAAAATATCATTTTAAGGGAAGGTTATTCTATTCCCAAGTAAAATACGAATTTAAATAGCAATAACACATCTATTTTATTCAATATACAATTTATAGGAATTATTCACAAGACCAAAATGGACTACCAATATGTATATACATTCATATATCTACATGGACGTCGTTGGTCGCACTACATGACTACCAGGGCTTAGGTTGCGTTCGGGTCCAGTCCGGGCTGAATTGGTACAACCAGATCTCCTAAAATTATATTATTAATAAATAACTAATTAAATTCTTTATAGAGGTCAAGCTGCAACTTAGCCTGGTTTTTCTAGTTAGGATATACCTATGGCTCGACCTTCTCTACCATGGCTAGAACAATAGTCAAGGCACACGATCACACTATCCGTGCCATAATTTTTAGTCATCTTGTACTCTAAATCTTAACCATGACTAAACCCTTCTATAATTATAATAAAATTCCAAAATCATAATTCAATTAAAAATGAAATTTTTTTATAAAATTTCGGGAAAAGGGGTTACGGTTAAGAATCGGATTCCAGGAAGGCCTAAGTTGATGAGTAAATAGTCTACCCACCTTAGGTCATACCGTCGTATCAAAATGTAATAGTGTATCTAAAAATCTTTCAGGCTATCTAAATTTAATAAATTGCATGGCCTAATCCTTAACTACCCAATAATCAATTAATAAGGGACTCATATCCCTAGTCATTTTCCTAAATTAATTCAATCCTTATTGTGAATGAGCATTTCATAGTTGCAGGCTCGCAGTAGTACGACTAATATGGTACTACTACGAGTTCGCACAATTTGCAAAAATTGACCTGCATGGGCCACCACAAAAACTTGTCATGACCCGCACCCGCTTTTCGGATACGAGACGTGTCCAAGCCAGCCTACGCCGCATAGTCGGCGGTAGAACACTGTCAAGCCCGCAAGAAATAAATGCTCAAAATATAACATTTGCTGCTCATTCACATTTCTAAATTTATTACAACATTTACAACATTTATATTTAAAGAAAATACAAAATTCTCACAATTAATGAAAATGATACAACTGCTATCTATTTCTAGGTTTCTGTCTGCAAGTACACCCGTATCTTCCAAGCTAAGTGAGGCCACATCTAACCTAAAAAATGTTGATTTCCAGTCAGAAATAGAACAAGCACACAAACCGACGACAGTGCGAAAACACAATAGAATTTACAAGACATGAAAATAACATATGAGAGATGAAAACTAGAAAGTACTGATGACATGGCACGGTGGAGAAGACAAGGAAAAATAAATAAAAGACAACTATCTATGTGGTGTGAAATATCTGTTTCGACATGTGAACGGCTAGGGGATAAATCCGACACCCTGTACGTGTCGTGTGTAGCTGCTATTCTCCACAAAAGACACGGGGGATAGTTCTGGGTAGTCCACATGTCTACTAAGATATTTCTCCTTCCGACTACTCCGTGTGACGAGCGTGTCAACAAGCAGCAAGACATATGTATAAACATGAAATGTATAGACTACTATGAATCGAAAAGCAATCAGAAAGTGTACTTGCCTGGGGTCCTTTGCTGGTGAAACCGACAATCCCATCGGGTTCAGAATAGTCCAGTTAGCCTAGGGTCGATATGAAGAATTTGGGTTCGCAAGAAAATAGAAAGTTTGATTAGTCACGGTCAATGACTTATAATCAAAATAATTTACGTAAATAAATAATTACACTATTTTGGAAATTACTATATGGTTTGAAAACTATATATATTTATTTATAAAGTTTATCTAGAAAATATAAAAGCCAAAAAGTATTTATTTTACAAACCCAATATATAATATGCCCAAAGAATGTACTTATACCTATACATGTATCCTAGGAGTTTCTAAATATTATCGATCATAATAAAATCATAATAATAATTAATAATAATACTAGTAATACAGGCCCAAGGCCCAAAATAGTCTATATAAGACTTATTTATAAAACTTATATAAGAAAATCAAATATATCTTTGTAATCAAGCCCAATAATTATATAAGCCTATTCCTAGTAACCCAAAATATGTATACAAGTCCAATACTAAATTATAAATAAGCCCATTATGCATAGCCCAACTAAATTTGTTAAAAACTTTTAAATCAACATTTACTATAGGTCCAAAATTAGTAGTATAATTCCAAAAATACAAACCAAATTGGAACCCAAGAGCCCACAAAATCCAACCTTAATGTATTCCTGTAGCCCATGGCACATGGCCCATGTCCCATGCACCAAGCCCATACTATATATATTTAATTTAAACCCAAATATATAGCCTCCAGCCCAATTAATAATATAAGCCCAAACCCTGTACTGGGCTCCCAGTCAACCTTTCCCAAAACAAAATAAATAAAAACAACTAAACTAAAAAGGAAAGAGAGAGGAAACAGAAATTGGAAAAAGAGAATGAATGGGAGAGGAGTCACCTCTCAACTTAGTGTTGGTCGCCCCCTCGGTCGGAGAGCGCTCGAGCAAAAGCTCGCTGAGAGACGACGACTGTGATGGTGGAGCTCAACAGAGATGAGGTTTTCGTCGGACGGAGGCGGATGGAGGAGAGGATGAGGCGGAGAGGGTTTCGGGGGCCTGCTCTGGTTCGACGGGAAGGAGGCGGTCTCGGCTGCTCGACATCGCCTTCGGGCTGCACGGAGGAGCAGCCCAAATCTGGTCGAAATCTGGCGGTGCTCGATAGGACAGGGCACGATCGATCACCGGCGCAAGTTCGAAGGCGCCAACCGGCGGCGACTACCCGTGGGAAGGTGGTCGGGGGCGGCCCACCGAGCTCGACGGAACACGAAAGGCAGAGGGGAAGTGTCCGTGCACGCGCGACCCAGGAGGAGATGATGTCAGAGGAACATTGGATACAGGAGAAGGAGTGGCAACATTCTTACGTCCTTCTGGGTTGTTTCTGAAATAGAGCCTCCCAGACCTGGTACCAGCCATAACTTCTTTTTCTGGAACAGCTGAAAAAGAAACCATGTTGCAGTCTTTCAGTCGTGTCTTGCTTCTGGATGATTTCTTCTTTTGAGGAAAAAATGATCTGTCCAGAATCCCAGGCCAACACGGGACTGATTGTCTTGAAGACGTAGAAAAGAGGTATCGAAGACCCTTTTTTTTATCATTTAAGCCAGGAGCTTTTTGTAGGTCATATCCCATCTTCCATCATTTGATCTCTAGCTTCGGTGACACAGTTATTGAAGAGGAAAGTGAAGCTGTCGCTAGAGTGAATGTAGTGTTCAGAGTTGGAATACGACCATCCAGTGAAGTAGATTCACTTGAAGTCATATAACACGACTTATATTTGGTCGTCTTCTTTGACTTGGTAGAAGAAGTAGATGTCTTCGGTTCAAAGTTGGCTACCAAATCATGATGAATCCACATGATTTTGTCTTTGTCAGTTGATAAAGGTACCAAGCTGTCACTGCTTGCTGGTGGAAGGTTGACGATCTCCAAGGTAGCCTTTGGGATAGGAACAATGCCATCATGTACTAGTTGAACAGAAAAGTCACCAAACTGTAGAGAGACGACATTGGCGATCACCGTCTTCTCTTCTTGTTGAAGAGTGATTGCTTTGGCATTGATCAACTACTGGATCTTCCCTTTGAGTACATAGCACGCCCTGGTTGGATGCCTTAGGAACTTGTGATACATGCAATATTTAGGATTGTTGGTTTTACCTACTTTATCTGGCCGTTTAGCGTCGAACAGTTGAAGTTTGTTGCTCTTGATTCGACAATCAAATATGCTCAGGATGTCGTCTTCATCAAAAGAATATTCCTCTTTGGGACGTAGTGCCCTCTGTGGAGGTGCTATTGTTGTAGGTGTCGACTGACTCACGTTGATAACCAGGGCTTCTTTGCCCTTATGGTTGTTTTGACGACCCCCACTATTGGTAGCAAGATGCTCATCTTTGTCAAGGTGAGGCATCGGGATGCCTAGCTGCTTGAACTTATCAACATTATCTTCGGCTGCCATGACACTTACTATGAAGGAGCCCCAATCTTAAAGTTGTGTGGGTCCCGTCCACATGCTGACTATAGGTAAGAAGTTTGATTTGTATGTATCTATAGTCAATGCATCAGGGGTACCCAAAGGCATTTTAAGTGCTTTGCCAGCTATGAAACGTTCAGCAGTTTTATTAGGCATTTGTTATATTTTAGCAAGGACAGACATGGTCATATCATTTGTTCTTTCATAGAACCATTCTAGGAACATCTGTTTTTAATGTTGCAAAGGATGTTATATAACCATCTGGCAAACTACGATACCAGTCATAGGCAACACCTGCTAGACATCCGACGAATACTCTAGTGAGTAGAGCATCATTCGGCTGAAGTTGATCAGTCATCACCTCGAAGTGGTTGAGATATTGGCTTGGAGATGTACTGTTGTCAAACAGCATAATGGTGGGAGGCTTGTACTTAGGTGGAAACGGGACTTCCTTCCACTTTATGGGATAAGGTTATTTGATCCTAAGCTTCTGTAGGTCGTCCTTCTGCTTGAAGGCTTCGAACTGGTTACATAAAAGTTTTACAGCCTCATTGGTGTCCCCTGATGCTTGGGGAGCAGTAGACTGATTTGGCGTGTTAGGAGGATGAACTGCATGATAAGCACCACCCCCAGCACCAGAAATAATTAGAGTTGGCATAGTAGCATTATGAGAAGACTGTACCCCCTGACCGGTATTAGTAGGAGCAGATATCGCTATTTGTTCTTGCATTGGGATTAGATTCGCAACTGGTGGAACAGTATGTTGTGCCACGATTATAGCATGCATGCTTGCCATCATCTCAGACATGTTTTTCAAGATGGCCTCTAAAGAGGTGATTCTTTGCTCCTGGCTGCCGGAGCTGGTTACGTCTTGTTCTTCGTTGGTGACATAGGTCGTCACTTCTCTAGCCACCAAAGAGGAGCTGGTGGAAAAGATGGTCTGTTCAGAGCTTTCGTTGTTAGCATCAAAGTTATACGAGGAACCACCCCCAGGATAAGGGATGGGAAGATCCCTTTGACCGAAGAAATCTTAGTTAGAATCAGGAAGATTTTTTTGACCGATTGTTTCTTGGTCGGAAGGAAGATTCCTTTGATCGATTGTTTCTTGGTCGGAAGGAAGACTCCTTTGACCGATTGTCTCTCGGCTTCTTGATCTGGTATGTTAGTAGACTCCTTCATCGGAGTCACGGATCCGATCCAAGTATTGTTGACTGGGGTTCGGGATGCATTGCGTCTCAGATGCCTTCCACCCCTAGTGCTTCGAGATGTCATGTTGACTGAAACAAATAATAACTCGTCTTTATCGACTAGGGTCACTTTAGGAGGCTGACGTTGTATGTCAGAAGAACGATTGTAATAATTCATACGATTGAAGATGGTTTTTTTGGCTGATTTGCAATAGCATTGTACTTGAGCTTCATGGAAAGCAGACCGGAGTTACCTGCATGTGGTTGTCGTAGAGAATAAATCTTCGTCTACTGCTATGATCAGTTTATAAGATTAAGAATAGTTCAAATGGTCAAAGATAAACCGTTTTGGTGTCTGGCAGCAACACTTAATCACTATCTCATAATTACAAAGATGCTTCGTAGGTGGACTCACAGATACATGAGACGGACCTGCGATCTTCCGTTTTTGTACAAGAATCTTGCGGAGATTAGTTACTTTAATAGGGTAAGGAGAAGAAGGACGTATATATTCATGGATTACATTAGAAACATGGTTCTTGTTCTTGAGATGTCCGGTTCCTTTGGTATACAAGGAAGTGCTGAGTTGATTGGCATAGGTGAGGGGGTTTCTGACTTTAGAAGTCCTCACTTTGCACAGATCAGCAACTGGCACAAATTGCACTTGGCGCGCCTTATGGCTTGATGAGGCCGACTCTGATTTACGCCTATTGAGATAGGTGCGCATGTCAAGAAGGTGTGCCTTCTATGTGTCTATTTGGGACACCATCAATTTTCTTTGTTTGGACCTTGATATGCGCAGACTTGGTAGATACTGATTTGGATTTGGTTGGTGCTTAGGAGTAGGCAAAATGTCTTGTTGCACTGCGCACCCTACTCGAGCGCACTTAGTATGGCACAAATAAGCAAAATTTACTTTCTTGCTAAAGGCTTGATTGTCTCTGTCAAGAGAATTAGACCTTCTGCTCAAAAGAGTTTGTGTCCTGTTTGGCGCAGGGGCGCAATCAGGAGTATTTTTTGCCAACTCAAGAACTGGAAAGAATGAGAAAAGGCCAAAGGGCACTTTTCTTTGTTCTGCATAGGAGCATAAATAGATAGGCTCTTACCCAAGTTCAGATCTGGGGAAGAAGAGGGATTAGCCAAAGGACATTTCTCCTTGTTCTGCGCCAGGGCAGCACCTGGCGCAGTCTGCATAGAAGCAAGAGGAAGGGCCAAAAGGCATTTTTCTTTCTTCTGCACATGAGCAGAAATAGATAAGTACCTCCCAAGTTCAGAACTGGGGAGGAAGAAGGAGTAGCCAAAGGGCATTTTGTAACTCCACTTTTTCTAATAATAAAATTTGGGTATTTCTCTATTATTTTTCACTAAATATTCTTAAAGTAAAAATATCTTGAATTAGTAGTATTCTATAAATAAATTTTATTGATTCTTCTAAATATACATTTATATGGATATCTTAAATTAATAAAGGTTATTTCTATATTAAGATGGTTAATTGTGTTTTTATAAAAATTTTATCCTCCTTAATCTTTAAATCCATTCCCAACTTCTCATTGGATCTCAATTCTTTCAAAGTCCAACTATTCCTTGGGCTTCATAGCCAATCAGGCCTTCGACCAGCCCACCAGCAACTGGGCACGGATCCGGATCATGAGTCCAAATCCACAAACCGATAACCCTTCACCCGCTAACCCTAATTCCTAATAGCCGTTATATAGTTCAATTCCTTCTATTCTTTCATTCACCCGTTCAAATTTTTAGCTCTTCATTCTCCAACTCCTCTGCTCTGCAGCTGTGGCGACGACGACGACGACAACGATGCCGAGACGATTCCAGAAGCTTCTCCTTCCTAACCGCCTAACCACTTCTCAACTAACTCTAACTGTCTCCACCACCTCGTCTAACTGCCTGCCCGCCCAACTGTCTAACCGTCTACCCGCCCAACCGCCCAACCGCCTACCCACCGCTGCCACTCCTATATAAGGACCCCGAGACCCTTCTTCTCCATCATTTTCTAGCCACAGCGAAGCCCTCGCGAATTCCTAATTGATCTTCCAATTTCTCCTTCCCTGTTCTTCCTTACGAGCATGGCCGTGGCGATCGGATCTTCGAGACATACTTTGCAGTGAAGACGAAGACGATGGTGATGAATTGAAGTGACGACGAGATCGACGGCGAGCTCGACAGTCGCCAATTCGGTGAGTTCTTCCAATTCCTTCCTCTTTCCTGACATTCGAATTTCCTTTCATGTGAATTCCTATAGATAATTCTTGATCGATCGATTCAATTTTTCTAGATTCTTGATGTTTAATTGAGAGTTGTGAGTCTTCTTGATCTGATTCTTGTGCATTTCTCCAATTTTGGAGTCAAAACAATTCGAACCGAACTCATATTGCTGCTTTCCTTTCGTGCACATCACCTGTTCGACAAAATGTCTAGTTGGACTCTGGCATCAGCTGAGCACTCGAAGACACCTGTATCGGATATACTGGGAGTACGTCTAGTTCACTTCAAGCTGTAGTCACTTTGTTGGACACGAGGACGAGGAGTATCAAGCCTTTCAGGATACGGGTAATTGCAGTCATTGGTTCAGGTATAATACCCCTTTTTCCTATACAGCATACTTCATTAAGTTTTGGGTGGCACTAAACCACCCTATACCAGGGACATGACACGAGGGATTAGAGCAGACTTCGTGTCAGGGCGACTCAGTCGACACTGATAGACACAAGCGTTCACGACTCTGTATCGGATCAGCAGTCGACACAAGTGTTCTCGACATTGGACACGGGCTAGCTGATATTGTGGACACGATCGCTGTATAGTGACCATTCAGTTTGAATTAATCTGACTGAGCATAGGTTAATGAGTGGTAAGGTTTGTGTAGTTCAATGGATTATGAGCTAGCATTTGTTAGTTAGGGATTGGTATTATGAAGTTGGGTCATCAGAAGTTAATTTGAATATAGTTGATGAATGGTGACGTTGTAGTCTTGGTGTAGCTAAGTGAGCATGTCAGGTGGGCTAACCTTGGGGTGGTTCATTTTAGAGTATCAATAAGTTAACTTAAGAGTAGGTTGCTAAGTGAGTGATAGTAGGTCTTTGGTATTTGGATAGATCTAGGGATTATTCTTAATAAACTCTAAGACCTATTTTCTACTTTCTAGGTGATTCTAGAAGACATGGACAATACCTAGAATCAAGGCAAGTACATGTACTCAGTATTACCATCATTGTATACATTGTACACATATTGTCTTATTTTATTATTGCACTTGTTCCCGATTGATTGTATAGTTTCTCGTGTCGGGTGGGGGACGTTCTAGAGACATGTGATTGACTAATATAGGTCAAATATTGCCTGATAGCATACTCTGTATGCCTGATGTCCATTTCGTGCGTGACTGATAGCATTGTCGTCAGACATGCCTGATTATTGATTGACTGATAGCATATTTTATATGCTTGATTACATATTAGTCCCCACATGTTGATAACATCCAATTGCACATGTACACGTAGCTAGTGTATATTTTATTCACATTGTTCCTCTGTCTTTCAGTTATATTGATATATCGTTCCATTGAACTTCATGGTGAGTTTTATTGAGTTATATTGTACTTTGCTCCTTTCCTGACTGAATCGTTGATTACATGTGAGATGGATCTTTAGATTGTCATGGCTGGCATTGGAGCTCACTGACATTGAGATAGCTAGTTCATGTATAGGGATTGATAGAGTGTATTTGATTATTTATTATTGTTGCATCATTTATCTTTTACCGATTTTGTAACTGGACATTCATGTATAAGTTGTAATAATTGTAAAGTGGATTGCTGTAATGGTTAGTATAGATTCCGAGATTAGATGCTGTGATGAGATTACTCTTGTTATTGATGACTAGACGGCTCACTACCACTGTCAACGACAGTGTAGGCCGGGCATGTATCGACCTGTACCCGATTATTCGGGAGCGGGACGTGACACATTTTCCCTTGTTCTACGCCATGGACGTAGTGGGCACAGTCTGCACAGAAGCTGTGATTGGTGTTTTCAAGGACTTTGGAGTCCAAATGGCGTACGTCGTGTTCTTGGTAGAAACAGTAGCGCGCTTGGCACCCCCAGCACCGATCATAACTTCATAGGCTGTTTAGTCGGCTTGGACGACCAAGGTCTTCTGTGTCTTGTCGATCGACGCGGTATCACATTGAGTTGTCACCTTCTCATCGGAGGAGAAAGTCGTCCCCAACAGAGTCGCCATTTTGTTGTAAAAACAAAAGTTCGATCTACAAACTAAAAGAAAAAGAAAGTATAAAAGGTACTATTGATTTCTGGGAAAGTATAACTGTAGAAATCTGATCAGAAGACGATCACTTTATCCTTTGGACGATGTGATATCGAAGACACGAGCCTTTGAAGAATGCAGCAGCACTTTGTCAGGAAATTATGATTATTAGTGATGCTTTACAACTGATTTGAAACTCTATTTATAGAGTTCTAAAATAACTGTCAAGTAGTTATTCTTGGTAGCACGTACTGCATTTTGCATGCCATTCATCCAGTTGTGCGAACGGTTACTCAAACTGCTAAGGATATGTAGCATTATCTGAGAGAGATGCGCATGGTCGTAGGCAGTGTAGTTGACACGTTCTTTGAGATTAGTGGCATGCGCGCCACGTCATCTGACTTCTGGATAAAAATTGATTAGTTGGCACCAATTTGGTAGGTGGCGCCAGGCGCAATTTGATAACTGGCACCTCCTAATTAGTTTGTCAGTTCTGTCATCATTAACTATCTCATGCCATCTGATAGCTGGTGTGAGCTAACCGTCAGCATTTATTACAAAGCTGACATAGTCTTCTCGAGCGCCGTGCTTTCCAGGATTCGAAGCAATTTTCTTTGACTGACGAGCTTTCAGTCATCGTTGCGACTGTTATAGCTTCTCGAGGAGACTTGCAATATAGTGTATGCGCCACCTGACCCTAGGGCCATCTAAGTCTCGTGCAACCCAGTGACCAGCGCTATTCTGAATCCTGGCACCATCTTATGAGTAGCGCCTAAATATTTCTGTTTGCAAAAATAAAAGTTTGATCTACAAACTAAAAGAAAAAGAAAGTACAAAAAGTACAATTAATTTCTGGAGAAATAAACTGTAGGAATCTGATCAGAAAATGATCACTTTATCCCTTGGACGATGTGATATCGAAGACACGAGCCTCTAGAGAATGCAGGACCACGTTGTTAGGAGATTATAATCATTAGTGATGCTTTAGAACTGATTTGAAACCCTATTTATAGAGTTCTGAAATAACTGTCAAGTAGTTATTCTGGGTGACACGTACTACGTTTTGCATGCTATTCATCCAGTTAAGCGAACGGTTACTCGAACTGCTAAGGATAAATGGCATTATGTGAGAAAGATGCGTGTGGTCGTGGGCAGTGTAGTAGACACATTTTTTTAGATTAGTGGCATGCGTGCCACGTCATCTGACTTCCGGATGAAAATTGATTAGGTGGCGCCAGGCGCAATTTGGTAACTGGCGCCTCCTAATTAGTCTATCAGTTCTGTCATCATTAACTACCTCGCGCCACTTGATAGCTAACGCGAGCTAACCGTCAGCATTTATTACAAAACTAACACAATCTTCTCGAGCGTCGTGCTTCCTAGGATTTGAAGAGATTACCTTTGACTGACGAGCTGTTAGTCATCATTGCGACTGTTACAGCTTCTCGAGGAGGCTTGCCATGTGGTGCATGCGCCACCTGACCCTAGCGCCACCTAAGCCTCGCGTAATCCAGTGACCAGCGCCATTCTGAATCCTGGCACCATCTTATGAGTAGCGCCTAGTTATTTTTGAGCTCCTACAAACTTGTAATTATTTTGGAAAATATTTATAATATTAGAAGCTATATTTTTCTATCCAAAATTCCTTTAGAATACTTGAAATTTGAGAAAAACTTATTTTAGGGATAAAACCTAATTTTTTTTCAAACTACATTTTTAGGTTAAAAACTATAACGCGCCAGTCCCAAAATACGTAGACTAGAAATATGAATACATTCCAGCAGCACTTCACCAATAGGCCAGAACATACAACAAGCCCATTAGCAAAATACTTAAGCTGTAAATCATGATAACATCCCAGAAACACAACACAGTCCATAAGTATATATATCTAATCACATTCACAGAGTCCACAAAGATATCAAGTCCAATAATAAAAATGTCTCAAACATCCAGCAGTAAAAATAATGATGTTTGTGCGGGTAAAATATTCCGAAACCACAGAGAAAGAAACAAAGTAACAATAAACTGCAAGTCTGATGAAATGAAAGGAAATAATGTAGCAAGTCTAAACATGAAAATGACATGATCGCAAGAAAATCCTCTGGCACTATCTCGTCCTTTTGTGTCGGTACATTTCCGGTCTCAGCTCCCGAACCATAAACCTCTGGCTAGTCTTCAGCTTCATCCAAGCTTGGAAAATAGATAGGTCCTCAAGGGACTAGCAAGGTGCATAATATACATACCAAGGTACAGATATGGAAATATGAACTAAGGCAATCTACTATATCCGTCTGTTTGTTATGAAAGTGAGAAACTTTTCTAGAATACCAGACCCCTTCCACTAAGGCTCACAAGCACCTCAGCAGGATATTGTCCCTAGTATCGTATCATGGTACCAAAGACAATCAATTCTCGACAGTGATAATCCTCTACTTTGCTACAGAGCTAAAGGTCACTAAATAACGGGCCACTCGACAATAGGTCTGATATTGTAGTCAAGTTCTCCCCAATTTCCATGTCTAGAATCTACCAATGTCAAGTCTATACGGTCATCTCGATAATAATAGCATCAATGATGAAAAATCTAGAATGCTAGCATGAGATCAATACCACGAATAATCATGTAAACCTAGCATCATGAATGTGTTGGTGTCATGCGGTAAATCGTATCAATGGATACGTCAGTATGCATGTAATGCCTAATGTCAGTACTCGGTATTATCATCATGACATCGGTACCCGTCTATGAAACGGACACTAAGTATCGACATCCCTACGTCATTTAATGCTAATCAAAATGAACAACAAAAAAGTAAAGGAACAATATGTAACCACGACAAGGCATACTTGCCTGTAACTGATGTCTGCAGGTAAGCTTGACCAACTCCAGTGTCCTTGTCACTCCTTCCAATCTCACCTACAACAATACATTATATTTAATATTCTATACCATCATACCATATATAGATTATATTAGCATCTACGTCTACTAGTCGTTATATCGTTGATACAACACTATATTTAATATATAAGTACCAACTCCTCTAATAAATAATTTATAACTATAATAAAAATAATATATTTAAATTCTGGAAATTATTTATAAATATCTATAAATTACCAAAATTACGGTTTCAATGGTGGAACTCTTTCACAAGAGGTCATATGTTAATACTATATATTGATACCACAATTCAACCTACTAATTTAGCCCCAAAATAATAATTAATTAAAATTAATAAATTCTGTAAAAAAATAATAAATAGTTAAAATAGTATTTATAACGTTAAATCTTGCACAACAAATAGTTTAATAGAGTTTCATGGAGTATTGACACTTTTAGACACTAAGAAGACAAAATTTTTTGGAGTTCGGTGATACGGTAAATGTCATGAATGTTTAAAAATATAAACGAATTCAAAACCTAAAAAATAGATATGTGTTGGAAATCTCTCGACGTCTAGATTCTTAATAAAAATATTAGAATGATCAAAACTGAACTTAGATAGGTGAAAAACTGTTCGAAACAGAACTCGTCGATTTTGGACACCTTGTCGTAGAATCGACGCCACGGGGAAACCGCTTGGAAGTTGTGATACAACAATCAGAGATTGGATTGGACACATAGAGGTAACTTCTAGTTTTGGTTTGAGGTAAACCAGATAAGAAAAAATGGGTGAAACCTCGTCGACAAGTCGACTAACCAATTGTGTTGTTCATATTTCGATTCGGCGGAGTTTCGGCCCAAGTAGCGCGTCGTGCACCTCTCTAATAGCTGCAAGATTGCTCCTACAATTGCTACGATGGAAGATGATGTCAAGGGGGTTGCAAGAGTGGTGTTGGTTGGCACAAAAGTCGAGAAAAAATTGGATCTTGGTGAAGGGGGTTCGCTATGCTCTCGACCTTGAGGTTGTGGCCGCACGCAATGAGGGGAAATTTTAGGTAGTAGGAAGTTATTAGGAGAGTGGAATAGGTTAGGGTTTTGTTGGTATTTAAGTCATGAGAGTTTGGGCTTTGGTTTGAACTAATTCGGGTAGGATTTGGCCCTCCAAAGTATACTGATGGTAATAGGTTTCCTATTTTAGAGGGTTGTTTGACCAAGTCGAAGATTAATAATATATTGCATATGGATGCAATTTAATCTCTAAAAATCACCTAAATATATGTCTACTTGGTTTTGGTAGTCTTAGTTAGGCTCTAACTAGTATGGTTGACTAGGTTAGGGTCCGAGTAGTATTTTTAGTCAAATTGGACCCGAAAATCAATTTAATGAGTCTCATGTGCCATTTGCAATTAAGTAGCACATGGGAACTCTATTGGATGGTACAACCTAGGTATATGCATTGCAGGTTCAAAATGGGTTAAGTCATATATTGGGTCATACGACTTCGATTTATGTCAAGTCCCGAAATTAAATTGGAAGCTTGGCCTAAAATTACGATAAATAATCAAATACCCCAAGTTGGCACGAAGTTGTGCGAAGTCAAAAGAATGTTGGAAAATAAATTTGAATGGGACATGATATACCAAATTGAAGGTGGATGTGCCTAGAATTCAAATATCGGATTGGATTTGAGAAAAAGATATTTCTTGTGCTTTAAAAAAAAATCAAAACTACAGTAAAGTTCTAATATAGTCATTATTGACTTTAATATTTTAAAATATCCATATAAAATGAATAAAAGAAGTAAAAAATAAATTCCAAAAATCAGAGGGCTTACAAAAACTATATGTTAAATAACAACAAATACTATAGTAATATTTTTAGGTTTTCTAAACCCAAATTAGAAAGTAGTTGTAGGGTCAAGCCCAAAACTCTATATTTTTTTTTCCAAATATAATTCAGAAAATATTACTATTATATATATTAAAAACAATATATACAAGTAATATTACTAATAATAATAATAATAATAATAATGATAATAGCAGTATATATACCGAAATACATTATACTATAATAATTCCTTATACATACTGATATTTAGTGTATAGTATGATAATAATAGACTAATATGTATGGTATAGAAATAACTATTAGAAAAGCGTATACCTCTCCTCGTTTATTGAAATCACAAAGTCAATCACAAACCCAGAGAGAAAGAGATAGAAGAATTAAAGGTAGAGAGGGGGAGAATGGAAGCAAAAGAAAGAGAGAGGGATGAGAGTGAAGAGAGGGTTAAGAGTGTTTAAAGAAGAAGAATGAGAGAGAATGCAAGGGAGAGGAAAAGAAGCTTCAAGAGAGAGGAAAAGAGCACGTGAGAGAGGGAGAGTTAGATCGGTAGAGGCAAGCGCTGGCGCACCGGCTCCGTTCTGTGGAGAGGACCTCGATTCTGACGCTCTATCACGACAATTCTAGGAAGGGCCGGATCTGCCGGAGTATAGGGTCGGCGAGCAGATCTAGGTGATCCGGTTGTCGCAATACCCCATGGCCACCAGAACCAAGACGGCGGACGGAGATCAATTGGTGGATGGTCAGGCAGTGATTGGCACCGAGTTCAAGGTGGCGTAGAGGTGATTTGTTCAGGTGTTGGTGGTGATGGTAGATAATGGTAACGATGGTGGCACTGATGTGATGGGGTATTGGGATGGCCGAGTTGGTGGTCGGAGTGTGATGATAGTGGTAGATACGGGAAGGAGAGCGGAGAGTGGTGGTGTCGGGTTGATGATGATGGTCGGCGGGATTGATGACTGACCGAAGCAGGTGGCGCCGATGGTGGCTTTGAAGTTTGGGTGGCAGGGGCGGTTTGGTGATGAAGATCAGTCGGGCGCAGGTGACGGCACTGGAGGACCGATTAGCCGGGCTAAGGTAGGTGGTGGTGTCTGTGGGTTTGGGCGTAGCGGATGGCCAAGGGGTTCGTCGGCTTGTCGTGGAGGCGATGGTGGAAATGATCGACATAGCGTTTAGGATTAGGGTTAGTACGTGTCGGGGTGTGTCCGACAGGAAGATTTATGGATTGTGATGTACACGTGTTCGATGTGTCGAACATGAAAGGGAAAAGATGTAAATTAAATAATATAATGGAAGAAAAAGAACGAACACAGACACGGTGCATGATACAATAGTTGATGGTTGTGTTGATGAATTTTTGGGATGTCAGAAAAGTTAAAGAACCTGAGGTTAATCTCCTAGTTGGATAAGGATTATAAATTCTAATGGATAATCTTCACCTTTAGTTTAAATCAAATAAATTTTAAATAAAAATTAGTTTAATCACAAACCATTAGTAGATAATAATATTAGTTTTAAACAATTTTTAGTCAAATCCAAATATTTTAAATATTATTCTTCATTTATCAAATAATTTAAATCTTAACTCAAATAAAAGTCATCATAGTAGTTTAAATATAACGATATCATCAAAATTATTTAAAATATATATTTTTATTATTCAAAATCTTATTTTAAAAAATAATATGACAAAAATCTTTTTGTCGATTAAAATAAATACGATTTTCAAGTCACTTTCGAAGCAAATAGTTTTGAAAGTCCAAAAATAATAACAAACATCTTTATGATGTCAATAATAAAATTCAAGACTAAAATATTTGTATTACAAGAAATTAGTACTTTCAAAACATTTAGTTTAAAACTAGTTTTTGATAGCAAAAATAATCACAAAATATCTTTTACAAAATTTTGACAAAAATTACTTTTAAGCACAATAATTAAAATATATAAATAATTTAAAAAATAATTTAAAAAAATTGGGAAGAGGAGTTACAAATCTACCCACCTTAGAAAATTTTCGTCCTCGAAATTTAATGACTACTAAGATAGAAGGACTTGGTGGATCGGCAAAAAGATAGGAAAATTTTATGATAAGAAAATATTAATCAAATAGATGAAAAGAAAAAGAAAAATTCTCTAATAAGAACATTGATCAACTAGGGTGGAAATAGAAGAAGTAAATAGATATGACTTGGTGTTGGAATCTTAGGCTATGGTCTTGAACTAAAAGGTTCTAAGATTCAATAAAAGAAAGAGCTAAAAATATGAATGAAGACAGACGAATTTTGATACGTAGAAAAATACGATCAACGGATATTGTTTAAAGGAGTATTACCTATATAACATCTAAACCTATCATCAATCAATCCTATAAAGCCGTATCCTCAAGAATATTTCAAAATTCTTCAATTTCAATCATAAAATTTTTAAATCACTAACTCAATTTAATATCGTGATTTAGCAATCATCAATATCATCTTATCAAATTCACAACCTTAATCCAACTGATAATTATCTTCAAAATCTAACTTCACAAAATTTATAAATTCCTCAAAAATTTAAATTCATAAATTTTCAAATCATACATCAATTTTTTGATCAAATCAAAATTATTTCCTTTAAAATTAATATTCGACCTTAGCAATAAATTCATCGACCATATAGAAATTTAAACCTTAAAAACACCAAAATCTAAAAATTTCATCTTTAACAGTAACCAAAATACTCAATTTAGATTCTACCTACTTTAGATTAGAGTCATTTATCAAATCATACATAAATTATTTCAATTCCATCAAATAGATTTATCAAGATTCAATGCGTCTCCCAATCGTAATAATGTAAGCCTATCTAACCATCTTACCTACCCATGAAATCAAGTCGAAATAAATCTGTAGGTTGCCTATGGTATACCTAGTCCTAGTCATTTCCTAAGAGCAAATAAAAAATTAAATCAACCTAACTGTGAATGAGCAAGTCCTAATTGCAGGCTCTCAGTACTATAACTAATATGGTATTATCTTGAGTTCGCACAATTTTATGAAAACTGACCTGCATGGGCCACAAAAAAAACTTGTCAAGATCCGCACCTGCTTTTCGGATGCGAGTGCGTGGGCAAATCCAGCCTATGTCGCGGTATCGGCGGTAAAACGTTGTTTAGACCTCTATAATCAAAGTCACAATATTTTCTCATAATTAATTTCTTTCTTTTGCTTGTTCATAATACTAAATCAAATTACAATATTCACAAGTGACGGAGCTGGAGGACCGGTCGACGGGGCTAAGGTAGGTGGCGGTGCCTGAGGGTTTGGGCACGGTAAATGACCGAGGGGTCCGTCGACTTGTCGTGGAGGCGATGGTGGAGATGACCGGCAGTAGCATTTACGATTAGAGTTAGTTCGTGTCGAGGTGTGTCTGATACGAAGATTTCTGGATTGTGATGTACACGTATCCGGTATGTCGGACACGAAAGGGAAGAGATGTAAATGTAATAAAATAATGGAAGAAAAAAAGGGACACAGACATGGTGCACGTTACAATAGACGATGGTTGTGTTGATGAATTATTAGGATGTCAGAAAAAATGGAATAAGCTCTCCTTATATAGTAGGTTAATCTCCTAGTTGGATAAGGATTATAAATCCTAATGGATAATCTTCCCCTTTAGTTTAAGTCAAATAAATTTTAAAGAAAAATTATTTTAATCATAAACCATTAGTAGATAATAATATTAGTTTAAAACAACTTTTAGTAAAATCTAAATATTTTAAATACTATTTGTCATTTATCAAATAATTTAATTCTTAATTCAAATAAAAGTCATCATAGTAATTTAGATATAACAAAATAATCAAAATAATTTAAAATATTTTTTATTAATCAAAATCTTATTTAAAAAATAATTTGACAAAAATCTTTTTGTCGATTAAAGTAAATATGATTTTCAAATCACTTTCAAAGCCAATAGTTTTGAAAGTCCAAAAATAATAACAAACGTCTTTATGATGTCAAAAATAAAATTCAAGACTAAAATATTTTTATTACAAGAAATTAGTACTTTCAAAACATTTATTTTAAACTAGTTTTTGATGACAAAAATAATCACAAAATATCTTTTACAAAATTTTGACAAAAATTACTTTCAAACATAATAAATAAAATATATAAATAATTTTAAAAATCAGGGAAGAGGAGTTACATTGTGATAACCCTAGCTAGTTAACAAGCAGAATGCTTGGCCATGTTTTGTTGCATGTCTTATCTTTACGCTTGCACTTACTTTTATTTTCAGTGCATGGTTGGACTACTATGTCCTGCTCGGGTAATGGTCTACAACTCCGGTACTTATTTGGTTTATGAGTTGTAGTCCTACTCTAGAGTAGCTCCTATGCCCTTTAACCGTTCGTTGTCCTAGCTTGCTCTTTAGTAATTTTGTGGCTATCTGTCTGTTATTTCTTGTTATTTCTCAAGATATGTGAATTGGTACCGCACAAGTCTCAACCCACACTTATTATTTTATAGATTTTTTGTATTTACTGTGGTTATGAGTTTTTGGTTATTCATCTTAGACTTTCTTTGTGGTACTTGTTGCTTGGGGTTCTAATCCCACTGATTTTGTTTAGCCAGATCGACCAAAGGAGCCTAAGGATCTGTCGTACCTTCCGTTGGATGGCACTTACCCGTAGGACAGCAGTCGCAGCTCTCGAGTGGGTTCCATCTCCGTACCCCTCGTTGTCGTCCTTATACTTTTGTGGTTTTAGCCAGGCACATGTTAGTACGTTCACTACTTTGAGCAGTTATGATTGTATATATTAGACCATGGCTAATATAGTAATCATGTAATATTTTACTTACTAGTGTCGCATTTTATACCCACTAGCTCCATGATCATATATGACATATATTTTGGGATGCCTTTTTACTATCATGTATGATTTACCCTTGTGACTTGTTGTTGTTGGATTGAGATATTAGGATTTTTTGGCCTAGGACTGATGTCATGGCCTGTTAGAGTCCACGCACATATCTTCTAGATAGCCGTGATCATCGTACGACGTTGTCATACCTTGTACGGAGTAGCTGGCCATGTCCATTCTCGTATTTCCCAGTATTCTGGGAGCGGGATGTGACACTGTGACATAGTCGACTAAGACATTCCGGGACAATGATGATGAGAATTATCATAACTTATTCGTGTGATCATCTCCCAAGGATAAGTTTGTTTCTAAACCATCAATCATGAAGATTGTATTTGAATAACTAGTAGCATAGTTTCGAATTTTATTTTTTTTGGCTTGTGTTGGTATTATTCGAAATTGTAATATTGACATCTATATTTTGTGAATTATAATGTTGAACTTTTTTATGTTTCTTCTTAGATTATTAGATCTTCTAGACATGAGATATTTTTTGTGATCTGTCACGTTAATAAGACAGAATTTTTATCGTTAGGGGGATATAGGAAGAAGATAAATGCCTTCTTCTAGAAGAACGTCATAAATTATCATTATAGAAGAACTTTAACATCATTCTAAAAGAACGCCAAAGGCATTATTCCAAAAGAACGTATCATGACATTGTTTGCCATTAAATATCAAGCACAATAAATTACAAATGAATTGAACTTGATTGCAAACTCACTTGTACAAGAGAAAGCCTAGAAAGAAATCTTAGGAAACAATCTAAGTACAATTGTTTAGTTTTGATTCTAGGGGGTGACGATAGAGGCTCGGAAAAGTGTAGCAACTCTGCCTTACTCCTTGGACTATCTAACGCATTTCTTGCTCTTGAAGAAATTGCCCTTCGTAGGTTGCCAGCCTTTTGCAGTGGTGTGGCACCCTGCTATTTATAGTAATAGATATCTTGAGCCGCATGGATGGTCGCGTGGCCACGTGGCTACAGCAGAACACAAAGACCTGCTCCTTGGCCACCAGCTGGCGACTTGCTGGGATTTTGTTATAGTAAATCTGGGTGGTTGAGACTTGGTCAGCCTGCCACGTATCCTATCGCAGGATAGGATCAATCTGCTTGAGTCATTTTGAGCCGCATAGCTCTTTCAGTGTTCGGCCATGCTGGGCCGCATAAGACCCATGCGGCTTAAGTCGTTGTCTTCCTTAGTCCGCATGTAGCTTGGATCTTTTTAGCCGCATAGGTTCTATATTCTGGGCCGCGTAAAGCTCATATGACTCAGATTGCAGTCACCCTTGGCCGCATAAAGCAAATAAATTGAGCCGCATAAGGCTCATGCGGCTCGGGTCGTAGTCCTTTTGGCCGTATGGCCATATCTAGACTGGTGACATGATATTTTGTCTGATCATGTCTTATCTTCTTTTTTGTCAGTGTGTCAGAGTTTGTCAGAGCTGTCATTTTTGCCAATTTTGAGAAAGTTTTGTCAGCTTTATCAGAAGGGTTGATCAGCTTGGCCGCATAAGTAACTTCTTCTTTCTGCGGCTCAAAAATCAGTTTGGTGAAGATGGGTCGCAGGGGGCATGTTGAGTCTGTCATGCGGCTCTTCTTTATGCGGGTCAATCTGTTTCAGAGTACTCATGCGGTTAGTTGTGATCCGGATGAACCCCATATTTTCTATGCTTCTACAAGACCCCCTTTAAAGTTTTTAAATTGTAAATTTAGAATACTTTGAATAAGAAGCATGGACATATGTCATGCCGCAGGAAAATCTTCGAGTCATGAGAGACGTCGTGCCGCAGGGACATTTTGGGCCGCAGAGACGTTTTTGGGCCGCAGGTAGATCTTGTGTCGCAGGAAGATCTTGTGCCACCGGGAGATCCCATCCATACTGCCAGCTGTCACTGCTGCATTTAATGTCTTGATTTAGTTTTTGGATCTGGGCTCTTTTTTCGAGATAAAGCTGACGGTTACTAAGGATAAAATCCCCAAACGTCATCATTATCTTTAATGGATACGAGAATTGAAGCGGCGATGACAGTTATTAAGGATAAAAATCCCTAAGCATCATCATAATCTTTAATGTTACGATAACCGATGCGACGTTCATCTGTTTCCACTTTGAAGAGCTATAAATATTGGCCATATGGAGAGAGTTTTTCTTTCATCTTTTTCTCCTTCGTCTTCATTATCTTCGTCATCTTTGAATGGCCATATCGCATATTTTATGTGCGGGCCTGTCATAGATTGCCTCTGTGCTTTGGGCATGATCGATATATCTCCCATCTCATGGGACTGCATGTGTTCTGTATGATGGGGCCGTATGGGTTGAGCCGCATAAGCACCACTGACCTTCATGGATGCCTCATACCTGAGCCGCATGAGCGTTATATGGTTGAACTACATGGATGCCTCGTGACCAAACCGTATATACATCTCATAACTGATCTGCATAAATGCCTCATGGCTTAGCCGCATGAACATTGCATAACGGAACCGCATAAGTGCTTTAAGACTGAGCTGCCAATGTCTCATGTTTTTAAGCTGTATGTGCGTTCCTCATAACTAGGCCGCATGGAATCTATTTGGCTGAATGTTGTTTTCTTCTAACTGCTAACCCCCTTTACTTTACTTTTCTTTTCTTTTTCTTGAAATGTAATGAATGTAACTGAATTTGAATAAACAGAATACATTCACCCCATTCTTTATTTGTGGTATTTGTGGTGTCTGTACTAGAGGGCCTAATACAGCATTTGTGTTAGATAAAGGATATCCCACCGGGGGACTTTTTGTTGGACCTATTGTCCTTTTGTGCATCTGGAAATGCGAGCAAATAGATTTGAATGATATTTTATGGACCTACTACTCTTTGGTACACCAATGGTGTGAGTAATAGATTAGGATAACTTATGTGGACCTATTACCCTTTCGTGCATTGGTGGTACGGGTAATAGATTTGAAACAAAACCTAACAGAGGTAATATGGACGTGATAGGTTTTGTGGTCTTAACACCATGTCTTTTATCCCGGGTTGGGTACAGGTGCTAAGTCAAGAGACTATCAATATCAGAGGTAATATGGACGTGATACACGATAATAAAAAAAAAATTGTGGACCTATTACTCTTCTGTGCACTGGTGGTACGAGTAATAGATTTTGAGACAAAACCAACAGAGGTAATATGGACGTGATAGGTTTTGTGGTCTTAACACCATTTCTTTTATCCCGGGTTGGGTACAGGTGTTAAGTCAAGAGACTATCGGTATCAGAGGTAATATGGACGTGATACACGATAATCATGAATAATCTTTGGTGGACCTATTACTCTTCTGCGCACTGGTGGCACGAGTAATAGGTTTTAAGACAAAACCAACAGAGGTAATATGGACGTGATAGGTTTTATGGTCTTAACACCATGTCTTTTATCCTGGGTTGGGTACAGGTGTTAAGTCAAGAGACTATCGGTATCAGAGGTAATATGGACGTGATACACGATAATCAGGAACATGAAGTTTGCAGACCTATTACTCTTCTGTGCACTGGTGGTGCGAGTAATAGATTTCGAGACAAAACCAACAGAGGTAATATGGACGTGACAGGTTTTGTGGTCTTAACACCATATCTTTTATCTCGGGTTGGATACAGGTGTTAAGTCGGGAGACTATCGGTATCAGAGGTAATATGGACGTGACACACGATAATCAGGAACAGAAAGTTTGCTCAGTGATAACGATAAGCTGGGCAGACTCCTATGTGATAAAGCATTAGAGTGGGAGTTCAGAGGTATCATCATACATGACTCGCCACTCAAGGAGATGCGATAGAGTGTGAGTTCAGAAGTATTGGTGTACATAACTCAATAGTTTGGAAGATTTGATGGTTTGAGGGAGTACCAGCGTGTCTTTAGACATAGTACTTCATTAGGAATTTGTCGTTTATGGGCATCATGAGCAAGTCCCCGTTCTATTTTGCGAGCCGGTATGCGTCGTTGGAGAAAATAGTCTCGACGAAGTATGGACCCTCCCACTTGGGCTAGAATTTGCCGACGGTTTTGTGAGTCATGACCATCGGTCTGCGAATGACTAAGACGAGATCGCCTACTTGGAATGTCCTCTGCTTTACTTTCTTATTGAAGGCTCGAAAGATGCGTGCTTGATAGAGCTCAATGCTTTGTTGAGCTTGCAAGCGCTTCTCGTCTAAAGCTTCCAATTCCTGTATGAAGAACAGTTTGGCAACTCTAGAGGGGGGTGAATAGAGTTTATATAGAAAATAACCAATTAAAAATTAACTCTTTCATGAATAATAAATAATCAGAGTAAAATGCGGAAAGTAAATGAAGAGCAAGAAAGCATACGCAAACACAGCGATTTTAACCTGGTTTCCCTCGTGGAGGACTAGTCCAGGCCTGAGAACTCTAGCTCAGGATTAAATCCACTATTTGTGAAATAGTAGTTTACAACCCGTACCTTTACTTCAGAAGAGCACGTCAACTTCTTACAGAGGATCGCAGTGGCGATTTGCTTGGAATTGTCCAAGCGACTTCTTCAACTCTTGCACAAGAATCCTAACTGAGAGATGCTGAGCACTCGAGACTTAGGAGGCTTGTGGCTAGTAGATGGAAAGGGTATGGCTTATTTGAGCTATAAGAGAGAAGAGAAGAGAAGATTGGATGATTTGAAATGAGAGAATTCATGCCCTATTTATAGTATTTTTACAGGCAGAATTCGACCAGAATTCGGGTAGGAAAATTTAAATATTTGGCCGTTGGACAACTAGCAACCAGCTAACCCTAAAATTAGGGTTCCTGATTTCTAGGGGACAGAGTTCGGCCCGAACTCTGTGTGGAGGCAGAGTTCGGCCCGAACTCTGTCTCCAGAGCACAGAGTGGTTCTAAGGGGACCATTGGGCAATATCTGGTTTGGTGGAGCTTAGGATTATTGGGTAGGCTATAGTCTAAGTTTCAAGAGCTCAGCATGACTCAGATTACATTAGTCTAGACTCAAAGAAAGTATAAAATACAGACTCGAATTTAACTGAAAAGCGGAGGCTGAGCTGTTGTCTGTCTTGAGCTTAATGCAGACGTCGTGTGTCGTATTGAATTATTACATATATTATTTAGTCAATGTTGTCAATATTTGGTTGACTGTGACTTTGTGTCAACAATCTCCCCCATATTGATAATTGGCAAAATAATATATGTATATTCAACATTCATACCTGGACACAGTTGATTATAGCAACATAGCTCCCCCATAATCGATGCCGAGCTAGAAATAATAGCTCCCCCGTAATCAGTGAACGGTGCTGAGCTAGAAGCAATAGCTCCCCCGTAAATAATGTATTGAACTTGTTGGCCTGATAAATAATATCTCCAAAAAGCACAAACAAGCACAGATATACGAAAGAAACAAATATATCCAGAATATACATAGTTCTCCCCCTTTTGGCATTTAGCAATATAGACTACAGATGAATGAATAGCATAGAAACTGCAGTATAGACAATTAATAGTGATGCAACCACACCAAGCAGAGAAGAAACAGTATATGAGTAATCAAAATGAGTCACTAGCATAAAATATAAAACTAAGCATAAAAAGTCATCACACAGAACCAGAGTCATCAAACTACCAGAGTTTTAGAACATGCAAGTACATAAATCCAAAAACAAACTAAATAACTAGAAATCAAAAAGCATCAACTAAGATCATCATCATCAGCAGCAGCAGATAGTAGCCAATCTCCATCACGGAACACGAGAAGGCCCAGCAGAGTCTGAATGATCAGTGAATGAACGGCTGGGGTCCACGATAGCAGCATCCGGATCCAGGTAACGCATGACCCAGGGGTCATCAATGCGATATCCAGCGCGACCAGGATCCCGCTCCATGGGAATGGGCATAGAGGGGTGACTAGACATGGAATACCGGATATCATGCAGCGAGTTGCTGAGGGCACTCATCTGCAGGGTAGTCCGATAGTCCATCTGAGTCCAGCGATCGTCCTCCAATGCGAAACGATCTCTGAGCATGGTCTGAATGGAGTCAAGAGTAGCAGGAGGAGGAGGCGCATCCTGTCCAAGTGGAGGGGCGTCGAGCTCCTCATCAGAATGCTCAGAAGTGTCAGGAGAAGCAACAACTGCCTGAAGGCGTCGTGCCTTGGACAGGAAAGCAGGAGCAGGCAAGAACTGACAGTCATGAATAGGAATAATGAACGCACGAAAAACCATAGGAAGGTATAAAGGATAAACCAAGGCTCTTGGTTTCTTCCTACAGTTTATCATCCAGTCCATCATTGTCCGTGGAAGATTGAAGGGGATACGATAATGAAGTTGATACAAAATAGAGATCTCAAAGTATGTAACTTCATCGGTGGAGCCAGCTTTTGGCAAGATAGTGTTGAAAATAATTCGATGAAGCTCATAGAAATACGGGTTGAGGTGCTTGGCCGTAAGCTTGCGAGGACTTATGTTAGGAGCACATAATTCCTCCTTGAAACTTTCAAGAGAAGTTTTACCAACAAATTAGAATTGGCGAGCTTCCACAAGCTTATCCCAAATATCGAGATCTTGAAGTGCAAGATACTCGCCCAACTCAGAAGCATCAAAAGCAATATCAATACCGGCAACCCGGGAATAGATGTGAGTGGCATCGTGAGTCAAGTTACAATAGAACATTTGTATGGCGCTACGATAAATAACAAAGTTTGAAGCCACTAACTCATTTAAGCAAAGATCTTGAAATAATGATTCAAATTGTAAGAAAATGGTAAAATTAATGGTATGTCCTGCGAAGACCGGACGAGTCCGAAAGTCGCTAAACCACTCGTTGGAGGCATCTAGCGATACAAACAATCGGTCGTCATAAGTATTAGGGTCGCGGAAAGGAGTTGGATTGAACAACGGATGATGGGGTTGTGGTTGTTCAATGGGTTGCTCAATGGAAGGAGGAGGATTCGAAGAGGAAGCACCCTCGGTTCGGATCCTCTTCCCACGATTGGGCAAGCGAGGAGCTATTTGCAAGAAAATAGAGAACTTAAAATGGAGAGAAAGAAGGAGATATACCTGAAATCAACAACAAACAGTGAAAGAGAATAAGGAATTAGTCCTTCTCCTTGATTTTGAAGAGCAATGGAGCACTTTGGAGAGAAAACTAGGGTTAGGGTTTGTGAAAATAAGTTTGGAGAGGTGAAGGTGGTGCTAAGAGTGAAGGAGAGAGATGAACACCCGAATATAAGATGAAGGTTTTCTTTGGTCGGAGGGCATCTGGACCGTACGATCGAAAATGATCAAACGGCTGAGGCTGTCCACGACGCTGGAACAATGGGACCGAAAAATGGGCTAGAAGATAGAAAAAATGGTTAAGTGTTGAAAAAGAGTTAGAAATGAGGATAAACGCTTGATGAAATCAATCAAGTAGATAGAGAGGTATACTAATATCAGAATGAACTTAGAGAATATCAAGTAGGCAATAATAAATCAGAACGAACCATATAATAAACAAGAAAATATATTATAATTCAATAGTTTGAATTTGCCATGGGTTAGCTGCAGGGGCCGGATCCCAGCTAGCGGTAGTCCTGAGGACTAGTGCACCGTGTCGCTTAGGCTTTTACGCCTTGTTGTCAGAAGGGCCCTTTCGGCTTGTACCTATAACAAGTTCATCGTAAGAGAATCATAATATAATCGATATTTACGCAGGTGAGTTTCAATTTATGACAGCTTCATCTAAAATTCCAAGTTCACGACAAAAAAAATTGAAGCGCTCTTCGGATAATGGCTTAGTAAAGAAATCTGCTAGCTGATGATCAGTGTCAATAAACTCTAAGTTAATCGTGCCATTTTGCTGATGATCACGTAAAAAGTGGTGTCTAATCTCAATGTATTTTGTGCGTGAGTGACAGATAGGGTTCTTAGTCAAGTTAATAGCACTAGTATTGTCACAGAATATAGGAATGTGCATGAAAGATAGATTATAGTCTTCAAGGGTTTGCTTCATCCACAGAATTTGTGCACAACAATGCCCAGCTGCGATGTATTCAGCTTCTGTTGTGGATAGTGCGATAGAGTTCTGCTTTTTGCTAAACCAAGAGACTAAAGCCTTTTCTAATAAATGACACGTGCCGCTTGTACTTTTACGGTCGACCTTGCATCCGGCGAAGTCAGCATCAGAGTAACCAATGAGGTCAAATGATGTTGTCTTGGGATACCATAGGCCCACAGTAACCGTACCCTTAGGGTATCGAAAGATACGCTTAACCGCGGTCAAGTGTGATTCCTTAGGATTTGCTTGATATCTAGCACATAGGCAAACACTAAACATGATATCGGGGCGACTAGCTGTTAAATAAAGTAAGCTGCCTATCATACCTCGATACTTACGTTGATCAACGGGTTTGCCACTCTCATCTGGTTCTAGTTTGGTTGAAGTAGCCATTGGAGTGCTGATTGGTTTGACGTTGTCAAGATCGAACTTCTTCAGCATGTCCTTTGTATACTTCGACTGACAGATGAAAGTTCCATTAGCCATTTGTTTTACTTGCAGACCAAGAAAGTAGTTGAGTTCTCCCATCATGCTCATCTCAAATTCTGTCTGCATACACTTGGCAAATTCTTGACAGAGAGTTTCATCAGTAGAACCAAAAATGATATCATCAACATAAATTTGAATTAATAGAATAGTGTCTTTAAAAGATTTTATAAAAAGTATAGTGTCAATTTTTCCTTTTGAAAAACCTTTCTCAAGCAAAAAACTGCTTAGCCTTTCATACCAAGCTCTGGGGGCTTATTTAAGGCCATATAGCGCTTTCTTTAGCTTGAACACGTGGTCGAGAAATTTGTGATTTTCAAAGCCAGGGGGTTGTTTCACATAAACTTTCTCCTTAATAAAACCACTCAAGAAAGCACTTTTCACATCCATTTGAAATAATTTGAAATTTTGATAATTTGCAAATGCACAAAGCATCTGAATGGATTCTAGTCTAGCAACAGGAGCATACGTCTCATCGTAGTCGATACCTTTCTCTTGGTTGTATCCTTGAGCTACTAGACGAGCTTTGTTACGTGTGACTGAACCATCTTCATTCACTTTGTTTCTAAACACCCATTTAGTACCAATTATCGAGTGATTGGCCGGTCTAGGAGCTAGTTCCCACACTTGGCTCCTCTCGAATTGGTTGAGTTCATCTTGCATAGCAGAAATCCAAAATTCATCGTTAAAAGCTTCAGAAATGTTTTCGGCTCAACTTGTGAAATAAAGGCAGTGCTAGCAATAGAGTCTCTTAGTGATGATCTGGTAGTTACTCTACGTGAAACTTCACCTATCACTAAATTTTCTGGATGAGAAGGCTTGAAAGAGAATTTCTTTGGCAAGCCCTCCAGAGAATTTATTTCGGTAGAAGTATTCATTGGAGTAGAAGTTGATGGCTCAACGTCATCATCAAGAGTACTTGCTGCACTGTTATCTTCATCAAAAGTCACATTTGTTGACTCTTCCACAATTAGTGAGCATTTATTAAAGACTCTATATCCCTTACTCTTGGCGGCATAACCAAGGAAAATACCATCGTCAGCTTTGGCATCAAATTTGCCTAAGTTGTCTTTGGTGTTAAGGATAAAACATCTACATCCAAAAACTTTAAAATAAGAAACATTGGGGGTTCTCCCAAACCAAAGCTCATAGGGTATTTTCTTCGTAATGGGACGAATAAGCACCCTATTCAAAATGTGGCATGCTGTACTGACAGCTTCTGCCCAGAAATATTTCGGAAGTAAAAATTTATTCAACATGACTCTAGCCATATCGCCGAGAGTCCTATTCTTCTGCTCCACAACACCATTTTGTTGAGGAGTTCTTGGACAAGAAAAATTCATGATCAAAACCATTTGTATTACAAAAAATTTCAAAATCATAATTTACGAATTTGCCTCCATGATCACTTCGGATTCGAGTAATCATGTAGCCTTTTTCGTTTTGAACTTTCTTTACAAAAACTTTGAAAATAGAAATAGCATCGCTCTTATTTGCGAGAAAGAAAACCCAAGTAAATCTTGAAAAATTATCAACAATAACAAATGCATAAAGCTTGCCACCAAGACTAGCTATTCTACTAGGACCAAATAAATCCATATGAAGTAGTTGCAGGGGTCTAGTAGTACTTACAGAGTTGATAGAATGAAATAAGGATTTGGTTGCCTTGTTTAATTCACATTCGGCACATACCGTGTCCTTTTTGAATGTGATGTCGGGCAATCCTCTCACTAGCTTCTTGGTCGATAGCCTGGATATAGTATCCATATTGGCATGACCAAGACGCTGGTGCCAAAGTAGTCGTTCATCTTTGTGGGTATATAAGTATCTACCTGCATTGTTAGTATCTATAGAAAGATAGAAAATATAAATGTTATCCTCTCTTTTCCCTTTAAAAAAATGTCTCCTGTTGACCTATCATAGATAGGCAATTGTTTTGTCCAAAGTTAATATTATATCCATGGTCAGCAAGATGACTAATGCTGAGCAGGTTATGCTTTAACTCGGTCACTAGGCAGACATCCTTTATTACAGGAAAGGAGGATGACCAATAATACCATTACCTATTATGTGCCCTTTCAAATTATTACCGAAGGATACGTATCCTTCTCTCTTCGATAGTGATGCGAAAAGATTTGCGTCTCCTGTCATATGTCACGAGCATCCACTATCGAGAATCCACTTACTTTCAGTTGAGGAGGGAAGGTCCACCTACATCAAGAGTAGATGTGACCTTTGGTACCCGAGTTCTTGAGGGTCCTGAAAAGTTAGTTTTTGGAAACCATGCATATATCTTTTTGTCTACCAGTCTTCTAACTCTACATTGTGGTGAAATGTATCCATGTGATCCACAGTAGGTACAGATAGCATTTTTATTTATATTAGGAGCATGAGAATAATATCTATAAGCAACAGGATGTGGATGGACATGATGCAGAGTTAGCTTGGTGATGATGATTATGCATAGAATGAGTGGCATGGTGATGATGTCTATGTGGCATAGCATGATATTGTCTATGATGTGTGACATGCTGATATTGTCTATATGGCATGGCATGTGGGTGTGGCATGGTATGATGATTTTGTCTATGTGGCATAACATGATGATTTTGTCTATATGGCATGGCATGATGATGATTTCTATATGTAGAGTGATGTTGGTTGTGTCTTTGTGCAGTATGATGAGGTATATTCTTACGTGCACGTGGTTTATGGAAATTTGTGTATATAAAAGCATGGTTATGTGCTGCATGAGGATGACGTGGTTGACTAGCATGAGTGGTGATGTGCCCATGTGATTGGGTTTGAGGTTGAACAACCTGTTTACCCAATTTGGTTTCTAATCTCTTAGAAACAGCTTGCAGTTCATCAACCTTAATATTTAAGCCATATATCTTAGTCATGGAAATCTTGTGTCTACTCTTTTCTTCAGCAAGCAAGTGTTGAGTGTAGTGATTTCTTAAGTTTGTTGCTCAATACGTGCTTCAGCATCATGTAAGCTTATTTTAAGCTTGGATACTTATTTGTGACATCAGTGGGTTACGTGTCTACATTATCAAGAAGTAAAGAAATTCTTTGTATCTCATCTTCAAGACTTTTGATTTTGTCCTTGGCATGTTTGTATTTACCGATGACCTTTTTGTGATCATCGAGTAAATCAGTGAAGGCATCGCCAAGTTCATCAAAAGAGAAGTCATCTAAAGTTTCGTTAGATACCTTGTTGGAAGTTGCCATTAGGCACACATTTGCCTTATCTTGAGGAGAGTCCTTTTCTTCCTCGGAGTGACTCTTCACTTTCATGCCAAATGCTTGTGTTTGCATATTTCTTTGATGAGTTCTTTTTGTATGGCTTCTCATAGCGATTGCTCTTCTTCAAGAATGGACAGTCTTTTCGGACGTGTCCAATCTTCTTGCAGCCATAGCAGGTTGGCTCTTCTTCATCGTCTTCTTGTGGTTCCTTCTTTCTTCTATTGAAGCGAAGAACTTCTGAAGTTGAACCATGAGAGCTTGGTCTTCGTCATCCGAGTTGTCGTCTTCGGTCTCATCGTGCTCAGCCCTTCGTCGATGAGCTTTGAGAGCGATCTCCTTAGTCTTCAGCAGGCTCTTCGAAGTCCTTGAGGTCAAGCTCGTGAGTCATGAGCTTACCCATCAAGGTCTCCATTGACATGGTTGTGAGATCGTTCCCTTCTATGATAGTGTCACCTTAGGGTTCCAAATCTTTGGTAGCCCCCTAAGCAACTTGCGAATCTTCTCATGATTTGAATATTGCTTTCCAAGTGAAGACAGGGGTTGATGATGTCGAGGAATCTTGTGAACATCTGTGTGATCGTCTCGTTTGGCTTCATCTTGAATGCCTCGTATTCTTGCGTAAGACGACTGATTTTTGATTCCTTGACTTGGGTGGTTCCTTCATGCGTCACTTCTAGAAGCTTCCATACTTCGTGGGATGTGGTGCATGTAGATACCCTGTTAAACTCATTCCTGTCTATAGCACAGAATAAAGCATTAATAGCTCTAGCTTAGACTTGCCTGTTTCTTTCAGAATATTTGTCATGTCATTTCTCAATGAGATCACCGTTGACAACTATCCTGGCGGGCTTTTTGTAACCGTCAGTGACGACTGTCCACAGGTCGAAGTCTAGAGACTTGAGATAAAAACTCATCCTTGTTTTCCAATATGTGTAGTTAGTTCTCAAATAGGGGAGGCCTATGAGTGGACTGTCCTTCACCGTGATTGGAAATCAAGGATTGTGTGGTTGCCATGGATCGCTCTAGGATGTAAATCCTTGTAAAGAGAACAGAGCTCTGATACTAATTGAAGAACAGTTTGGCAACTCTAGAGGGGGGTGAATAGAGTTTATATAGAAAATAACCAATTAAAAATTAACTCTTTCACGAATAATAAATAATCAGAGTAAAATGCGGAAAGTAAATAAGAGCAAGAAAGCATACGCAAACACAGCATTTTAACCTGGTTTCCCTCGTGGAGGACTAGTCCAGGCCTGAGAACTCTAGCTCAGGATTAAATCACTATTTGTGAAATAGTAGTTTACAACCTGTACCTTTACTTCAGAAGAGCACGTCAACTTCTTACAGAGGATCGCAGTGGCGATTTGCTTGGAATTGTCCAAGCGACTTCTTCAACTCTTGTACAAGAATCCTAACTGAGAGATGCTGAGCACTCGAGACTTAGGAGGCTTGTGGCTAGTAGATGGAAGGGTATGGCTTATTTGAGCTATAAGAGAGAAGAGAAGAGAAGATTGGATGATTTGAAATGAGAGAATTCATGCCCTATTTATAGTGTTTTTATAGGCAGAATTTGGCCAAATTCGGGTAGAAAATTCAAATATTTGGCCGTTGACAACTAGCAACCAGCTAACCTAAAATTAGAATTCCTGATTTCTAGGGGACAGAGTTCGGCCCGAACTCTGTGTGGAGGCAGAGTTCGGCCCGAACTCTGTGTCCAGAGCACAGAGTGGTTCTAAGGGGACCATTGGGCAATATCTGGTTTGGTGGAGCTTGGATTATTGGGTAGGCTATAGTCTAAGTTTCAAGAGCTCAGCATGACTCAGATTACATTAGTCTAGACTCAAAGAAAGTGTAAAATACAGACTCAATTTAACTGAAAAGCGGAGGCTGAGCTGTTGTCTGTCTTGAGCTTAATGTAGACGTCGTGTGTCGTATTGAATTATTACAGATATTATTTAGTCAATGTTGTCAATATTTGGTTGACTGTGACTTTGTGTCAACACTGTAGTCGTCGGCATAGTTATCGTCCGACGTCAACCGGTAAGTAAGAGCCACACGAAGCGAAGGGATCTGAGTCTCCATTGGGAGGATTGCCTCGCTCCCGTACACCAGAGAGAATGGTGTATTTCTCGTAGCCGTCCGACTCGTATACGGTACGCCCATAAACATTCACCCAGCTTTTCATTCCAGTCGCGCTTGTTTGAAGACACAATTTCTTGAGAAGCTTGATTATGGTATTATTAAAAGCTTCGGCCAGACCATTAGCTGATGGGTTGTATGTCGTTGAAGCTATATTCTGAAATTTTCTTGTCACAGAATCGATAGAAGGCATGGCTTGCGAACTATGGACCATTGTCATGAATGATCCTCCTAGGCAGTCTAAAACGGTAAATGTTGTGATGTTTTATGAAACTGATCACGTTTGATGTCTTTACCTCTGTCAACGGAACAGCTTCTGCCCATTTGGAGAAGTAGTCGGTGATTGCGAGAATAAATCGGTGCCCTTTAGACGGCGGGGTGATTGGGCCAACAATGTCCATTCTTCGTGCTTCAAATGGCCAAGAGGCCACTGTTGGGTTCTAGAACTCAGATGGAAAATGTATGAAATCTGCGTGGATCTGACAAGCCTTGTACTTCCTTGCATAATCGACTGCGTCTGCTACCATCGTAGGCCAGTAGTAACCCATCCGACGGAGATGGTCCTGCAACTTCGGCCCCGGTTGGTGAGCCCCACAAACGCCATCGTGAGCCTCGTAAGGCTTTTTTGGCTTCTTCATTTGACAGACATCTTAACTGTAGTCCATTGTAAGATCGTCGGTACAATATCTTTATTTCCGTATCATAAAAGAATCTAGAGAACGCCTTCCGATTGAAGTTGCTTCTTTCAGATTCTCTGGTAGGATTCGTAGACTGCGGAGTCGATGAACGGGAGTCTCCAGTCTTGCACATTATTGGTTATTTGGGCGGAGTAACTCGTATCCAATTGAATGTTGTTTTTGGGACAGACCAGCTCATGGCCTATCACGTCGACTAGATGATGAGCATAATTTAGAACTGCCAAGGAAGCGGCGAGGCCTACTAGGGCATCAGCTTCGGTATTCTGGAGCCTATGAGCATGTTCTATAAAGAACCCCTCTAAGGTTGCTATGATGGCAATTGCTGTTTGATGATAAGGAATCAGGTCCGCATTACGAACCTCGTAAGAGCCTCGGATTTGGTTGACGATCAACTGCGAGTCACCATATGCTTCTAGGTATTCGACTCCCACCTCTTTTGCAAGTCGGAGCCCAATGACCAAGGCGTTATATTCGGCTACATTGTTTGAACAAGGTTCTGTAGAGAATATGCCCGGTTGACCACCAACCCAGAGGAGAAATTAATACTACCCCGACTCCAGCGACGATATCACCTTGTGGCCCTGTTCTTGAAGCACCGTCAAAGAACATTCGCCAAATATTATCATATGAAGTCATATTTGAGTTAACGACTTCGTCTGGGATTCCTTCATAGATTTTTGTTCCTGAGCCTGGGTGGGCTGCTAGGAAGTCGGCAAGGCTTGACCTTTGACAGCCTTCTGCGGAACGAAGACCAAGTCTTTGGGGGATAACAGTATCGCCTATGTGGCTAGACGAGAACTGAGTGTGCCTGGTTTGGTCATGAGAACCCTGAGGGGATTAACTCGTGCGACAACATGAATAGTCTGTCCTGACACATAGTATCGTATTTTTTGAATGACGAACACCAAGGCAAGGCATTCCTTCTCCACGGCGTGTACCTATACTCCGGCCCCACCATCATTTGGCTGAGATAATAGATGGCTTGTCGTGCCCTGCATCATTATTTTGTGCTAGCAAGGCGCCGAGGAGTGTTCCATCGCCCGTACATAGAGCAGAAGGGCTTTCTAGCGATCGAGGCTACCAGAACTGGCGATTCGGCAAGTATTCTTAGTGTCATCAAAGGTGCGTTGACATTCCTCATTCCATATAAAAGATACCTTTCTTCATCGTTGTGTGAAGGGTTGACATCGCCTGAGAGGTTAGATATGAACCTCCTGATGTAAGCTAGTCTTCCCTGAAGGTCGCGGAGTTCACGGAGGTTCCTCGGTAGACTCATCTCCAGGATTGCCTTTATCTTATCGGGGTCTATGTGAATGCCCATGGAAGTAGTGACAAAGCCCAAGAACTTTCCACTGGACACACCCAGGAAGGACTTGGTGGGATTCATCTTCAGATTGTGCGCTCGTATAAGGTCGAACACTGTTCTCAAATCGTGTAAGTGATCATCCTTGGAGCAACTTTTGACGGCAATGTCGTCAACGTAACTCCACCGTCTTACGCAAGTGATCTCTGAAGATGACGCTCATAGCTCGTTGATATGTAGCACCAGCGTTCTTTAGGTCGATGGGCATGACTGTGTAACAGTACACACCGATCGGTGATCAGAATGATGTATGCTTTTCATCGTCAGAGACATTTTGATTTGATTGTATCCTGAAAAGCCATCCATAAAGGACATGTGCTCGAAGCCACACGTATTTATCGATCATTATGGCGGTGATAGGAAGAGGGAATTCATCCTTAGGACATGCCGCATTCAGATTGCGAAAGTCGATGCAGATTCGGATCTTCCTGTTCTTCTTGACAACTGGTACTATATTAGCTATCCAGTCTGGGTGCTGCTCCTCACGGACGAAACCGCTAGCTATAAGCTTGTTTACTTCCGCTTCGATGGAGTTCATGGTGTCTGGACGGAACCGCGTTGCTGTTGCTTGACTGGTTTTGCGTCCAGATGAATATTGAGCTTATGAAGTACGATCTTGGGGTTTAGTCCTGGCATGTCTTCATAGCTCCAGGCAAAGACGTCGATATATTCTCTGACGAGTTGCAACAATGACTCCGCTCTCCGTCCGTCAGGCTTTTACTGACGAAGATTGGCTTTTATAGAGGATTTATCACCGAGTTAACTTGCATGACCTCATCTTCAGTGGGAAGGTCACGTAGTTCAAAGTGCTTCTCCTATTGTGCATCCAGTTGTTGGACCTATGGCTCCAATTCAAGAGATTCGAGTAGATCCTCGTCTTTCTCTTTAATGTCAGCGGATGCATATTGACAGATAATGTCTGCCTGAACATATCTCCAATGATGTCGTCGAATCGTATGTAGGTGATTCGGATGAGTGAGAATGCAACTCGTATTCCTCATCGGAGCTCTCGGCGTTGTTGATGGCTTAATAACCGAGGCCACATTTGGACTTTTCGTAATAATCCTAAGGTTTCCCAGACGGAGTTGACAGCTACAGAGGCGATCGCTGACCGTTGCCATAATTCAGACTTGGGGTAGCCTCCATATCATACCCCTGCTTTTGCATGAAGTACTTAGCTTGAGGACTATATAGGTAGAGTGGTAATCTTCCAGTATCGGTTCGAGATCAAACTCTTGTGGTATGAAAGGTTGAGGACCTTCTTTTCGGCCGAAGATGATCGTGTGATCCCCTTCTCTTCTGCTGGAACTATGAAGTAGGCACCTCTAATGGGAGTAAGTCTGTTTACGGTATGGATGGTTGTCACCTGTGTGTATAGGTTAATGTCCTGACCGAGTCCCATAGTATACATCAGATTAAGTTTATTACACTCAGGATAGTTCAATGGCAGCCTCTTATTGATGAAATAAAAAATTTTGTCCACAGGGATCAGGGGAGGGACTATCCACTTTTATAATAAGATACTTTGTGAGTTCTGCATCCTCTTCAGCTACCCCCTACGTGATCGGAGGTGGGGACGTTGTCCTGGTCAACTTGACCACCAAGGGTTTTGCTTGTGGCATTGGCTTGTCTGAGGGTCTCGGATCGACACTTGGTTGCTGACTCGTCTTGGAAAGACGGATGACAATCGGCTCGGCAGAAGACTTTGCGTCTTCCGAATGCTTTTGACTGGATCTTGGCAATCGGCTCCCCAGAGGGCCTTGCATCTTTCGGTCGCCTTTGAATAGATTTTGGCAATCGGATCACCATCGGCCCTATGACGGGTTTTGGCTCTTGGCTCCGTGAGTCGGATGACCATCGATTTCGACTGTGCAGCTGGGGCGGGGGAACCGGGCACCTCTTTATGCAAAGTTGCGACAAAGGGTGCAGCTTTTCCCGATTTCCGGGCCTGAAGATGAATTCTCAAGGGTTCCTCTAGTCTTGTGATGGCCTCCAGTTCGTCAGTTATGTGTTTCTTGGATTCGTCTTATAGACACGCCTCTGAAGAATAATAAGACTCAACCCCTTGAAGGGATCGACGTCGACGAATTCAGTCTTCATGAAGCCGTGCTTACTGACATACTTGAGGCATTGTTGGAGGGTGGATGGCACGATCATATAGTCATGTATCCACGGACACCCTAAGAGGATATTGTAGGACGTATCTGCATCTATGACGTTACAGGTAACCTCTGTCCTCGGGTCGCCGATCTGATATTTCAATCGGATCTTTCCTAAGGGATAGCTCCTTTTCGAGTTAAAACTGCTAATGGCGGTGTTGGTCGCCGCTCGCCAGTGCATATGAATGCCTAGGACTTGAAGCAAGCTTTTCGGGATGATGCTTATTGACGAGCCGGGATCGATGTGCATCCGATCCACTTGATGTCGCCCATGTATCCAGTGTAGTACAAGGGGCGATCATGCATGTTGGTCTTGATCAGCATGTCCTGTGGGGTGAATACGATGTTGGGTATTGCATCCGCACAGTTGCTGCCCTGGAGATCTACCGACGAGTCTTCCCTATAGGTTTGACCTGGGCTAAGTAAGCATCAGCATTCTGGAGTGCTTCGCTCAATGCGACACGAAGATCTTTGGAGAGCCTTAGGAGCTCGTATAACGACAACTTTGCCGGTGTATTAGCCAATTGTGCTAATATCAAAGTTGTAAGGTCTCTCCAACCCCTGAGGTACATCATTACGGAGCGGCCTGTCAGAGCGGGTTTCTTTCGGCTTGGACCTGTCCGCGGTAGAGGCTGAGATAGCCCCAAAACATCAGTGGCCGGCAGCGTTGCTGGATGAGGGTCTTTAACTGAACTACCCGGAGTGGGCTGAACTTGTGCCCCAGACCGGGTAACAACGGCTGCCGCTTCCTCAGCTTCGACTAAATTGTATGGCAGGATCTGGACTTCCTGCCCTTCTTCTTGTTGGCTGGAGATGACACTGCCTAGGTAACTTCGGGCACTAAGTCTGGGTGCTCCCACATGATCTTTCCTCGTGACGTGGTGAGAGGTACCAAGCCAGTCGTCTGTTTCCAGACGGGGGAAGATTAGTAACTTCCATCATTGCCCGGGGATAGGTATTACCCCGTCTTGAGTGCTTGTTGGAGGGAAGTCGTCGAACTGAATTAACCCATATTCATCGCCACGGTAACCTCTTCAAAGTTTAGCGACGGAGCTTTGGAGTCGATAAGATTCTGGATGTACTGCTTTAATTGAAAGCAGTCATGAGTGGCATAATGAATATAGCGGTAGAAATGGCAGTATTTTGGGTCCTCCATCTCTGTCGCTCGAGGCTCGCGCCTTGGTGGAGGGAGTTGGATCATGTCACCTTGCAAGAGTATGTCGAAGATAGGCTTGACATGACTATCTTCGGATAAGTAATTCACCTTGGGCCACTGAGCTTCTGCCTGCTTTTGTTCAGGCTTCTTGGTCAAATCAGCGACCAGGACCTGTTTGCCTTTGTTGTCCCGGTTATTGGAGGTGTCGTCAATGTTGTTGTTATTGGGGGTAGTGCCAGGACGTTTTCTTTTGACCTCTCCATCCGGGATGTGTAATCCCAGCTGGCGAGCCTTCTTTAACTTTGCCTCCGTATTGGTGGCATTTATGATGAAGGTCGTCCAATCCTTGAACTGATCTTCATCCATCCAGAGGCTGATTGCTGGGAGCAACTTCTTCTGGCAGATTACGATCAAGGAGCTTTCGGGAGTGCCTTGGGGCAATCTCATCGCGGTTTGACGAAATTGCTCGATATAGTTCCTTGTTAGCTCCCTCTCTCCCTGAAAGACAACCATGAGAGACGACATTGTCACATTATGCCCTACTTCGTAGAATCTCTCTAGAAACATGTGCTTGAAGCCGTCAAAAGAATGGATGGAGTTGTCCGGAAGGTTGCGAAACTAGTCGAGCGCGATCCGCTCTAATGCTCCGATGAATAATCATGTGAGGATGGAGTCACTATGCGACAAGTGGTCGATTGTAACCTCTAATTAAGTCATGTACCGACTAGCAGAGGTCTTCCCGTCATATGAATCGATATGAAACGGCTTGTACCATGGTGGAAAAGGCACATCTCTCCATGCAACGAGATATGGCTGCCGTATTCTGAGGTCCCGAGAGGAATCTCGGGCATTAAATAAAGCCCGAAGCTCCTGGACTTCCCTCCTTGCTTCCCTGGCTTCTTCTGCAGCTGAAGAAGCGGATGCTCCTAGAGGATTGTCACCCAAAGGAGGAGCGGTTGTGTTGGAGTCCGTATTGACTATGGGCCCCAAGCTTGTTTGTCCAGGCATCCTTGCTGGTTGAGTTGGCAAGGTGGCTTTTATTTCGTCTACTGACTTGACCAAGGACAAGAGGCTTCAAGTACTTCTAGACGTTTCGGTCAGTTGGCGCTTCTTGATCATCGTCGACCATGAAGACTGTCCTCATGTGGATAGAAGTGGAAGGGATCATAGCAGAGGTGCTCTCTGTGTCGTACCCTCGTACCGAGAAATCGTCGGAAAATGTCGGAATGTCTTTCTCTTTGGACTCGGAAGAGGTGCTACCCCCTGTGCAGGAAGCTGCATCGTCTTGGCGAAGGCGGTCATCCTCAGGGACGTCCATGTCTGTCACGTAATTCCAGTGGATCGCTACCCCCTGTGTATGCTCTTGGAACACCGAGTTGTCACATACTTTGAGGGGACTGCTACCCTCGGCCTCATCAACCCCCAGGGAGGTCAAGGATGCACCCCGAGATGTTGGCAGCTTCTTTTTGGATCAAATGCCTAGATAGACACTGTAGAACCATGGAAAATAACAAGAAAAGCCTATGCGGCTCAGATAGAAAGAGCCTCATGCGGCTCAGGAATCCGTTAGACATTCATGCGGTTTAAAAGTCCTTTAAAGCCTCATGCGGCTCGGATAGCTCCATGCGGCTCAGGAATGAGCCACGTGGCCCAAAGAAGTTCGCCTCTACAACTGGCCATAAAGTAACTGCTTCATTAAATGCCTTGACGACAGCTCTGACAGAAAGGCAAAGTGACAACTCTGACATAAAGCTGAAAAGATAGCCATGATATGATGGCGTGCTCCTAGGAAAAATAAAACTTTTATAGCTGGCATGATCCGCCAAGTCCAAAGCT